>CM038142.1:236346082-236851650 GCA_021437245.1 Aegilops speltoides
CATACAGAGCCGAGCTTTGGCAGAATTTATAGCAGAGTGGACCCCAACGCCCGATGAAGAAGTCCAAGAAACAAGTACACCCGTACAAGAAGCGACAAGTGAATGGGTAATGTACTTTGATGGTGCCTTCTCGCTGCAAGCCGCCGGTGCCGGCGTGGTACTCATCGCGCCCACCGGAGAGCACCTCAAGTATGTTATCCAGATGCACTTCCCAAGAGAGCAAGCGACAAACAACACTGCTGAGTATGAAGGTTTGCTCGCCGGCCTCAGGATTGCGGCCGAACTTGGGATCAGGAAGTTGATTGTGCGGGGAGATTCTCAGTTGGTGGTCTGGCAAGTTAACAAGAGCTATCAGAGCCCTTTGATGGAAGCTTATGTCGATGAAGTGAGGAAGCTTGAGGAGCGCTTTGAAGGTTTGTAGATGGAGCACGTCCCGAGAGCTCAGAATGAAATCGCGGATGGCCTTTCAAAGTGTGCTTCGATGAAGTTACCTATGGAACCGGGGACCTTCTTGCTCAAGCTGACTCAACCATCCGTCACGCCATCAATTGGGCAGTCCAAGAAGAGAAAGTTGGTCTCCGGCGACTACTTGCCGGCGGGTCTCCCTGAGGCCGCCGCCAATGTCCCCAAGATCAACGACTGAGCGCCGAGAAAAGTTTGCTCCTGCAGATCCTCGGATCTGTCAGGTTGAAGCAAGTGTTCCCGACAAGCCTCGCCCGGCGAGCTTGCCGAGGACCTTCAGCTCGGCGAGCCAGAGGTTCTTGCCGAGAAGCCGAGGTTCCCGCAGCGCCCTCATGCCTTTAGTCCTTGCCGTTGAGCCCCAAGCTCCGGCATGGGCGCAGCAGATCGTCCGTTTTTTGCAAACTGGAGAACTTCCCGACGACCCAGAAGAAATAGAGAAGATAACCAGACAATCAAGTATGTACCAGTTCGTGGATAACGAGCTGTACAGAAGAAGGCTCAATGGTGTCGACTAAAGTGCATCTCCAGGGAAGATGGATAGAAGCTGTTGGCAGAAATACACGGAGGCATATGCGGCCACCACATTGGCGCAAGGGCGCTTGCCGGGAAAGCTTTCCGGCAAGGGTTCTTTTGGCAAGAAGCCCTCCAAGATGCAACTGCACTAGTAACCAAGTGTGAAGCGTGCCAGTTCCATGCAAAGCAGATTCATCACCAGCTCAAGCTCTCCAAACAATCCCTTTGTCCGGCCCTTCTCGGTGCAGGGGCTCGATATCCTCGGCCCCTTCCCCGTCTTGTCGGGGCTTTGAGTACTTGTACGTAGCAATCGACAAGTTCACAAAGTGGCCAAGTGGAGCCAGCGAGAAAGGTGACAAGACAATCAGCGGTCAAGTTCTTGGATCGATTGTGTGCCGCTTCGATCCCTAACAGATTATCATCGACAACGGTACACAATTCACTAGTCGCACCTTCATGCAAGACGCCCAAGACCTTGGCGCCAAGGTCTGTTTTCGCTTTGCTCACCCGAGGAGCAACGGTCAAGCGGAGAGGGCCAATCTTTGAAGTGCTGCGCGATCAAGACAAGAACTTTCGACAGCTGCGCAAAAGCGGAAGGAATTGATAGAGGAGCTACCGCGGCTCTTTGGTCAATCGAACGACACCAAATCGAGCCACCGGACAGACACCTTTTGCTCTAGTCTATGGAGCAGAGGCGGTTCTCCCCACGGAACTCAGATACGGATCTCCTCGAGTGCTCGCTATGATGAGCTCGAGCAAGAGCAATCGCGGCAAGATGATGCATTGCTCCTTGAGGAGGGACGTCTCGAGCTGTCAGACGAGCTGCTCGATACCAGAAGCCTTGCGCCGCTACCATAGCCGCAAGGTCAAAGCCGAGTCTCGAGGAAGGCGACCTTGTTCTTCGGCGTGTTCAGTCCGCCAAGAATTCCAACAAGTTGACGCCGAAGGGAAGGCCCTTATCGGGTGAGACAAGTCACGAGGCCCGCGCTGTCCGCCCGAGACCGAAGAAGGCTTACCGTGAGCAACTCTGGAACATAGAGCATCTTCGCAAGTTTCACCCATAAGCGCGGTTGCCGTGATCCGCTCCGGCAACCACCTTTTGTACAAGCTTTGCCGCTGTTGCATGTAACCCTTCGTACAAAGCCGGGCGCAGACCCCGTGCATCAGTAAACTTTCTGTGTTTTGCGCTAGTTGCCTTTCCCATGCTTTTCTTTGCTATTTGCATGTGTTATTTGGCATCTCTTGTGCGACACACATATCCGGTAAGCAATAGCACGCCGAAAGGCCATATACTTGTTTCCCTCTTCTCTTTCCTTGCCTCTTAAGCGAAGGAACGCTCTCGCGCACAAGTTTGCCGGGGAAGGAAATGGAGGAGGATGAACCAAGTGCTCTTCAAGAAAGAGAAGCTTGCCGGAGAACGCACAGATCACGAAAGCTATGTTATTAGAATTTGAGCAGTTCAAAATTTTAAATTTTAAGTTGCCTTCCTTGAACAACCACACTTTGTATGGAAAACCCAGGCGCTGAGGAACCTACCGTGGATAGCCGCACCCTTATCTTGTTTTCGAGCACGCCAACGATTTAAGTGAGCTGCGACAAGTGTCGCGCCCTTTTTTCGCTTTCGAGTCCGCTCAGCAAGCTAAGCGGCGTTATGACTAGTCATGCAAGGTTGCTTGCCGGTAAGACCTTGGCCAGCGGGCTGCTTCGAGTTCAAGACTCAGCGCTTTCAAGGCAAGGGCCCCTTGCCGGCAAGTTCCCTAGAAGCGTAGGGTTGAAGCATACAAAGTTGAGGATCAGAACAAGGAAGATAACATTGCATCTATTGATCAAAATAAAGATAGTATCTTACAAGGAATAACTTGTCGCGATGACTAATGAGTTCATAACACCCTATGCAGCGACAAAAAGAGATAAAGATAAAGGAGGCCTAGTCTCTGGTCGCCTCCACCCCGAGATCTTGTTCACTTTAGCAATGATGTGGGCGACCTGCTCCTTCGAGCCTCCATGTTCGCGTCGGCCGGCAAGCTGCGAAGAACGTTGGTGAGGTTTATGCCGGATTGCGGTATACAATCTTCGTCGGACACGCCCATGGTTCCCGTGCACAGCCGGGCGAGTCTCCTCGGCGAGTTCTTGGGATCTTCTTCCGCAGATTTGCAAGGGCCGGCGCGATCCCCCTGAAGAAGAGGCTGAGCTTGGCGCTGGGAGGGAGATTTGGATCCGGGGAGTAGATGAGATGCTCCAGCTTCAGCGCCAGCAGCTCCTGGTCAATGTCGGACGCACAAGATACCAAGTCCTCGGTCCATAGCTCGACGGTACGGCGGAAGTGCTCGGCTGCTTTGTTGGCGCTGTCCACCAAGGTTCGCTCCTTGCGGAGCTCCTCCTTCAATTTGGTCTCCCGATCCCGAGCGGCGTCAAGCGAGTCCCTCAGCGTAGAGACTTTCAGCTCAAGATCCTCGATGGAGTCCTTGGCGTCCTTCAACTCGTCGCCCTTCTTGGAAAGATGCACCTGGAGTTCCGAGTTGGTGTGGGCGTCCTTCTCGCGCTCCGTGTTGAGCGCGGCGACCTTCTCCACGCTCGCCTTCAGCAACTCCTCCAGCTGCGCGACCTTGGCGGCAAGCTCCTCCTTGGCGGTCTCCGCGGCAGCCGCGGCGGCTTTCGCCTCCTTCAGTTCCCCGCCAAGGGCCTGCTCCCGAGCGGCAAGGTCTTCCTCGTGGGAGTCGAGGTTGACCTTCAGCTGGGCGAGTTCTCCTTCTCGCCGGGAAAGTTCCACCCCGGCGAGCCGCTGCTGCTCTTCGGCCTCGGCCTTCTCCAGCAACCACTCTTGATACTCCCCGGCGAGTCGCTCACGCTCCTCCGCCACCTTGCGGAGGGCAGCCTGGTTGGCGGCGCTGAGCTCCGCCGCACGCTTCTCCATCTCCTCGGCGGCCTTAGCGGCGAGGGCCTCCCAGAAGCGAAGCTACCGCCTGGCCGGTAAAGGGCCGGCTGGTGGTGCAGCTTCTCCTCCTCGGGCCCGTCGCTCCCGCCGGTCCCTCGACGATCTTCAAGCCCGCCGAGGCGAGGACCTCCCATCAAAGGCCTCGCCCTCTGGAGTCATCACGAAGAGCCCCACGGCACTGGATGAAGACGCCGTTGGGGGCCTTCAAGTAGTAGCCGGACTGCTCCTCTCCGGCGGGGGTCGGCGACCGCGCAAGCAGCACTTGATGCTCCCGCTGCCTCGGGCAGCGGTGCGGTCGCCGTCCTCCTCCCGGCCACTAGGCCCGCAGCCGGAGCGGTCTCTGGCGCATTTGGCCCGGCGGCTCCCGCCGTGTCCCCGGCGACAGGGGCGTCGCCGCCGCCGCCCTGCGTGCCCTCCTCCTCAATGACGATGACTTCTGTCTCCATCTTCTCGGGGGGAGGGGGATCTAGAAGAAGAAGAAAAAGCAAAGAAGTTCAAGCAAATATCCAAAAGAGACAACGCCAAGAAGACAAGTTGCGAACCTACCTTGGCGGACGCCGTCGTCGCCAGGCTCCCTCGCCGGGAGCTCGCCTTGGCGGAGTGGCCGCCCTCGCCCGGGCTGCTCGCTCTTGGCGGGTACTCGCCCTTGGCGGAGTACCCGCCCTTGGCGGAGTGCTCTCCTTGCCGGGAGCTCGGCCTTGGCGGGGCGGCGGGCTCGCGGCTCCTCGGGCGATCTCGGGACGCTCCGCCGCTGTGGCTCCACCTCTGCACAAGTCAAGATGAAAACATCAAGGCATTAGTACAAGACCAAAATCTTCAAACACGCCCGGCGAGCGAAAGTGCGTAACCTGGACTTATGCTTTGGGCTGCGCTGGGCTGCTCCTCGGAATAGCGCTGGTCCGCAAGCTTGGCTCCGGCCGCCCCGATGCGCCAAGGGCGAAGTCGTCATGCGATTTCGACCACGGGCACCTTGGCCCTCTTCGCGCGCTGGGCCAAGGTCCTGAAATCAACGCAAGAAACAAGATTAGCATCAACAATGATCAAGGCGAAATTTGAGAAGATGAAGATCTCGGATACTTACTCCTGTTCCTCCTCGTCGTCTTCGCCAAGGCGGAAAAGTCATACTCCACAGGGGCGCGTCGGCACGAGGAGCGGAGGCGAACTCCTCGGCGCTGGCGGTCCCGGGGCTGGGGCTGCGAAGACCCAGCCTGTGGCAGCCGGGCCCGAGAAGCGGGCGGAGCCGCCGCTCCGCTCCGAGAAGACCCCTGTCCGCTTGGCGCCGACCTGCGGGGCGCCTCTGCCGTGGCCTGCGCGCGGGCCGCTTCCGCCGTGGCTGGTGCGCCGGTCGCCCTCGGCGCAGCTTGGCTTCCCCGGGAAGCTTGCGCTGCCCGGCGAGCTGGTTGTTGCCGGGGGGCCTGCGCCCTCGCTCCCGTCGCCGCCTTGCGGAGGCGCTTCAGTGGAGAACGCCTAGGGCTTGCCCGGGGCGGGGAGGTCTCCGACGACGAGGAGAGGTCGTCGGCGTAGAGCTCCGTGGACCCACCGGTGTCCTCGGCGGTCTCGGCGTCCTCCTCCTCCTCCTCCCCGGCTGACTCGCTGGGCCTAGCGCCCTGCGCTGCGGCCTCTTTCCTTCCGGCGCCTCCGCTACCTGCGGCGCCTCTGTTCCCTCCGGCAGCGCCACCTCTTGCCGCGGCCTCGGCCGCGATTCCGGGGATCCCGGAGTGCCTCGAAGGGGACCCGGCGAGCGTCCGGAGGAAGCTGCGAGTTCTGCGGATCTCCGCCTCCTCCGCTGGCAGGGGCGCTTCGCAGCCTCTGCCTCCTCGGCGTGTATCCAAAATCCCGCCGCTGCGGCTCGCGCAGCTTCTTCAGCCGGAAGCTATGTATGCAAGCTCTTGGTCGGTGGTGTCCCGCGTATGCTCCTTGATGTCATCCTTGTTCTTCGCCACCTCCACAAGGTTGTCGAAGAAGCCGAGGATGTCGATGGATCGGGCGGAATCCACGTCACGTCCACGCCGTGCGAATCACACGCGGGCATCATGGCGCAAAGACGATCCCGTGCTGTGTTGTTGCAGAGGGGCACCACTCCCCGGGGAGGTCTGAACCACTCTGGTTGGGCCGGGTCATATTTAAAGAGTTCCCGGACCATCCCCTTCAGCTCCAGCGTCGTGAAGTTGAAGTTCAGCCCGGGGCGCAGCCTCATTATATCCGCTGCGCTGCCGTACTCCCAGGCCGGCCTTTTCCTGTCTTGGAGAGGGGCAATGCGGCGGCGGAGGAAGTCTGCGCCTACTTCTGCAACGGACAGCTTTGCAATCCGAAGACGAAGAATCCGGATGAGGGCGACGTCGAGCTTGATATCGTCCGAATCCAGCTCGCTCCAGTCCCTGCCGCGCACGATGGGAGTTGTGCGCGGCGCGGTGAAGGGCTGTGGCGCGTCCTCAACGATCCAGCACCAGTCTGCACGCCACTCCTCCCACTTGCCGCGGAGCTCCCCCGGCAAGTACGACTCCTTCATGTTCGCATTTAAAACCCAAGAAATTCCTCCGGAGAGGGGGGCGCCGGCCTCTGCTCTAGGAGTGAAGAAGTGCCTAAACAGCGCTACGTTTGGGTGTATTCCTATGAAGTTTTCGCACATGTGTGCGAAAACCGCCATTGTGAGGATGGCGTTGGGGGTGAAGTCAAGAAGGTGGAAGCCGTATGTGTGCATGATGTCGCAGAAGAAATTGGAAAAAGGGGGACAAAGACCGCAATGGAAGAAGGCTGCGAAGAAATAGTACCCGCGGGATAGTTGTCCTTGGCAGCGCAGGGATAAGCTCTGGTCCGAGGATGCGCCTTGGTTTTCTTGGCCCGAGCAGGTAATATTTGTTCCAGAGTTCCTTGCTGAGCAGCGGCGAGAAGACGACGTTCGCTTCATGACAAAGGCGAAGCCGTCGCTGCTCAGATTTCCCTTCTTGGTCTTCTCCGCCTTCCCTTCACGGTCTTGGGGCCATGGCGGAGGCGGCGAGGGAAGGAGGACGAAGAGTCTGTGGCGCCCGCAGACGCAAGAGACAGCGGAGGAGATGTGGAGGCGGGCGCAAAGGGATCTCTGGAGGAGGAAGAAGATGCAATGAAAGCGAAGGAGGGGAACCGCTCCTGCTTCCTCTGCTTTTATGGGGAAGTGGGGGGGCGTTTCGCTCTTCCCATTAAAGAACGTGGGCACGTCCCATCCCACGACGCCGCAATCGACGCGTGCCATTACAGGGGGATGTGGCTGATGCGGAAGTGGATTCGGCGCGCCGTGGGCCGCGTGTGCCCGTGCACTGTTTTGGGCCTGGCCCAACAGCGCTCGGCACCGTGTGTGGCCCAGGCCCGGGGGCTCCTGTCGGTGTACTAAGGTAGGGGTACCTCAGTACCCCAACTTGTGCACGGGCGGTTGCAGCTTCCCGCGGCAGGGTTTACCACGTGCTCGCCGAAAACCTTCCTGCTCCATGTCAAACCATTCAAAAACGAAGTATACAAGACAGAAGATCGAGACCCCGGCAAGCGGAGCTTGCCGAAGGCCGCCTGTGCTCAAGGTTACATCACTCACGCAAGGCCACCGCAAGAGGAGCTCGCCAGAAGACTAGAAGATTACATCACGTAAGACACGCCTCGGCGCTATATGCGTCGGCGAGGGCCCGGGGAGCGACAAGTTACAGAGCCCGGCAAGCTCCCGGGTCCGGCAAGGTCAAGACCCCGGCAAGGTTCTTGCCGGGAGAGTTGCGCTGTTTGCCCGCGCTCTAGCTCATCAGCCCACGCGTGGCGGATGGCTGTGCAGCCTGGGGGACACGGTGGCACTTCACGGTGGTGGATCCATCGCCGTGGCGACGGAGACACAAGGGCGGAGCTTTTGGGGTCGACGGCGACGGCATTAA
The DNA here is from genome assembly GCA_021437245.1 of Aegilops speltoides. Classification (NCBI taxonomy): domain Eukaryota; kingdom Viridiplantae; phylum Streptophyta; class Magnoliopsida; order Poales; family Poaceae; genus Aegilops; species Aegilops speltoides. The sequence continues at coordinate 236,353,880 of CM038142.1, forward strand.
ATGCCCTTGTCCCCATGTCAAAGTAGGTAGCGACCACTTCGTTCACACATGTAGCTCCACCGCTTCCCTGCTCCAACTACCACCTCTTTTACATTTTTACCCCTTTCTCCTACGTTGACACCTGTCGGTGACCCCTTGCACTATAAAAGGAGGCCCATGCACAACGTGAGGGGGGTTCGGTTCGAAACCTTGACAACTCTCGCGCTCGGTGTAGCTGATACTGTAGATCTTCAAGCTCCCGAGCTCAATACAAACCAAGGCAGGAGTAGGGTTTTACGCGTCCATCGCGGCCCGAACCTGGGTAAAAGCTGCCCGCGTGCTCGCTACGATCTGCTCTCCGTGCTCCCTCCGCCCTCGTACCGCACAGACAAGGGGCTCCGGTCCCATAGGTGTTCGTGGCGGGCAGTTTCCCCCGACACTCGGTTGTGTTCGGTGGTGCCGCGTGGAAAGAGCAGAGGAGTGAAGGGGCCCAGGGGAGAGAGGGAAGAGGTGCAGGGGGTGCTGGGCGTCTCCAGGTGAGCAGCTGGACTCGCGGGGACGCTGCAAGCGCGAAGCAGGAGGTGGAGGTTTCCAGCAGCAGGCGTCGTCTTCGCCTTTGCCCTCTTGGCGAGGAAGACGACGAGCGAGGAGGTAAGTGGGCTGGGCCGGCAACAGGTAAGTGGGCCAGGTAGGTTCCTTTCTCCTTTTTCACATTTCTGTTTCTGTTTTCTAATAGTTCAGTTTTGTTTTGATTTGATTCACAGCCCAAATCATTTAGTAGCTTCTGAATATATTTATGTGGCTTGATGCAATATATTCGAAGCCACTCACAGATTTTTCAGAATTGTTAGATTTCCAATTCTTTTATAGAAGAATTTAATCCAACTCAAATTTGATTTAAATCCAAATGGCCAAAATAATTCCTCAAAAATGTTCCATATTTTTGGTTTGGACGAAAACCCTTGCCAAAAATATTAAACATCATTGAAGAGCATTTTGGAAACATTGGATGCATTTTCCAGGGTTATTTGCCCTTCTTTTAATTAAAATTTTGAGGCTTTCAAATTTCCTCAATTCAAGTTTCCACGAAAGTTAAACATGATGCAAGCAAGATGCAAACACTAGGCGACACCAGAAGCTAGGGATGTGACAACTCACCCCCACTAAGCAAAAATCTCGTCCCGAGATTCAAGCGTAGGGTAAGATGAAGGGGGAACGCAAACTAACACAATCTTCACGATCCAGGTTGCACTTCAATAGGGGCGTTGATTCGATCACCATCTTTGTCTCGATGTCTTGCTTTGAGAACTCCAACTAACATGACAATGATAGGAAAGGGAAAACTCTAGCAGGATCGATCTTCTCGAAGACCGAACAACTCAGGATCAACTCACGGAGTGAGACAATAATACATCCAACTTGCACTTCTTGAAGATGTTGAATCGATCACCATCTTTGACTTGATGTCTTCCTCTAAGAACTCGAACTAACATGACAAGAAGAGGAAAGGAAAACTTGAGAAGAATCGATCTTCTCGAAGACCGAACAACTCAGGATCAGCTCATGGGGTGAGACATTGAAGCATCTCTCGAGCTGAGACATGAAACACACATCTAGAGGGATGGAGTGGAAGAAATGACGAGGGTTCACTAGGTAGACAACAATTCCACGCTTAAAAGGGTGGTGAACGGTTGTCAACGTAGCGAGGAGGTGAGTTGCCATGATGCCACAGCGGGACATCCTGGAGGAGGGTGATTCGTAGAATATTACCTTTAGTGGCAAAAAGAATTACCTTTGATATAGAGATCATTGAGACTCTCTATACCAGCCTAGGGCAAATCTCGAGCGATCGTTTGGAGGGGTTCGGTAGAATGGCATACCCAGATTAGAATGGATGGTGTGGATTACCTTGTTGAAATCAACACAAGGACGATTTTAGTAACTGGGGAAAAGCTCAACAGTAGAGAGTGAGTCCACTGTTTGAAAAGTTTTAGCATAACCGAAGAAACTGTGAGCAAGCCCAGTTAGTGCCGATGATAACACCTAGCGCTTGTGCGTGCTCTCAAGAACTTGAGCATTTCCATATTCATCAAGGTTTTACCAATATCCGTGTCAAAGATCCTGGCAACACAACATGCTACCATGATGAATACCGGTGGGAGATGCAGATGCGAAGGAAGATAACACCTTCTCAGATTTCACCTTGGCGGGGCCAAGGGAAAAAAATCTGGATGATCGACCGAGAGACATTTAACACTCCGCTTCTAATGTTCTCCTTGATGTACCAGCTTAACCCAATACTGGTCGGTATCTGGAACATCAAGTAAAGGTCTGGCTTCGGGAGAACAAAGGATCCATAAGGAACAACTTCTAAATAAGTCACTCGAAATCCTCATGGTGAAGATGGTCGATTTGCTCAATCAAGATACTACAATGATAGATCTTCCGGCTAGGTGTGTCGGAGAACATAAACCTTGTCGGGACCTACATCATAGATCTTGGAAAGGTTCCAACCATCATATCTGCCTGAGATTCAGATCTGGTTGGTAACATGATACTCCAGACTCATCAAGTCTAGATAGAAAAATGAAAGTTTGCAACACAAACCAACGAGATGACGTTGCGAGATTCTCGGGAAATGAACTACGATAGCAAGCTCCAAAACATGAGCTATTTCTGCTACATACATGTGAACACGCTGTCCTAGACAAGCATGACCACATAGTAGTCTTATAATAAAACACTACCGAGTTCAGGTTGGGAACCATCATCGAGGATAACGAAGTCCTCACATAAGTCCGGATTAGCTCATATGAAGGAACTCCTTCTCCTTGAACAAATCAGTCAGTGGCTTGGTGTGCTAGGGACACATATAGAATGGAGGTAGCGAGCCTATCAAACCATAGCATACTTCGCACATGCATGACTGACTTGGGATGGTTCCAGAGAAAACAAAAACAATATGTCTCGAACTCATGGCGGCAACTTGCACCAAATGCACGTGAATCTAAGAAAGTCACTTCTTTCATCCAAACATATACTTCATGAACGGGGCATGAAGAAAATGCTTATAAAAGTTTCCAACACTAATCAGATGTTCGGCACGAATCATGGAGATGATGAAAATGTTGTCAATGGGCTCAGCAACAATTTATCAAGATTGCCATATAAATGGAATTCCACAATCATGTGAACAATGTGAGAGTATTGGTCAGACCAAAAGATGTAATGGTGTATGCTCGAGGAATCAACCACGAGTAAGATAACATTACGAATATCGTTGGTTCTAACTTGATTTGACGATGGCCCACACTCAAATCAAGGTTTGGTCAAGACGATAGGTTCAACAACTGATCACGAGGACCAATCGATGAAGAAATCATCTCTCTACAACAAACACACAAACACAAGATATCCCTTTGGAAATGAACTAAGTTAGGCAAACTTTTATCTTCCAACTCTCCAAGTTGTTGTTTAGCTTGACCAACTAGCTCAGGGGTATCCCACATAGATTCTTGGAGAAGGGCCGGTTTACAAGAAACCATCTTGATCACGAACTCAACATAGCGGTCAGGTGACAACCTGGTAATACTTCCGAGAAGATATTCGAAAAATCACAAACCACCGATATGTTACTAAGCTCGAGATCAATCTTGCTTTTCAGGGCAAGACGACATGATCAAGGGAGTGATGGATTGACACAATCCGATCTCATTGATCGAGGAGTGCACCAGGGAAAATGGACTAGGTAGCCCGATAAATCTTAGAATGATGATTTAAAAACCAACACGCTAAGAATGAAATTATTGTCCGTTAACTACCAAGCAACAAAGTTTGCTAGAAGTATTTATTTCACACATCACATTTCACTTATCGGCATTCCGGTTACAATAACATGGGAACCGAGGAATTAACAATGATGGTAAGAAGCATTACTGCGTCAAGAATTCATAAGAGGTGGTGCAATTCTCATGACACTCTTGACATAAAGATGGTAACACTCCATGGTAGAACAGAACAAAACTGGATTGGCATTTTGATCTGTGGAATACAACTACTTTGACCCAAACCTGGATATGGATGAGGTAGTGGAGTTTGTTTCTCCTAGTCATTCCGGAATAGAATGGCTTGATGGACCACAAGAGTAATATGTATTGATGAACGAATGCATGCATACTCTTGACTATCAATTGATAGACGAGGGCCAGAAATCAACTGGAGAGGAACAACTCAAGGAAAATATAACTTTCTGAGTTGTGGATGCATGGATTAGTATGCCGAACGAGTTCAACATATTTCTTCCGGATAACCCATGCAGAAAAAGTAGAACTGGCAGAGTAACAACATAGAATCGAGAACTCGTCAAGAGCACTCTGGTTGTGATATTTTGGTTCAAGAACTTCTGCCATAAGCGGTTCATAGTATTTGGAAGAAGGAAATACCACGAACCTCGAGGACTATCACAAAGGCTACTAATAACCTAAAGGAACTAGCAAATACTACCAACAAGAAGTAGGTAGGGTGAATCTCGAGTTCAAAATCCCATGACAGAATACCTACTAATTAAATTACACAACGGGATGCTTTCGAGAATGACGGCCAGAATCATCACACTGGGAACACAAAGCATGGCTAGGGAACTAGGTGATCCTCTAAGACACCTAGGGTCATAATAGTAGCTGCAACATATATGTCGAGGCAGCAGAGTACCTCAACTCACCGATTAGTGTGGTTAAACTGGCCCAAAGGAACTTCGGAGCGGTAAGAAGGAATTTGCAAATGCATCGGACTGTTTAGAAACCTGGGATGACTCAGACAGCTTAACGACTGTATATGCTCGAAAAGATTTGAGAAATACTGCAAAAACGGTGGCATAACCACTCAGAAGCACAATATCAAGGTTCCGAGACCAACTATGAATACACACAGGTAGTAGAAACTGAACTGAGGCTTAAATCCAACAATCTTACAAGTCTATGGATTAGTAACACGTGATCCTAAAAGAAAGAAGTGATAGCCTAGTTCCTTAACCCCGTAGGAAAGATAGGATGACTCAGATCAGAAGGCCATAAGGTATAAGGAGTAAAAAGAGCCTTACGTTCCATCCCACAATCAATTCCCTTATATAACTAAAGAATTTCTAGACTCAACTTTGACCAGTTTGGCTTGGTAATCCTCTGACAGCAAATAAGCTCGATACCAAAGTTGTCAGGACCCTGACTCAATGCCACACCGATCTAGCATGTAACACCTCATATCACTTTGCGGCCTCACGCACGGTATTCCCACGGGTGTCGCCTTACTAGGCCCGGGACCGTTTGCGCCTTTTGGCACACGTATATGATAGTGTCACTAGCATCCATATGACAAGGAGACCGGGCTGACATGGCTAGTCGTAAACCCAAAGTGGCACAAACTTACGAGGACAGCACCCATGACCCAAAGATCGAACGTGTCGGTCATCGGCGAGAGAATCCAGGCTGTAGCACTGGGCTAGCAGACTCCGGTGAACCGGCTGTAGCAGAGCTAATAGGACTCGGTATTCATCGCGTGACATTTCCCGAAGATGATACAGAACGAAGAAGGGCACATGCCGGCTAGCCTAAGTGTTCCGGAGCAGTAGCAAGCTACCATGGCTCAATGCAAGCACTAGGAGACATTTCCCGGTAAGAGAGGCTACTAAGGATAAACAACTAGATAGTCAGATCCCACACATACCAAGCATTTCAATAACATACACACATTATGCTCGATATGTGCAAATACAACATGGCATCACAACATGACTCTACAACTCAAGTATTTATTCAATAGGCTCTGAGGAGCGAGATATTAGAAACATGGGTCTCATGACCCAACACTCAGAGCATACAAGTCAAAGCACAAACGGAAGCTTAACATGTTTGAGTACAGACATCTACAAATGAAAAGGCTGAGAAGCCTGACTATCTACCAGATCCTGCCAAGGGCACAAGATTGTAGCTGAGGTAACAAGCTAAACGTCGAAGTCCACGCGGAACTACTAGTGAGAGGGAAATCTCTGCAAAAAGCGTAAAATAGGCAAACGTGAGTACAAATGTACCCAGAAGACTTACATCGTAACTATCTACATATGCATCATTATCAACAAAGGGACGGTGGGGTTTAACTACAGCAAGCCAGCTTTGACTCGATGGCTATCCCGAACTACATTTGCAAGTAACTCTTTTGAGGTGGCGCTACGAGTCCACATATTCCCCATATCAATACACCACTATGGATCCGCTCCCGTCTCCCTACGAGAACGCCATCCATAGCACTCACGCTTATCTTGCGTATTTTAGAGTATCCACTTTCACTTGTCTATGAACTGTACAGGCAACCCAGAAGTCCTTTTCCGTGGACACGGCTATTCGAATAGATGATGTTAACCCTACAGGGGTGTACTTCTTCACACACGCTCTCGCCACTTACCGCCATGTACACCTCGTGTATCTCGGCAACCTTCAAGCAGAAGCCTGGCGAGGGAGTCGGCCATGACCTGACTAACCACACAAGTCTCTCGTCCAGGTTTATTGCCTATTCGGGTTCGATCCGCAAGGAGATCCTGCAGGGGTGTCGCTCACGGGCCCAAACGATGTGAGCAGGGTTCCCAAGCCCACCATCTGGGTGCCACTTGGTACATCGTGCCACTGTGCCTAGTCCGTCCCAAGCCCACATGTACCGGGTGCCACTTGGTAGACTACTAATACTACCTACAAACACCAGAAACTAATTGCCACTCCTGGACAGAGATCAGGTTGATTAATAAGTTGAGAGAGCTTGGAGCGCCCGGAGCCCAATGTGTGGTAATAACTGTTCATGGATCACAAACACATAACTCAGTTCCTGAGGACGGCCGCAATGAGACAATCCACCATGTACTCCTACATGGCCTCTCACCGCTACCTTTACCAAATCGTGTTCACACACTTAGCTCTCAACAGTAGGACATGTTCACACACCTCCAATTCATCCCCGATGAATCAGACCTGACACAACTCTAAGCAATAGCAGGCATGACAAACAAGCATGAATGAGTAGGCACATCAGGGCTCAAAGAACTCCTACTCATGCTAGTGGGTTTCATCTATTTACTGTGGCAATGACAGGTCATGCAGAGGATAAAGGGGTTCAACTACCGCAGCAAGTAACAGTTGTATCGTTGTTGTCCTAATGCAGTAAAATGGAGCAGGAGCGAGAGAGTGGGATTGTATCGAAATGAACAAGGGGGTTTTGCTTGCCTGGCACTTCTGAAGATAGTATAGTTCTTCATCGGTGTCATCGATCACATCATCGGTACACGTCTATCGAGAGGGGACAAATACCAGCAAACAAGGAAGAACACAATCAATGCGATGCAACAATATGATGCATGATCATGATATGGCAATATGCTATGATTTGAGCTGATGCAACTAAAACCAGATTAAATGAAGTTGGTTTGAATCAAAGATTCAAATTCAACCTCCATATGTGATTTATTATATGCCATTTAATTGAATTATCCTAAACAGTAGTCATAAGTTGTTCTAACATGCATGAAAATGGTACAGATGGATAGATTGGATTTTTCTGATCATTTTTCATATATAATTTATTTCATTCTGAGTTACGGTTGATTTTATATGATTTTTAGAAGTTTATAACATTTTCTGAAATAAATGAACCATTTAAGATTTATTTAAAATCCAGAAGAGTTACTGCGTCAGCATGATGTCACTGTGATGTCAGCGGGTCAACAGGGCCTGTCTAGGTCAAACCTGACACCGGGGCCCACATGTCAGTGAGATAGAGAGTTAATAGGGGGTTATTTAACTTAACCCGTGTTTTTAACAGCAACGGTCCCACATGTCATACACTAGGGATTAATTAACCGAGTGATTAGCACCTAACCTAATGCTCCACGTCAGCTCTAATCAGCGTTTAGCCGCCGGCGTAAACAGGGCACGACGAGGTCGCTCGTCCGACCAACTCCGGTGACGGGAGGTCGCGCGGCTGGGTGCGTTGGAACACCCGCAGCAGGGCACATACTATGGTGGTGGTGGGAGGAGCTGATGCGGGTTGTACATGCGCCGACGATGAGCTATGCGGCAGCGATGCTCGGGCTTGGCCGGGGCGCGGAGCTGCAGCTTGCTAGCGAGCAGGTTGAGCGGCGCAGGAGCACCAAAGGAGCTCCAGGAGCACTACCGTGTGCTCGGACGTGAGCAGATCGAGCTCAGGCCACGACGGCGATGAGACACGACGGCAGAAGCTCTCGGCGATGGCGGGAATCGAGCTAGCGAACCAAATCCACCACAGGGTATGAGGGGAAAGGGAGAGGGGCTCACAGGGAGGCGAAGGAGAAGGTCAGCGGGCTCGGGGACGCGTCGGAGTGGGAGCACGGTCGTCGGCGATCTCGGTGACCCGAGGAGGAAGAAGACGTCGGGGACGGCGCTCCGGGGCTCTTCCCGCCGCGTGGATCGGTGTAGACGGCGTATGGGTCGACGGCGGAGCTCTAGGTCACGTAGGAGAGGCACGGGGGCGGCTGTGGCCGCGACGGTGCTCATCGGCGGCCTCGGTTGTATTCGGTGGTGCCGCGTGGAGAGAGCAGAGGACGGAAGGGGCCCAGGGGAGAGAGGGAAGAGTTGCGAGGGGTCTTTGGGCGTCTCGAGCGAAAGCAGCCGGACTCATGAGGGCGTTGCCACAAGCAAGTATGAGGTGGAGGCCTCCAGTAGCGTGCGTCAGGTCTTCGCCTCTGCCTACTGGCAGAGGAAGACGACGAGCGAGGAGGTAAGTGGGCTGGGCCGGCAATAGGTAAGTGGGCCAGGTAGGTTCCTTTCTCCTTTTTCACATTTCTGTTTCTGTTTTCTAATAGTTCAGTTCTGTTTCGATTTGATTCACAGCCCAAATCATTTAGTAGCTCCTGAAAATATTTATGTGGCTTGATGCAATATATTCAAAGCCACTCACAGGTTTTTCAGAATTGTTGGATTTCCAATTCTTTTATAGAAGAATTTAATCTAGCTCAAATATTTATTGATTTAAATCCAAATGGCCAAAATAATTCCTTAAAAATGTTCCATATTTTTGGTTTGGACGAAAACCATTGCCAAAAATATTAAACATCATTGAAGAGCATTTCGGAAACATTGGATGCATTTTCCAAGGTTATTTGCCCTTCTTTTAATTAAAATTTTGAGGCTTTCAAATTTCCTCAATTCAAGTTTCCATGAAAGTTAAACATGATGCAAGCAAGATGCCAACACTAGGCAGCACCAGAAGCTAGGGATGTGACATTAACCTAATTAAACTAGTTAACCTAACTAGTTCTCTGTCAAAGCCCTAACTAAAATTTTGCACTAACCTGGATAATTAACCTAATTAAACTAATTAACCTAGGTTCTCTGTCCAGTGTTTGTGCTATATATGCATGAGAGAGAGAGGAGGGGTGGGGGCTTACAGAGGATGGCTCCGGTGGTGGCGAGGGAGGCAGGGGCGTCTCCGGTGACGGCGAGAGAGGCAGTTGTGGCGAGTGAGGATCCGGTGGCGTTGACGGCAGCTCCGGTGGCGTTGATGAGGCCGCGCGGCTCCGTGGCGTTGGGGGCGGCTCCAGTGGTGTCGTCGGCGCGCGGCTCTGGTGGCTCCGGTGGCGTCGAGGTTGAAAGGAGATGGTGGCGAAGTGGGGCGACGGCGAATCGGGGAGACGGCGGTGGGGTCACAAAACACGCTATAGCTAAGGTAGCTATAGCGGTTTTAGCAAAACGCGCTACTGCTATAGCTATGTAATTTTCATCCATTTTCTTATTTCCTTTTCTGTTTCTATAGCGGGGGTTTAGAAAACGCGCTACAACTACATTAGCTATAGTGCCTCTTATGAACAGACGCTACTGCTATGCCTTTCTCCTTTTTTGCTTTTTTAATTTTTTTCCTTTCTCCTTTTTATATTTCTTTTATTTTCATTTACTTTTCTATTTGTTTTCCATTTTATTTTATTTCCTTTAGCAATAGCACTTTTTGTAGGGAACGCGCTACTACTTATGTCCTAGGGGTAGCACGCTTCTACCAAGCTCGCTACTAGTATGCGTAGCCTATCATCTTAGCAATGGGAATATTAGTATTAGCGCTTTTACGCGAGCACACGCTACTGCTACAATTTTATCTGTAGCGCAGTTTTCTCTCACGCGCTACTGCTATCTAGCACTAGCGCCCTTTTTTGACCCGCACTACTGCTAAATTTCTGTGTATAAGGTTTTCCCTAGTAGTGTAATCTTATCAAGAGCCCTTTCCTTAGCATAGAAAATCTTCATGTACGATATATTAATCTTGTACTTCTCAAATAGCTTCCCATGGAGTGTTGTTGGACCAATTCTGGGGGTTTCCCTCACCCAATCCAAGATTGCATCTGCCACCCACCTAACCTTTGCAAGCTTTGGTTTGTCCTTTCCCCCTCCCCCACCGGGTGGGAAAGTGCGCCCGTGTGGGTTGCTTTTTATCCGAAACAAAATGAAAAATGATGTCAAATACAATTAAGAAACAATACACATGATCTGAATATAGAATGGATAAATAATCTGATAAAAAGATTCAGTTGTAATACCTGAATCAATTTGCTCTTTCGCATAGTGGATGCATGCAACCTCCACCTACACCTATCATAAGGGCAATGAACAGTGAATCTTCTTGGCTCACTCCTATCAATGGATAAATAATCTGATAAAAAGATTCAGTTGTAATACCTGAATCAATTTGCTCTTTAGCATAGTGGATGCATGCAACCTCCACCTACACCTATCATAAGGGCAATGAACAGTGAATCTTCTTGGCTCACTCCTATCAACATCATAGGAGTTTTCAGTGAGAATCCAATATGTAGTCACTGCATTACGACAGTCCACCATCGTTTCGAATACGGTTCCTGGAGTAAGCTTAGGATTCTCCCTATTCCACTCAATTGTTGGCATGTCCTCACCATCATATTCTTGTAAAACTAAGGAGTCAATGTTCTCCTCCCTCTATTCATCGTCAGTGTCATCAAATCTAGCACAGCTGCTAGGCTCCTCTGCATATTCATCTTCCACAGCCTGTTGACTAACTATATCTAATAGTTCATGGAATAGAATCTCATCCTCATCATCATGTCGAGGCACTTCCTTGTCAGGCTCTACATCTACTTCTACATCAGGTGCAGAAGGGAGAGGAGAAGTGGCAGAATTAGCGGCAGTCGACATGTTGTGGCTTTCAGAACCACTAGGTTTACTTGGTATCAACCAACAAGGAGTGCGAGGAAGCTCGCTATTAGCATGTCACGCCCAATATGCGACCCTATCCAAAAGGAACTCGAAGGTCCCACCAAGGATAGACCCGCATATTGAAACGCTTTTGCAAGGTGGATATCATTACATCAACATTACATAATAGATGGGGACACATACATAAAGCATACAATGCCACATGAATACAACAACATCTTACATAAGAGCACCATCCGACTACGGATGAATCACAAACAGAAACTCAAACGACATCCACCCTGCTAGCCCAGGCTGCCGACCTGGAACCTATCCCCTGATCGAAGAAGAAGCAGAAGAAGAACTCAACGCAAGCAAGCATCGCTCTCGCATCATGATCATCGCATAACCTGTACCTGCAACTGTTGTTGTAGTAATCTGTGAGCCACGAGGACTCAGCAATCCCATTACCATGGGTATCAAGACTAGCAAAGCTTAATGGGAAAGGAAGGGGTAAAGTGGTGAGGTTGCAGCAGTGACTAAGCAAGTATGGTGGCTAACCAACGCAAATAAGAGCGAGAAGAGAAGCAAAGGAACGGTCGTCAACTAGCAATGACCAAGAGGTGATCCTGAACTCCTACTTCAAACATAACCCAGAAACCGTGTTCACTTCCCGGACTCCGCCGAGAAGAGACCATCACGGCTACACACACGGTTGATGCGTTTTAATTCGGATCTGGTGTCAAGTTATCTACAACCGGACATTAACAAATTCCCATCTGCCACATAACCGCGGGCACGGCTCTCGAAAGTTTAAACCCTGCAGGGTGTCCCAACAGCCCATGACAAGCTCTCGCGATCAACGAAGAATAGACCTTCTCCCAGAAGACCCGATCGGTCTCGGAATCCGGTTTACAAGACATTTCGACAATGGTAAAACAAGACCAGCAAGACCTCCCGACGCGCCGACATCCTAATAGTAGCAGCCAGTATCTCGTCTCGAGCCACGACCGGATGAGCAAGATCGCATAACTAGAACCAGCCCTCAAGTTCCCCGAGGTGGCGCCGCAAGTGGCTCTAGTTTGGACCAACACTTAGACAAGCATTGGCCCGGGGGCTAAAATAAAGATGACCCTTGGGTTAATTACTCCCAAGGAAAGGTAGGTGGTGGTGAGGCAAATGGTAAAACCAAAGTTGGGCCTTCTTTGGAGGAGTTTTATTCAAAGCGAACTGTCGGGGGTCCCATAAATCACCCGACCGCGTAAGGAACGCAAAAATCCGGGAACATAATACCGGTATGACGGAAACTAGGGCGGCAAGAGTGGAACAAAACACCAGGCATAAGGCCGAGCCTTCCACCCTTTACCAAATATATAGATGCATTAATAATATAAGAGATATTGTGATATCCCAACATAACCCTGTCCACCATGGAGCAATCTTCAACTTCACCTGCAACTAGCAATGCTATAAGAGGGGCTGAGCAAAGCGGTAACATAGCCAAGCAATGGTTTGCTAGGAATCGTGTCAAAGGTTAGAGGTTCATGGCAATTTGGGAGGCTTGATGAGCAACAGATAGGTAACGCAGCATAGCGATAGAACAAAGCAACGAGCATAGCAATGATAGTAGTGAGATCCAGGGTAGCGGTCATCTTGCCTGAAATCTCACAAGGAAGAAGAACGAGTCCATGAAGAAGATGAAGCCACGAAGACGAACCAAGCGTAGACGAACGAATCCTCACGATCGCAACGAAACGGGAACTATCGAGAAGAAGCACACAACATAGTAAACACACCACACATGAACAAGACATGATGCACAACAAGCATGATGCATGAAAAGGCTACATGAACCTACTCATGACAAGAGATGACGCAAACAAGAACAACACATCAAAGCAAGTTTAAATGAGGCCGGAAACAACATATAACAATTCCAGTAAGTCCTCATATGCATATTTCGAAATTGGTCCCGAACTGAATAAACCTTATGTTCAAGATGTTAAACATCAAGTTAAGATGCACCACGATGAACTACACGAAATTCTAGTCAAGTTACATATAAAGTTCATTAGATTCGGAGCTACGGCCTAGAAGATATGAGCAAAACAAGTTAAACATGGCATTGATGCAAAATGCATACAAACATCAAGCAAACACCTCAAAACATGGATTCAACATGATAATATGAAGCTACATGCATAATCAAGTAAGTTTCGTATAGAGCACACTCAAAACGGAGCAACGATTCAACACATACACTCTATACAAGTCATAGCAACAATCTGTCCATAACAGCAACTAGGTATCTTACAATCATCAAAACAACAAGCTACATCACCCCAACATAATAACAAAAGGTATGGGCATGAAGTACTGGTAAAGCAGAACAAAACATAAACACTGAGCTACTCCAGAAAAGACTAGAACATGCTCAAAAAGACATGGAAAGAATGCAAATAATAACAGTTTCAGGCTTTGCAGAAATAACATCAGGTTGCAATGTTTAGAGCTATCAAACGACATGTTACAAGAACTTACCATGGCAAACAAAGGCATGGCATGAATCTACTAATTGCATAGATCAAAAGTCCCTTACTGACCATGAGCCAAAAAGGATCAGAAGATAAGATGGCACCCATCTAAACATGGCAAGTTATATTACAGATTCAAAACATGGCAGGAACAACAATAAGTAGGCATGTTGGTGAGCTTGAACCACTCACCATAGAGCAATACATGGCATGGCAAGGCAACCAACAATAAGAAGGCATGTTTATGAAGCTAATAATGGCAAGAACAAGTTCATAGGGTGCATGGATCACTAGCAAAACACATGGGAACAAGTGAACTTAATGTTAACAGGCTGACAGCAACATTTTCAAGCAACTTTGGAGCAAGATAACAACATGTTCCAGAAGGCTATAATTGCAACCAAGGGCATGAATGGAAAGAGCATAACATGTATAACAACGCATCCTTAGTGACCAATCTCCAGATTATGCACGAAATGACTTGTAGGAGCAGGTTAACATAGCAACAAAATATACCAGAACCTGTCTAGCAAAACAGCAACAACCAGTACACTACTTAACAAGCTCGATTCACTCATCACAAGTTATTGCATGACAAGATAAGAATAGCATCATTAAGAATACATGTTTGTGAAACAAACCAAGTCAAGAACAAGTCCATAGCATGCAAGGATCAACTATGGCAACCTTGGCTAAATTTAATAACATGTAAACAATCTGCCAGGAAAAATTTTAAAGCAAAAGTAGAGCACGAAAATGACATGCTAGACTACTCCATAATTGCAAAGAAGGGCATGAGTGGATAGACAATAACCATATGTTCAAAACACCCTTACTGAAGTATCTCAAAATAGGCATGGATCTCTCTATAGCATCAAGTTTACATGGCATCAAAATAACAGCAGAACAGGGACTAAAATCAGCAATATCACGAAGCCTAGTTTGCATGCTTGTGCTAGTCACCACATTGATCACAAAAATACATGGCATACACCCCTGGAAAGATGCCATGGCATAGATCAAAACACATGTAGAGCTCAACCTCATAGGACGCACACATCAATCATGGCAAAAATGACAAATGAGCATGTTATAACAGTTTCAGCAGATTAACATCAACATGCACTCTTCCAACAGCATTTCAGGCATCAAGATGAGCTTAAATGAAAATGATGCAATGGAATGAAATGAAGTACTCATCGAGGCGAACAATTTTTCATATTACACGCACGAAACGGAGCTACGGATGCAGAGATACAGCAGGTCGAACATGGCATGATTATGTCAAAAATCTGGGACTTAGCAGAAATATCACCTACGCGAAAAGTGAACGCGGGACGGGTTCGACCTGGGACGGAGGGATCCGGGCGTTTGGTTTGACGTGGTGGTGGATCTCATCCACCCTGCTGTTCCGAGCCGGATCTCGCTAGATCCGGCCGGAGTTTCGCCGGAGACGGCCGGAGATGTGGGGGACGGTGGCCGGAGGCGAGGGAGAGGCCGGAGAGGCGCGGACCGGCGAAGGGCGGCGGAGGGCGCGGCGCCGGCTGCGAGGCGAGGGCGCCGCGAAGCTGAGAGGAAGGCCGCCTCCGGCGAGCGCGGAGGTCCCGGCGGGCGGCGGCGGAGGCTCGGGCGCTTCAGGCGGAGGCGCGACGGGCGGCGGCGCGGTCGTCGCCTTGGCGCGTCAAGGCGGCGGCGGAGGCGAGGACTAGGCGGCGGAGGAAGAAGCACGCCGGTGGGCGGCGGCGGCAACCGCGCGGCGGAGGCGGCGGACGCGTCGGCGGCGCCGGCGCGCGCTGGCGGCGGCGGCGGCGGCCGCATGGCCCGGATCGCTTCAGGGCGGCGCACGCGGAGGGACGGCGGGGCCACGTGGCGCACTGCGATCGGCGGGGGCGGCGGCGCGGACACGTTCGCTGCCCGGATTTTTGTCCGGCGGTGGCGGGTGGAGTTCGATCTAGGGTTTGCCCGAGATTTCTGGGGAGGGGGCTAATATATAGGTAGAGGGAGCTAGGAGAGTCCAAATGAGGAGCGATTTTCGGCCACGCGATCGTGATCGAACGACCGAGAGCATGGAGGGGAGTTAGATGGGTTTTGGGCCACTTTGGAAGGGGTGTTGGGCTGCAACAAAAGAGGGCTTGCGGTTACCCGGTTAACCGTTGGAGTATCAAACGACCTCCAAATGGCACGAAACTTGACAGGCGGTCTACCAGTGCTATACCAAGGCCGCTTGGCAAGACTCGGTCCATTCCGAGAAAGTTTAACACCCGCACAAGAGAAGAGGCCAAAAGGGGACGCCAGAGGACATAGGGGTGCCGGATTGCAAAATGGACAACGGGGAAAATGCTCGGATGCATGAGACGAACACGTATGCAAAATGAAATGCACAAGATGACATGATACAATGCAAATGATGCCAAGAGATGAGATGCAACACGCAAGCAAATGAAATGGCAACGACGACGAATAATTGGCGGACGCCTGGCGCATCGAATCCGGGGCGTTACAACACTCCTCCACTAACAACAGATCTCGTCCCGAGATCTTAGGACCGAGACGGAAGGGAAAAAAAGGGATGTGGTGAAGCAAGAACTCAAGAGAAGAATCAAAGAATCGAGAACACTCGAGAAAAAGAGAGGAGCGACGAGAATGACGAGAATCTAGAGCTCACGGAATTAGATAGGCTAAGAAACCACTCGTTCTAACCGGAGTGGTTAGAATGAGAAAAGAAACGAATAAGTCTGAAAGGATTTAGGCAGCACTCCGGCTGAAAATGGGAGGATAAGAACGAACTTGAGAGGATGGAATGTACTTGATGAACTCTTGAAGAATGAATTAAATCATGAAGAACAACCATGAAGAACTCCGGTGACTAAAGATGATTAGATAGAATGAAGGATGAAAGAATAAGATTAAAGCCTTGCGATGATTTAGATGAAGGTTCCGACGAGATGGCCAAGGGAATTTGAACTCCGGAAAAGAAAAGATGAAAACACTTGGCACTAGAATTTATTCACGAAGAACAGACTCTGAAGGAAGGGATTAATCAATTGGATGAAATAAGAATAAGATTTATTGTATGCTTATCCTTCATCAAATTAAATTGATGACAAGCAATGGATTTTGCATACTACTTATTCTTCTTGAAAAGGATTGAGAAATGACATATCGCAAACTTGAGAAGGTCTTCATGAACCACCAGTAGGATTGAAAAGAACGAATGGATTAAAAAGATAATCAAGGAAAAAGAATCATGAACGAACCACCATAAGAATTCGAAAATGACTGATGAAAGAGACTTAATCACCGTGAAGAATTAGAAGAACAAATATGCTAGAGGGCATTTAGATGCAAAAGAACGAAGAGATCCTGAGCTGATTAAAGAACACTTGAACGAAGCACCGGGATAAATAGAGAACGATAACTGGAATGACGCCTCCGGTGAAAAGAAATGGAAAAATAACTCCTGACATACTCCGGATGGGTAAGGAAGAATATCTGACAAACGGAATAATTCGAGAGGGTAACAAGAAGCTAGAACCACGAATCTCCAGGGAACGGACAAGATTTAGAGGAAAAAAACTCTTCTTCGGTCTTCAAAAGACTACGAGAAACACCACCGAAATTACTGAGATACTCCGGAAGAATGAAAAGCGAAGAGGTTGAGCCAAAGATGAAAAGAATTTGAAAGCGATCTTGCAGAAGGCAAGTGACTGCTGAAATTCATACTTATGTCACCCTTGAAAAGAATTGAGAATAACTCCGGGGAATTAGAAGAGTCAGGTAAGATCCTGGGAAAAGACCTGTGGGTTAGGGCCCACTAAAGAGAGAAGACACCGTTGAAAAAGGATTGTCGAACAGATAGGTGATGCACCGGAACAATAGAATTATTTGAATGAGGTGACAACCTCGAATTAGTTCAAACACAGACAAATCTCCTGAGATGTCTTGAACACTCCGGAAGGATAAACTGGTGAGAGGCCAACGAGCAAGGAAAACACTTGAGCCGAGGAAAAAGAATATGATCAACCCGAAAAACTTGAATAGAGTGCACCGGAAAAGAAAAGGATGTAGAATGACGAATGAGACGAGAATCCACCGGTTGAAATGATTAAGGGAAGAGTGAAGAGGTTCCGCACGAATGAAATAGATGGTCGAGAGAGAGTCAGACTCCGGGAAGAAGAGGGTGGGAGGGCGGGAAAACAAAGGAAACTTGGAAGGGGAAACCGACGAATAACTTGAAGAGAAAACACCGGTTGAAATCATTGAGGAAAGAAAACAAACACTTCGCACGAGTAGGATGGATACTCGATTACGGACTCCGGTTTCGAGAGGAAGAAGGGTGGGCGGGTGGGAAAAACAAGGACAACTTCGGACAGGGAAACAACATCGATCGA
The DNA here is from genome assembly GCA_021437245.1 of Aegilops speltoides. Lineage (NCBI taxonomy): Eukaryota > Viridiplantae > Streptophyta > Magnoliopsida > Poales > Poaceae > Aegilops > Aegilops speltoides. The sequence continues at coordinate 236,372,012 of CM038142.1, forward strand.
AAAGAGCTGAGGATTGATCTCCCAAAGAGAGAGAGGTTCGAAACAGCTTGACGAGAGATGCACCGGATAAAAGAGGATGGACAACTCACGAAACTAACCACGTGATCCTAAAGAAAAATTTGAAGGGGAAGAGGAGTAGTTCAAAACACCTACGTCACGATTCCTTACCAGAGCGACGAAGGGGCAGAGGAGTAAAAAGAATTCCTACTCTCCGATATAACTAGACTCCGGAAAAAAATTTCTTCTAGACTCAACAACGGCCAAATTACACGATTAATCAAGGGGGCTCCTAGGGTCGGTCGAGGCTCTGATACCAACTTGTCACACCCAATATGCGACCCTATCCAAAAGGAACTCGAAAGTCCCACCAAGGATAGACCCGCATATTGAAACGCTTTTGCAAGGTGGATATCATTACATCAACATTACATAATAGATGGGGACACATACATAAAGCATACAATGCCACACGAATACAACAGCATCTTACATAAGAGCACCATCCGACTACGGATGAAACACAAACAGAAACTCAAACGACATCCACCTTGCTAGCCCAGGCTGCCGACCTGGAACCTATCCCCTGATCGAAGGAGAAGCAGAAGAAGAACTCAACGCAAGCAAGCATCGCTCTCGCGTCATGATCATCGCATAACCTGTACCTGCAACTGTTGTTGTAGTAATCTGTGAGCCACGAGGACTCAGCAATCCCATTACCATGGGTATCAAGACTAGCAAAGCTTAATGGGAAAGGAAGGGGTAAAGTGGTGAGGTTGCAGCAGCGACTAAGCAAGTATGGTGGCTAACCAACGCAAATAAGAGCGAGAAGAGAAGCAAAGGAACGGTCGTCAACTAGCAATGACCAAGAGGTGATCCTGAACTCCTATTTATGTCAAACATAACCCAGAAACCGTGTTCACTTCCCGGACTCCGCCGAGAAGAGACCATCACGGCTACACACATGGTTGATGTGTTTTAATTCGGATCTGGTGTCAAGTTATCTACAACCGGACATTAACAAATTCCCATCTGCCACATAACCGCGGGCATGGCTCTCGAAAGTTTAAACCCTGCAGGGGTGTCCCAACTTAGCCCATGACAAGCTCTCACGATCAACGAAGGAATAGACCTTCTCCCAGGAAGACCCGATCAGTCTCGGAATCCCGGTTTACAAGACATTTCGACAATGGTAAAACAAGACCAGCAAGACCTCTGGCGTGCCGACATCCCGATAGTAGCCACACAGATCTCGTCTCGAGCCACGACACGATGAGCAAGACGCACAACTAGAACCAGCCCTCAAGTTTCCCCGAGGTGGCGCTACAAGTGGCTCTAGTTTGGACCAACACTTAGACAAGCATTGGCCCGGGGGGGCTAAAATAAAGATGACCCTTGGGTTAATTACTCCCAAGGGAAAGGTAGGTGGTGGTGAGGCAAATGGTAAAACCAAAGTTGGGCCTTGCTGGAGGAGTTTTGTTCAAAGCGAACTGTCAGGGGGGTCCCATAAATCACCCGTCCGCGTAAGGAACGCAAAATCCGGGAACATAATACCGGTATGACGGAAACTAGGGCGGCAAGAGTGGAACAAAACACCAGGCATAAGGCCGAGCCTTCCACCCTTTACCAAATATATAGATGCATTAATAATATAAGAGATATTGTGATATCCCAACATAACCCTGTCCACCATGGAGCAATCTTCAACTTCACCTGCAACTAGCAATGCTATAAGAGGGGCTGAGCAAAGCGGTAACATAGCCAAGCAATGGTTTGCTAGGAATGGTGTCAAAGGTTAGAGGTTCATGGCAATTTGGGAGGCTTGATGAGCAACAGATAGGTAACGCAGCATAGCGATAGAACAAAGCAGCTAGCATAGCAATTATAGTAGTGAGACCCAGGGTAGCGGTCATCTTGCCTGAAATCCCACAAGGAAGAAGAACGAGTCCATGAAGAAGATGAAGCCATGAAGACGAACCAAGCATAGACGAACGAATCCTCACGAACGCAACGAAACGGGAACTATCGAGAAGAAGCACACAACATAGTAAACACACCACACATGAACAAGACATGATGCACAACAAGCATGATGCATGAAAAGGCTACATGAACCTACTCATGACAAGAGATGATGCAAACAAGAACAACACATCAAAGCAAGTTTAAAAAAGGCCGGAAACAACATATAACAATTCCGGTAAGTCCTCATATGCATATTTCGAAATTGGTCCAGAACTGAATAAACCTTATGTTCAAGATGTTAAACAGCAAGTTAAGATGCACCACGATGAACTACACGAAATTCTAGTCAAGTTACATATAAATTTCATTAGATTCGGAGCTACGGCCTAGAAGATATGAGCAAAACAAGTTAAACATGGCATTGATGCAAAATGCATACAAACATCAAGCAAACACCTCAAAACATGGATGCAACATGATAATATGAAGCTACATGCATAATCAAGCAAGTTTCATATAGAGCACACTCAAAACGGAGCAACGGTTCAACACATACACTCTATACAAGTCATAGCAACAATCTGTCCATAACAGCAACTAGGTATATTACAATCATCAAAACAACAAGCCACAGCACCCCAACATAATAACAAAAGGTAAGGCATGAAGTACTTGTAAAGCATAACAAAACATGAACACTGAGCTATCTCCAGAAAAGACTAGAACATGCTCAAAAAGACATGGAAAGAATGCAAATAATAACAGTTTCAGGCTTTGCAGAAATAACATCAGGTTGCATTGTTTAGAGCTATCAAACGACATGTTACAGGAACTTATCATGGCAAAAAAAGGCATGGCATGAATCTACTAATTTCATAGATCAAAAGTCCCTTACTGACCATGAGCCAAAAAGGATCAGAAGATAAGATGGCACCCATGTAAACATGACAAGTTATATTACAGATTCAAAACATCGCAGGAACAACAATAAGTAGGCATGTTGGTGAGCTTGAACCACTCATCACAGAGCAATACATGGCATGGCAAGGCAACCAACAGTAAGAAGGCATGTTTATGAAGCTATTAATGGAAAGAACTAGTTCATAGGGTGCATGGATCACTAGCAAAACACATGGGAACAAGTGAACTTAATGTTAACAGGCTGACAGCAACATTTTCAAGCAACTTTGGAGAAAGATAACAACATGTTCAAGCAGGCTATAATTTCAACCAAGGGCATGAATGGAAAGAGCATAACATGTTTAACAACTCATCCTTTGTGACCAATCTCCATATTATGCACGAAATGACTTGTAGGAGCAGGTTAACATAGCAACAAAATATAACAGAACCTGTCTAGCAAAACAGCAACAGCAAGTACACTACTTAACAAGCTCGATTCACTCATCACAAGTCATTTCATGACAAGATAAGAATAGCATCATTAAGAAGACATGTTTGTGAAACAAACCGAGTCAAGAACAAGTCCATAGCATTCAAGGATCAACTATAGCAACCTTGGCTAAATTTAATAACATGTAAACAATCAGCCAGGAAACATTTTGAAGCAAAAGTAGAGCACGAAAATGACATGCTAGACTACTCCATAATTGCAAACAAGGGCATCAGTGGATAGACAATAACCATATGTTCAAAACACCCTTACTGAAGTATCTCAAAATATGCATGGATCTCTCTGTAGCATCAAGTTTACATGGCATCAAAATAACAGCAGAACAGGGACTAAAATCAGCAATATCACGAAGCCAAGTTTGCATGCTTGTGCTAGTCACCACATTGATCACAAAAATACATGGCATACACCCCTGGAAAGATGGCATGGCATAGATCAAAACATATGTAGAGCTCAACCTCATAGGATGCACACATCAATCATGGCAAAAATGACAAATGAGCATGTTATAACAGTTTCAGCAGATTAACATCAAGATGCACTCTTCCAAAAGCATTTCAGGCATCAAGATGAGCTCAAATGAAAATGATGCAATGGAATGAAATGAAGTACTCGTCGAGGCGAACAATTTTTTATATTACACGCACGAAACGGAGCTACAGATGCAGAGATACAGCAGGTCGAACATGGCATGATTATGTAAAAAATCTGGGACTTAGCAGAAATATCACCTCCGCGAAAAGTCAATGCGGGACGGGTTCGACCCGGGATGGAGGGATCCCGGCGTTTGGTTTGATGTGGTGGTGGATCTCATCCACCCTGCTGTTCCAAGCCGGATCTCGCCGGATCCGGCTGGAGTTTCTCTGGAGACGGCCGGAGATGCGGGGGACGGTGGCCGGAGGCGAGGGAGAGGCCGGAGAGGCGCGGACCGGCGAAGGGCAGCGGAGGGCGCGGCGCCGGCGGCGAGGTGATGGGCACCGCGATCTGAGAGAAGGCCGGCCTCCGGCGAAGCGCGGAGGTCCGGACGGGCGGCGGCGGAGGCTCGGGCGCTGGGCTGGGAGGCGCGACCGGGCGGCGGCGGTCAGCCTGCGGGCGGCAAGGCGGCCGACGGCGGAGGCGAGGACGAGGCGGCGGAGGAAGAAGCACGCCGGCGGGCGGCGGGCGGCAACCTCGGTGGCGGAGGCGGCGGACGTCGCGGGCGCCGCGCTGGGCGGCGGCGGCGGCGCGCTGGCCCGGATGGTCTCGGGCGGGCAGCGGTGCGGAGGGACGACGGCGGGGCCACGTGGCGCACTGTGATTCGGCGGGGGTGGCTGCGCGGACATGTCCGCTACCCGGATTTTTGTCTGGTAGCGGCGGGTGGAGTTTGATCTAGGGTTTGCCCGAGATTTCGGGGGACGGGGCTAATATATAGGTAGAGGGAGCTAGGAGAGTCCAAATGAGGAGCGGTTTTCGGCCACGCGATCGTGATCGAACGACCGAGAGCATGGAGGGGAGTTAGATGGGTTTTGGGCCACTTTGAAAGGGGTTTGGGCTGCAACAAAAGAGGGCTTGCGGTTACCCGGTTAACCGTTGGAGTACAAACGACCTCCACATGAAACTTGACAGGAGGTCTACCGGTGCTATACCAAGGCCGCTTGGCAAGACTCGGTCCATTCCAAGAAAGTTTAACACCCGCACAAGAGAAGAGGCCAAAAGGGGACGCCGGAGGACATAGGGGTGCCGGATTGCGAAATGGATAACGGGGAAAATGCTCGGATGCATGAGACGAACACGTATGCAAAATGAAATGCACAAGATGACATGATACAATGCAAATGATGCCAAGAGATGAGATGCAATACGCAATCAAATGACATGGCAACGATGGCGAATAACTGGCGGACACCTGGCGCATCGAATCCAGGGCGTTACATAGCAGAGACAAATGACGTCCGAACACCCTTCCCCGTCGGGATACGTTGTTCGTGTGCTTGAAGCACACTGATATGGATTTTACCGAAAGGGCTGTCAGCATTCAAACTAAAATAGCAATCCCAGATGCTCATCACAAGTTCATGGGACCAATCTCTGCTCGGCACTGTCAAAATATCTCAGTTCAACAGCATCGGCAGGGCTCCACGGATACTCACAACAAAGTGCCTCGTGGAAATCTGTGAACGAAATGCTAGTTTCTACCACTTTAGGACAGAAAAACCCAGAAATCAAACACGGTTTAGTTCCACGCAGATCGCTAGTTTCCATTCTAACCGCCAGCCGAAAAGCAAGTGCAGGATCAACCCTATTCGATTGAAATAAGATAAAGGGTGTAGTTAGGCTGAAAATTTTCAGATGAATTGCACTGATTCACACTAACGATGGTCAAATACAGCCTAATTTACGACTCTCCTAATCAATTTAGGAGCAAAGCGATGCTTACCCAGGTGGCATCCATGAATTATCCACCTCTGATTCGACCAAATCATTTCCACGGTCAATGTGTCGGACGGCATGCTCCCCCGACATCGCTTACTAATCCTAGATGGGGAGAGAGGGTAGATGCGGCGGAGGCGGCATGACTACGGCGGAGGCGGCACGATGGCGGCGAAGGGGGCGGCACGTAAGCGACTCAATCTGATTCAGGTTACAGTGAGAGGAACCTACAGTGAGTGTCAGTTTCATGGCTCCACTAGTTAGCATGTAACGGTCAAGATGTGTACTCGGCCCTACGCGACCCCACTCTTCAGAGTTAACGGTCAAGACATTGACCCGACGGCAATGTCCGCTGTGACCAGTTCTGAGGGTTTTAGGCAAGGGAGCGGGGAAAAGTGAGCAAAAGTTAAGATCGTGGTGATGAATGAGTAGAACTAAGGAACCAGGGGCACAGAAATAAAAAACCCTAATTATTATAATTCACTGCTCATTTGCTAATTCATATGGAATTTATTGCAGCACATTTTCCATTTTTAGTATTTTTGCCCATCTTCTGGTCAATGCCAGGGTCAAAAATTTGAACTAAAAAATGTACGAAATTTTAAAAATTCGCATATTTTTGATGGGGAACAAAATATTCTTAATCCAAAAATTAGTAGCCATGCTAAAACAAATTTAAAAGTAAAGTAGTACTATGTCATGTTAAAATCCAATGAAATATAAAATATCAGTGAAGAACAAAAACAAAAACAAAACTAATTGCCCATTTGCTATAATTTTTTGGTCGAATTTTCAACCCATTTCATATTACTTATAAGATATACTGCCCATACTCTTTTGCCAGGCCGGAATACATCCCTCCTCGTCTTGAAAGATTTGTAGCCCAGTAAGTCGGAGAAAACAAATAGGCCTAGCTTGGGTATTCTTCAAGAACAAATAGTGGGCTACCTATTTTCCCAAAGAAAAAACTACTAGGCTGGTCATGTTGTTAGACGGGCCACAGAGATCGCACAACCTAGTTTATAGCCCGCTCCTCCGAACAAATCCTCAAAAAAGAAGTTGTGCAATCCTGTCGTTAATTGACTATACATTGACAATGATGTGGGACCTAGATATCAGCAGGGTGGATTAGAGTAAAACAAACAAGGGGGTGCATCTGAGTTGTAAAAGAGGCGCTTGCTTGTGTTCGGGAGTGGACCTAGTGGGTCCGTACTATCATACTCACAACTACAGTCCTCTCCCGATTAAGTATGTTGACAGGGCTGGACGGCAGCGCCGCGGCGAGCGCACCAAGGCGGAGGATAAAGTGGTGTCGCCAATGTGTAGGGCTGGGTTGGGAATTCTTATCGAAAAGTAATAACGGACAAGAACTTTTTATGACATTGACTATGATTTGCATGGGTCCGCTGGTTGCAGGAAGAAAATGGTGGGAGAGAAAAGACTGGTCGCTATCTTTGCCTAAGAATAATATCGACTGAATGTAACGACACCCTCATAGGAAATAATATCCTCCTGTTAAGATTTGACTTTTCAAATCGTGAATTTAAAGAACTAGTGCTGAGCATTTAGCTTTATTTATTTACTTATTTATGTTTAGGGGACCATGAGCATGTACCTGGGCCGGATTCAAGTGAGAGTCTCCCTTCCAATTAATTATGAGCTCCTCTATTGGGCCTTCATCAGTGGGGTGCATGTTACAAGTGGAAAATGTGTTCCATACCAAAAATAGTATGTGCTATGTACGGTACAGGGCACTAAAGGATCAGACCGTGCAATGACTTCCAAAATATTGTGTTTGTTGTTATAACAACATATGTATCCACGGTTGAAGATGAAATATACTACTGATTGTACATTGAAAACAGCAGCAACAACAACTAGGGCCGGGGTGCAACTAAGCCTGGGAATAGTTTGTAATCCAGAGTGAATCCAGCCCAACCCATACAGGTATAAGGGCATCAACCAAACCAAACCAGACTAAATAGTTAATGCTACAGTCCAAACCAATCCAAATTGTACGTATTTTCAAGCCAAACCAATCCAAATTATTCACCCGCGTACAGTCTGAAACAGAAGTTTCAAACCAAGGGTGTGTCCGATTACTATGGGAAGAGAAGAGAGGCGTTGGAAGGGCGATTAGCTGCTGCTGCATCACTGGTACTGTAAGGTGCTATACAAACAATTTTTAACCCATTTCCGTGACGGCATTTGGAACCGTCTCTAAGTGAGTGTGGGCGATAGGGGTGTCCTTCCCACATGACTCAGAAACCATCGGGGATGAGGGAGCTGCTACTGACGATCGCTATAGAATAAACATATGAGAAGCCGCCCCAGTCCCACATGTTACATCTCGATGTCACGTTTCTGATCAGAGAGACATCCCAAACGATTACGCTGCTATAGTCATGTGAAAAAGGTGGAGATCAACATTTAACCCTCCAATATGTTTGTGATAGGTATGTTATCGCATACGGTTCAAGAATGTAAAATGTGTGCGGTGCCTCTACTAATGCCAACGTGTCCATTTTCATAACTGTGTGCGATTGGTATTCCTATCACACATGCACACCAGTTTGAAACGTTTGTCGTATTACCATGAATCACACATTGCGTATGAGACAAAACCGTGTGTGCGTCCGTCGGGCATCGCAAACGTTTCACGTCAACAACCGTCTGTTTTCTTTTTTTCATCGCACATGCTGTTTTCTTTCTAATCGTGTGCACATTTATTTGCTCCTGTACATTTTTTGGCTGTATTTTATTATTCGAATTGGAATTTTTGAAATACGAAACATGCAATTCAAATTCTCAACACAATGGTTCAACAACGAGTCCATAAATAAAACTGTCAGTATAGTATGTTCAGTAATTACAGGATTAGACAGCAATTAACTATGATGAACCACAATATTTACAGGTGGTAAACGTGAAGAGACAAGTATAAATCATTTTGACTGCCAATGGTGTTGAAGAAGCGGAATGCCCATAATGTTCCTTCCTGCATGCCATAGGGACGAACAAATTTTGTCGAACCCCTTGTGACGATCGCCCACTCATCCTTCACCGCCTTCGGGAAGACTTCTAGAGCTTATCATGGTAGCATGAATTATATACTTTAACCTTAGTTGCCTCCACTCCGGTCATGTAGTTTGCAAGGTAATCATCAGTAAATAGCTTCGGAAATCACTTAAAAGAGAAAAATATTAGATCATGAGGTCTAATAGAGTAACTAGTTGTGGGCAGGGGGAAAGGCAATAGATTACTTACCATCCTAAAGTTCACTATTATGTTGGACAAAGTGTAAATAAAGAGCTTAATTCTCATCACCCATTTGTTTCGCCTAACAATCTTTTTTAGTTTCCTCACTTGACGCTTGTTCATGAATATCTCATTGCCCCATATGCACAAGGGATTGAAGCGTGGATCAGTACCGCTCATATATGTACCTACAAGCAACCAGTACATGTTAGAAGCTAAACTGAGATTGCACAAATGATGTAAATACAACTACCTACATTCCTAAGTACAAGTATTTTTAGAGATTTCAATATGAACTACATATGGATGTATATAGAATTATAGATATAGTTTAGATTAGAATCTAGATTCACTCATTTTGATTATTATGTAGTCTATATTGGAATCTCTAAAAATATTTATATTTATGAATAGATGGTGTATAAGACATGGGATACAACTAACCTCGACGGCAAACAACAGCATCACCCATTATAGCCCCATGTAAGTACATGGAAAGCCAATGTTAACTACAATAGGGTTAACATCCACCAAAAATAGCAAATGGTAATAAAACGGTAGCATATGTAGTCATATCTTCATTGCGAAAGAGTAGCACGGTAGCAAAGGGACAAATTAAAAATGGATACAACTGTTAATTGCAATAGGCTTAACAGCATCCTAATCCATGGTTTGTAAGTTGTAGCCATTGAAATACAACTATTTAAAAATGGATACAACTATTAATTGCAACAGGCTTAATGGCCATTGAAACCGGTACTGATAAAAATGCAATTGGCAGAGTTAAACATCACAAGGCAGGTGCTACCAGAGCAGATAATGGCCAGTTGTCTATAAAAAGGTAGGGAAATTAGCTAAAACGTGTTAGGCATGTTTAGTACAACATGCTTAATACATTGACCGTACAAAACATATCCATTACTTGCAACTGGTATTGGTAAGATTGAACTGGTGAGTTCATACTAGGTAAGTCCCAAGACGTAGTTGCCGGGGCACTTCATCTTGGCCATGGCCCACCCAAAGTCAGCAGCGGCAAAGGTGAGCTCGTCTGCTAGGTCGAAGCGTGGATCAGTGCCCCCGACGTACCTACAAGAAGCAAGTAAATGTTAGAAGCCAAACTGCAATTGCACAAATGATGTAAAATAATGTAAGACATGGGATGCAGCTAACCTCGACGGCAAACAACAACATCACCTGTTATGGCCCTGCATAAGTACATGGAAAGGCATGTTAAGTACAACAGGGTTAGCATCCACCAAAAATAGCAAATGAGTAGCATCTCTAGTATATCTTCATTGCGGAGAGTAGCATGGTAGCAAAGGGACAGATTAAAAAATGGATGCAACTGTAAATTGCAACAGGCTTAACAACATCCGAAGTCATGTTTTGTAAGCTTATAGCCATTGAAATACAATTGTTTAAAAATCGATTCAACTGTTAGTAGCAACAGGCTTAATAGCTAATGAAACCGGCACTGATAAAAATGCAATTGGCAGAGTTAAACATCACAAGACAGGTGCTGCGAGAGCAGATAATGGCCCAATTGTCTATAAAAAGGTAAGGAAAGTAGCTAAAACATTTTAGGCATGTTTACAAGAACATGCTTAATACATCGACCGTACAAAACATAGCCATTAATTGCAATTAGTATTGGTATGATTGAACTGGTGAGTACATACTTGGTAAGTCCTGAGAGGTAGTTGCTTGGGCACTTCATCTTGGCCAGAGCCCGCCCAAAGTCAGCGGCGGTGGAGGCGAGCTGTGCCTCCGGGTCGAAGCGTGGATCAGTGCCACTCACATGTGTACCTGCACGCAATCAGTAAATGGTAGAAATTAAACTGCAATTGCACAAATGATGTGAAATACTGTAAGACATGGGAGGCAGCTAACCTGGATGGCAAACAATAGCATCGGCCGTTATGACCCTGTGTAAGTACATGGACAGGCGTGTTAAGTACAACAGGGTTGGCATCCACCAAAAATAGCAAATGGGCAGCATCTTTAGTGATATCCTGAGTCATGTATTGTAAGTTTGTTGCCGGTATTGGTGAAATTGAACTAGACAGTTAATACTTGAGCATCACACAATGTGCAGTACTAAAATAAACATGGCACGAACATGCTTAATACATCAACCATACAAAACATAGCCATTGCAAGTGGTATTGGGAAGATTTAGCTGGTCAGATCATACAAGTTAAGTGTCGGGGGTAGTCGCTAGGGCACTTCATCTAGGCCAGAGCCTACACCGTGTCGGCGACGACGGTGGTGAGGTGTTCCTCCGGGTCAACACACACAGTGGCCATCGCTCCATGGACCACCATCACCTCCTCGACCACCACGTGATATGTGGTCGGGCTTGTAGGACGATGCTCTGGAGGTAGGGGCGGTGGGGATTTGGAGGCATGAGGATGTTTCGTAGGTGTCATTTAAGCAATCAGGTCGGGGCCGTGATAAAGATCGGTGGGTTACCTGACTGGATCTGAGCAGAACATAGATGTGGTTAAAGTTGTGGCTGCGGTGGCGGCGGCTTGAGCTGCCGGTAGGGGGAGGCACGGGGGGGGGATACTAAGGAAATTTGATGGGTGGGGATGTGGTGGGAGGAATAAATTCTGAAATCGCATGCCTAATGAAAATTTCACTTCAAATATTGAAACTTGGGCGGGGAAACACAGAACACAGAAGGAGTGCATAAAATACTCGTGTGCGAGAAAAGAGAAAATTGGCAGATCTCGTCTCCAAAAAAATGTACGCGTGTAGATTTATTTTAGTCAATGGTACGCCTGGTTTGTTAGGAAACATCGCACAGGTAACTGACTTATAGACCATTAACGCAAAAAACACACAGGGGTACATCATAGAAACCGTGTGTTTTGTGATCTTCTAATGATTAACGCAAAAAAATGCACACGGGCACACATGCTAATCAACACTCAAAGCCCTCAAAGGATGCTCTTACCGACATTGTATGTTAATACGACAAACTTAAAGTACTACTGGTAATTTTCTCTAATACTACAAACTTAAACTACTCACATGCTGCCATCGGGTCATGCTGGCCAGACACCCACGTTCTCCTTCCCGGCCTTGTAGGTGGCAGCCCACCGCGCTTCGATATCCGCCAAGCTCTCCTCACCACATCGTGTGGCCTCTTCTTTCTTGCGGCGGTGGGACTCTCTTTTCTTGATGGCTTTCTGCCTTTTCTGCTCCTCCTGTGCGGCTTTGGCTGCCTCTAGATCCACCGCCCATTCAACCTTAAAGTCCGCCCACGTAACTGTGTGGCCACTAGCGGTGATGAACTCGGCGCGGCGAGATACCACCGCTTCCTTACTATGTGTGCAGTTGCGGGCGGCGCGGAACTTGGCGTGACGGGATGCCATCACTTCCTTACCTGTTACTGTGCACCGCGGTGCCATGAACGATGCTTGGAGAGATCTCTGGTACGGAGGGGTGTTGGTGTACAAAAGTATGAGTACTTATGTACCCCTTGCTAGTGCACGGGTAGTCGTAGCCACACCTGCGGTAGGGCCTGGCGAGGGAGAGGAAGGCAAATCCCGAAGACTACCAACACATATACTTGAAGCACAAGGAGTAGAGGGCGAGCTGGACCACCCCCAGCAAGGGCCTTGCCAGGGTGTCCTACACAGCAACAGCAAGCCCTTCACCCTTGGGGCTGAGAGCTCTGACACCATCGACAACGTTAAAGACCAAGATCTGGAGAGTGCATGCTCGATAGCATGTAGATCCTCATAAAGATTGATAACCCACAGATCCACGTGGGACCAGAAGATGAAGACCCCCGGCAAGACCCTTGCCGGACATGACTCCAAGTCCCCCAACAAGCCTTACCGGGGACGATCGCTGGGCCGCGGTCAGACCCGCGCACAGCAAGGTTTCGCCACCTCACCACCACTCCAGTGCGACGATAGGCATGCCAACTAAGCAAGCGCCTGCATGGCGGCATGCAGATCTTCGTGGATGCTTACCACTGTGCCAACATAGCAGCTAGTTGGCCAGCGTGGCACTGCATGCCTCGTCGACCCTGACGCGTTTTAAAGAAAGGAGGAGCGGCTAAGGACGGGATGGCTTCTGTTGCCATCCCCAATAAAGCAAGAGGACACATTGGTGACGCATTATGTCCTACGTTGACGAGTGATCAGCTCGTGCACGATAGTTGCCACCTCCTGTGTGCCACTGTGGCAACCCCTTTTGGTATAAAAGGAGGCCCATGGCACACAGAGAGGGGATTCGTACTTTTGGACAATGCATGCACCATAGCTAGTTCAAAAGCTCAAGATCACACATAGAACAAGATAAGCAGGACTAGGGTATTACGCATCTTTGTGGCCCGAACCTGGATAAAAATCCCCTGGGTGCTAACGGCTCAACCTGCTCTTCATCAGCTAATCCCCCGCCGAACGTAGAAGGTATCCTTGTGACCCCATAGGTGTTCGGTTTCCTCGACATCTTTGGCACGCCAGGTAGGGGGCATTAGTTGCGAGAATCTGGTCTGTTAGTTGGTGCAGTAATTTCTTAATCTCCATGGCGCTGAAGAAGAAGACGATCGCAGCGATCGGCCCGTCCGGGACCGCTCCGCCGGCACCCACGCGGACAGGCGACATGGCCGGCACCAGTGGTGGAGGAGATCTGGATTGTCCAGATCAGCCGAATACAAGAAGCCATGTAGCCTGCGTCCTTTGCAACGGCGATGACGGTCGGCGCGCCGCCGTGCCCAGGGATGGAGCCGCGCTACCTGCGGATGGTGTGGGGACCTCCAAGGGCAGGAAGTCGACCCCACCAACGCATGCGTCGTGGTCCTTTCAGCTCGTGCGCGACGAACAACGCCGTGATGTTGAAGACCCCAGGTGTCGCACAGGGCCGACATGCACGCCATGACGTAGGCGAAAAGAGTGCGCAGCCGCGGAATCCTGATGGGACTCCTTCTAACATAGTTAGAAGTTCGAGTTCCTCCCATTCCTCGCGCTTTTTACTGCCACCCATGCGAGCAAAAGCGCTGTCGCGAGCGCAGCTACTCATCGACTTCCCTCCTGCCTTGGAGAAACAAGAAGAGTGGAGGGCTGCCATCAAAAGCCTTATTGGTCATGCCAACAAGGACGGCCACCGGGGAGCAAGTCCCTCGCAACTCCGAAATGGCGAGCTGGCGTGTGTAGACACATGGAAGGGTTGAGGGTGTTGCGACCAAGGTGCATGCCCCTCCACCGCGGCCGGCCCGTCAGGGTGACACCCGGGACAACGTGTCCACGGTGTCGTCAGACCCACGGACGCGTCATGACAAACATCAAGTTCTCCGGGAACGGCTCAAGGAAGACGTCCGGACCACCATTGAACGCCGCCGGGACGCACGCCATCAGTCTGATAGGCTGTTGGGCCTGCTGTATACAAGCCTGCGCCGAGGGATGCTGGCGACTTTCCCTACACAATAACTTGTCTTGCGTTCACCCATGAGCTTCGGCAGTTCTAGTGGCCCAATACCAGCGTGTTCAAACTAGAGGTCCTAGATAAAGACGATAGCAAGACTCATTCGTCCGAGTTCCTGAGCATTTACACCATTGCGATGCAAGCTACTGAAGCACGAGACGACAAGGTACTCACCAACTATTTCCCGTTGGCACTTAAGCCCAACGTCAGGTCATGGTTGATGCATTTGCCGATAGACTACATAGCCTGTTGGTCCGATCTGAGCCATGAGTTTGTTTGTGCCTTCATGGGCGGCCACGTAGCTCCTGGGTAGGCAAGTGATTTGCATGTGATCCCCCAGAGGGACAGCGAATCCTCACGTAAGTATATACAGAGGTTCAGCCATGTGCAGTACGACATCCCCGACGTTCACCCCGCTGCTGTCATCAGCGTGTTCCATCAGAACATGCACAATCGCAAGATGCGTGAAGAGCAGGCCATGAACAAGGTTGCAGATGTTGACGAACTATACGTCCTGGCCGACAGATGTGCCCGAGCTGAGGATGGAAGGAAGTACCCCGATGAAGATGCCGACACAGGAAGTGAGTCGGAAGATGAAGACGTCGTTGCCCCGACAAAGAAGGGCCAGCGACGTAATAGCAAGCGCAAGGGCAAGACCGTGCTTTCCATTGAGGAATCCGGTGACCCACACACCACCAAGAAGGCCAAGGTTGATGAGCCCGGCAAGGACATTGCCGGATGCAATGCCTGCCGGGCCTTGGCGGCTGTCGGCAAGTCAGAGGGCTCCGACAAGCAGTACTGCAAGATCCACCATACCAAGGGCCATGATCTCCAGAATTTCCGCCAAGTGTAGCTACTGATGGAGAAGCAAAGGGCTGAGTACGAGAGACGAGACAAGGAGAAGGGCCAAGGTAGCGCTAAAGGATCCGACAAGAAGCGCGGTGGCTAAGGAGGACGCGACAACAAGGATAAGCAACAAGAGAGGCCTTCCCGAGGCCGCGACAAGAAAGAGGAGGATGATGATCATGATGATGATGATGACGAATCCACCAAGCATGAGTTCCAGAAAGGTGACAGAAGTCATGTGTGTTGACAGAGGTGCTTTGTTGCATTCTTCCCGCCGCGAACTAAATAGTGGGAGCGTGAGATTAATGCAACGGAACCAATGGTCGACGCCCAGAAGCCGTTGAGGCGGTCCCACATGCCTATCATTTTCGACACCGAGGATCACCCTGATCGCACAACTGCAGTCGGGTGCTTGCCGTTGTTGGTATCCCCAACAATACGCAACCTCAAGGTGATGAAGATGCTAGTTGATGGTGGGGCCGGCCTTAACTTGATCTCGCCCAACGTGATCAAGAGGCTGCAGATCCCTAATGAAGATCTCGAGGATACGGGCACGTTCCAAGGGATCAATCCAGGGAGGATTCAGCCCAAGGGAAAGGTAACGCTACCAGTTACGTTTGGTGGCAACCTCAACTATAGGAAGGAGATGATCGTTTTCGATGTTGCCGAGATCCTGTTTCCATACAACGGGATCCTTGGCCGCCCAGCGCTAGCCAAGTTCATGGCGGCATCGCACTACGCATATAACAATCTGGAGATGCCTGGCCCAATGAGCATAATCACCATCGGCTGTGATAAGAAGGATGCACTCATTTGCACCTATCAGCTCTATCGAGAGGCGGTTGCAGCATCTGCCGCAAAGGCACCTGCTCATGCCACCGAGGAGAAGACCAGTAAGGCCTCGGCCGCCGGCACGACACCTGGCTCCGGCAAGGGTTCCTGCAATCACTCCAACAAGCACACCTCTTCGAAGTGCTGTGTTCCCCCTGATGACGCGCTAGACTGCTCTACCAGCAAGAGCAAGAAGTCTAAGCCGGACACGCCGGAAACCAAGAAGGTGTCTGAGGGAGTCCCGGATTAGGGGGTGTCCGGATAGCCAAACTGTCACGTTTGGATAGACTCCTGGACTATGAAGATACAAGATTGAAGACTTTGTCACGTGTCCGGATGGGACTTTCCTTGGCGTGAAAGGCAAGCTTGGCGATACGAATATGTAGATCTCCTACCATTGTAACCAACTCTGTGTAACCCTAACCCTCTTCGGTGCCTATATAAACCGGAGGGTTTTAGTCCATAGGACGAACAACAATCATACCATAGGCTAGCTTCTAGGGTTTAGCCTCTTTGATCTTGTGGTAGATCTACTCTTGTACTACCCATGGCATCAATATCAATCAAGCAGGAGTAGGGTTTTACCTCCATCGAGAGGGCCCGAACCTGGGTAAAAATATCGTGTCCCTTGTCTCCTGTTACCATCCGCCTAGATGCACAGTTCGGGACCCCAACCCAAGATCCGCCGGTTTTGACACCGACAGTGTCCGTCAAGGAGGATGGCATGGGCGGAGCTTTTATCATAAGCTCCACCCTTGACAACAAATAGGAATGCGCGCTTGTCGCCTTCCTGTGGGCGAATGTCGACGTGTTTCCATGGCAAGCATCCGACATCCCCGACATTCCCAGGGAGGTGATTGAGCACCATCTTGCTGTCTGCCCCCATGCACGGCCCGTCAAGCAGATGGTCAGAAAGCAATCTTTGGAGCGACAAGAGTTTATCGTCGAGGAGATCAGGAAGTTGGAGGCGTTACGTCTGGTCAAGGAGTTCTCCACTGAACATGGTTGGCCAATCCAGTAGTTGTACGTAAGGCGAATGGGAAGTGAAGGCTATGTATCGACTATACTGATATCAATAAAGCCTGTCCAAAGGATCCTTTCCCATTGCCACGTATCGACCAAATAGTGGACTCCACTGCTGGGGGCGACCTGTTGTCGTTCCTTGATGCTTACTCAGGATATCATCAGATCTTCATGACGAAAGAAGATGAATAAAACACTGCATTCATCAACCCATGTGGTACATACTATTTCGTACGGATGCCTTTCGGGTTGAAGAGCGCTGGTTCACCGTTCGCCCGAGTGGTCCAAATCGGTTTTGAGCCCCAGCTACATAGAAATATGGAAGCCTACATGGATGATATAGTGGTCAAAACAAAAGATAAGGCCACGCTCGTGCAGGACCTGGAAGAAACCTTCACGAATTTGTGCAAGATCAACCTCAAGCTCAACCCAGAGAAGTGTGTGTTCAGCGTCCCGTCCGGCAAAATTCTTGGGATCTTTGTGTCTCAAAGTAGAATCGAAGCGAACCATGACAAGGTGAAAGCCATTGAGCAGATTGAGGCGCCCCGACGAGTCAAGGACGTCCGTAGGCTTGCCGGCTGCGTTATCGCCCTGAGTAGGTTTATCTCTATGTCTGCCGAGCACGGCCTACTCTTTTTCAAAATTTTGAAAAAGGCGAGTCCGATGAAATGGATTTTGGAGGCAGAGGTAATGCTGCAAGACTTAAAGAGGTACCTCTCCTCTATGCCAATACTAGTCGCACCCAAACCACAAGAGCCGTTACTGCTGTACTTGGCAGCAACAAATCAAGTGGTCAGTGTTGCGCTAGTGGTAGAGAAAGAAGTTGAAGAAGAGGAAATAACGGCGGTGGCTGAGCCATCGAATGAGGAACTAGGGCTGGCAGGGTCTAATGCCGGCAAGGCAAAACCTCCGGCAGGATCCGGTGCCGGCAAGATAGAATCTGCGCAAATGAGTGAAGAAATGCAGAAGAAAAAGGTGGTGCAGCACCCAGTCCATTTTGTCAGCTCCCTCTTGCATGGGGCTAGGTCAAGGTATTCTGGCATGCAGAAGTTGCTTTTCAGCCTTCTTATGGCCTCGAGAAAGCTACACCACTATTTTCAAGCACATGAGATCGCCGTCGTCACTCGCCACCCGTTGCAACGAATCTTGCACAACCCAGATGCAACGTGGAGGATTATGGAATGTTGGAGCTGTCAAGCTTTGGGCTAAAATTTGAAAGTACTTAGACGATAAGAGCAGGGCTTTGGAAAAATTCATCGCGGAATTGACATCCACGCCCGGCGAAGAGGTTCAACAGACCACCCTTCCGGGCAAAGAGGCAAGTAGTTATTGGATTATGTACTTTGATGGGGCCTTCTCCTTACAAGGTGTTGGTGCGGGCCTGCTTCTCGTCGCACCCACCAAGTAGCGCCTCAAGTATGTGGTCTACATGCACTTTCCCCGGGAGAGGTCGACAAACAACACCGCAGAGTACGAGGGGCTGCTTGCCGGTCTTAGGATCGCAGTGGATCTCGGGATTAGGAAGCTTATTGTTAGAGGAGATTCACAACTTGTCGTCAAGCAAGTCAACAAGGATTATCAGTGTCCGCTGATGGAGGCATATGTGGATGAAGTGAGGAAATTGGAAGAGCGCTTTAACGGTCTACAAGCAGAGCGTGTTCCTCGAGCAGAGAACTGCATTGCCGATGACATGTCAAAGTGCGCTGCCCTCAAGCTACTTGTGGAACCAGGTAACTTTGTGCTTTAGTTAACTCAGCCATCCATCGAGTCATCAGTAGAGAAGAACAAGCGAAGGAAGGTGGGCCCCGACAAATACTTTCCCGCAGAGCTCCCAGGAGCCGCTGGCAAGGAGGTTGCCGGGTACCCCAAGCTTACCGGGGAGCAGCGGCCTCCGGCAGAGTCATGAGCTCTTGTCGTCGGAACAGCTGCCCCCGCGGTAGAAGACATGCCTTTGGCCCTTGCCGTCGAGCCTCAGGCTCCAGCATGGGCACAACATACAGTCCGTTTCCTCCAAACAGGGGAGCTCCCTAAGGAGCAGGAAGAAGCAGAGAAGTTAGCCCATCGGTCTAGCATGTACCAGTTTGTGGATGATATCCTTTACAGAAGAAGGCCAAACGGCGTGAAACTGAAGTGTATTTCTTGGGAGGACGGACTAGAGCTATTGGCAGAGAGACGTGAAGGCATATGTGGCTCCCACATAGTGTCAAGAGCCCTTGCCGGAAAAGCATTCCGGCAAGGTTTCTTCTGGCCCACTGCCCTCCAGGATGCAACAACACTAGTAACCAAGTGTGAAACGTGCCAGTTTCATTCAAAGAAGCTTCATCAACAAGCTCAAGCCCTTCAAATAATCCTTCTGTCCTGGCAATTTTCAGTCTGGGGGCTCGACATACTAGGCCCCTTTCCCCGTGTTGTCGGGGGATTTGAGTACTTGTATGTCGCGATTGACAAGTTCACAAAGTGGCCAGAAGTGGAGCCAGTGAGAAAGGTGACAGCACAGTCGGCCGTCAAGTTTTCAAGGGACTCGTTTTCCATTTTGGTGTGCCAAACAGAGTCATCACTAACAACAACACACAGTTCATGAGCCGCACCTTCATGCAGTATATCCAAGACCTTGGCAGCGGAGTTTGCTTTGCTTCTATTGCTCATCCAAGAAGCAATGGCCAAGCAAAAAGGGCAAATGCTGAAGTGTTGCGAGGCCTCAAAACAAGAACTTTCGACAAGCTGCGCAAGTGTGGAAGAAACTGGATTGACGAATTACCTATGGTTCTTGGGTCAATCAGAACGACACCAAATCGAGCTACTGGCCAGACACCCTTTGCCCTAGTATACGGGGCAGAAGCAGTTCTCCCCACGGAACTCATATACGGGTCACCTCGAGTGCTCGCTTATGATGATCTTGAGCAAGAGCAGTTGCACCAAGATGATGCGACGCTCCTTGAGGAAGATCGTCTTCGAGCTGCGATGCCAACCGTTCGCTACTAGCAAGCCTTGTGCCGCTATCATAGCCGCAAGGTTCATGCCCAAAGCCTTAAGGAAGGCGACCTTGTTCTTCGGCGCGTTCAGTCCGCCAAGAATTCAAACAAGTTGACACCAAAGTGGGAAGGCCCCTATCGGGTAATATGACTCACCAGGCCCGGCGTAGTCCACCTAGAGACCAAAGATGACATTCTGGTGAACAACTCCTGGAACATCGAACATCTTCGCAAGTTCCACCCATAGAGCTCCGGCAACCCCCCTTTTTTACTAGCCTTGCCGGCAAGGCTTGTAACCCTATGTACAAAACAAGGGGAAGACCCTGTGCGTAACCCGATAGTTTTTAGCATGCACGGTTTCTTGCTAGTTTCCATGTATATGCATGTCATGCTTGCCTAGGATATTGTGCTACCTTAGATTCTAACAGGTACCGGGGAATCATCAAGGCTCCGTGCCCCTATCCTCTCCTCCTTTCAGCTACAGTAACAACCCTCCAGCAGGGAATTGAGAAGACTGCCCGGTGCAGCGTCTCTGCCGACAACCCAACAAGATAAAGTTCATCTCCTGCCATTCATGTTCGTAGCTTGTGACTTGTGCATTAGAAGACCTTGCCACTCTGATTGGACATAGCTGCTCCCATCCCTGGCTCGAATGCTGCTTCGGCCGGTGTGGTTACAGAAACCTTTGGCAGAAAGAGATTGGAAGGGGGCTGGACCCTGCGTATGTAACCCGGCCGATGGGATTCTCCGATTGACATACAGGGCTCCAGCAAGGTGTCGTGACGAAGAGACTCATTTACTTTTTAATAAAGGGGCATTTTTTGCCTCTGCACGAACATTTACGTGCATGAGTTCCCAGTAAAATCTTATCTTCTTCATTGATATGTTGATACAAGTACAAATATTACAGAACATAAGCATGGGCTCGGAAGATTACATTTTTCTAAAAAGGATAAGATTTGGCAAGTGCCTACAAATTGGTAGAAAGATAAGTGCCCCATAATCCCCGTTCTTGCCCCTTTCCTCTCCAGGCACGACAGGCGAAGAAAGGTGACAGACATGGGGAACGCGGCAATGGGGAGCTTGACGAGGAAGCATGTCCACCACCAACGCCAGATCCAGTAGGACGCAACCCCCGGCAAGGCATGTTGCCAGAGGAAGGGGGAGGTGGAGCAGATGATGGTGCTGCCACTGATGCTCAGCTGGAGTCAGAGTCGTCGTCCTCCGTTAGCTGCCGTCATCGTCGCTGGTGCTGTCCTCTTCGCCGCTGTCGGTCCAGGAGGAGCTTTCGTCATCAGTGGAACTCTCGACGCAGCACCCTAAGCGGATTCCTGAGCTCCCGAAGACCTTGACAGAGAGCAGGACGCTCTCCATTAACTTCAAATGGAGAACATGCCCCTCCGACAAGCTATGGGCATGTGCAAAAGTCTTCCACCCCTGGCGAAGGTACATGACGTGAGGGGGGAAGTCAACGTCAGCCCACATGCTGCCGTTCGCGCAGCTCCTCATGTGAAGCCTCAAGGCCTGCGGGCGAACGGGGTCGAAAGCCGGAAACGACTGCACATAGGCTTATACAGCTTGATGAAGAACTCATAGGGCTGGTCTCCGAAGTGGCCGTCCATCGGAGGAGGGGCCGCCGGTGGAAGCGCAGCTGGAGCACCACCCCGTCCACCTCCTCCCCAAG
The DNA here is from genome assembly GCA_021437245.1 of Aegilops speltoides. Classification (NCBI taxonomy): domain Eukaryota; kingdom Viridiplantae; phylum Streptophyta; class Magnoliopsida; order Poales; family Poaceae; genus Aegilops; species Aegilops speltoides. The sequence continues at coordinate 236,393,850 of CM038142.1, forward strand.
CACCGTGACAACCTTGGCCTCATCCCCTTCCTCTCCCCCTCACGGAGGACTCCGCCGCCGGTGGCTCCGGAGGAGGAGGAACGCGCTGTCGAGCAGAAGCCGTTGTCGCTCCCGTCGAAGCGCCAACATGCCCTTTCACCATGGCGAATGAGAGGAAGATGATAGGCAGAAAGAGGGGAAGGGGCGAGTGTGGAAAAGCACTGTCCCTCCTCCTTTTTATAGAAGAAGCAACGCCGGGGCCTGGCCACCCAGCCCAAGGGGCGGCCGCCCCATGCGGCCAATGCGGCCTCCGGAAGCATGGGGAAATGGAACCGACCCACTCCACCAATCAACAATCTCCTGGTTTTTCACCTCGGCATTAAAGCCCAGGTCCTCCTCATCCACCGCCTTCCCTTCCCAAGGCATGAAGGATACGTGGCGAAGCAGAAGGGGTGTGAGGACAGGTGGGTGCTATGTCTTGAGCTTGTGTTGGTTTTACTTGAAGAGGAAAGGGTGATGCAGCAATAGTAGCGTAGGTATTTCCCTCAGTTTTTGAGAACCACGGTATCAATCCAGTAGGAGGCTCCTCAAAAGTTCCATGCACCTACACAAACAAAGAACTCGCAACCAACACAATAAAGGGGTTGTCAATCCCTTCACGGCCACTTACAAAAGTGAGATCTAATAGAGATAGTATGATAAGATAAATATATTTTTGGTATTTTATAATATAGATGCAAAAAGTAAGATGCAAATAAAAGTAGATTGGAAAAAACTTATATGATAAAAGATAGACCCGGGGGCCATAGGTTTCACTAGAGGCTTCTCTCAAGATAGCATAAGTATTACGGTGGGTGAACAAATTACTGTCGAGCAATTGATAGAAAAGCGAATAATTATGAGATTATCTAGGCATGATCATGTATATAGGCATCACGTCCGCAACAAGTAGACCGACTCACTGCATCTACTACTATTACTCCACACATCGACCGACTCCTGCCTGCATCTAGAGTATTAAGTTCATAAAGAACAGAGTAACGCATTAAGCAAGATGACATGATGTAGAGGGATAAACTCATGCAATATGATATAAACCCTATCTTTTTATCCTCGATGGCAACAATACAATACGTGCCTTGCAACCCTTTCTGACGCTGGGTAAGGACACCGCAAGATTGAACCCAAAGCTAAGCACTTCTCCCATGGCAAGAAAGATCAATCTAACCAAACTGATAATTCGAAGAGACTTGCAAAGATAACTCAATCATACATAAAAGAATCCAGAGGAGATTCAAATATTTCTCATAGATAAACTTGATCATAAACACACAATTCATCGGATCTCGACAAACATACCGCAAAAAGAGTTTACATTGAATAGATCTCCACAAGAGATGGGGAGAACATTGTATTGAGATCCAAAAAGAGAGAAGAAGCCATCTAGATAATAACTATGGACCCGAAGGTCTGTGGTAAACTAGTCACAACTCATCGGAGGGGCTATGGTGTTGATGTAGAAGCCCTCCATGGTCAATTACCCCTCCGACGGAGCACCGGTGAAGGCTCCAAGATGGGATCTCGCGGATACAGAAGATTACGGTGGGGGAAATTGTCTTTCATTGGCTTCCTAGATGTTTTCGGGGTACGTAGGCTTATATAGGAGGAAGAAGTACGTCGGTGGCCGCCCGAGGGGCCCACGAGACAGGGGACGCGCCCTATAGGGGTGGGCACACCCTACCCTCTCGTGGCCGCTTCGGCTGCTTCTTGACTTGCACTACAAGTCCTCTGGATCATGTTCGTTCCAAAAATCATGCTCCCGAAGGTTTCATTCCGTTTAGACTCCGTTTGATATTCCTTTTCTTCGAAATACTGAAATAGGCAAAAAAAAACAGCAATACGGGCTGGGCCTCCGGTTAGTAGTTAGTCCCAAAAATGATATAATTGTGTAAAATAAAGCCCATAAACATCCAAAAGGGGTAATATAATAGCATGGAACAACCAAAAATTATAGATACGTTGGAGACATATCAAGCATCCCCAAGCTTAATTCCTGCTCGTCCTCGAGTAGGTAAATGATAAAAACAGAATTTTTGATGTGGAATGATACCTAGCATAATTCTCAATGTAATTTTATTTATTGGGGCATGAATATTCAGATCCAGATGAGTCGAAATAAAAGTTCATATTGACATAAGAAATAGTGATACTTCAAGCATACTAATCAAAGTAATCATGTCTTCTCAAAATAACATGGCCAAAGAAAGTTATCCCTACAAAATCATATAGTCTGGCTATTGCTCTATCTTCATCACACAAAGTATTTAATCACGCACAACCCCGATGACAAGCCAAGCAATTGTTTCATACTTTAATAATCTCAAACTTTTTCAACTTTCACGCAATACATGAGCGTGAGCGATGGACATAGCACTATATGTGGAATAGAATGGTGGTTGTGGAGAAGATAAAAAGGAGAAGATAGTCTCACATCAACTAGGCGTATCAACGGGCTATGGAGATGCCCATTAATAGATATCAATGTGAATGAGTAGGGATTGGCATGCAACGGATGCACTAGAGCTATAAATATATGAAAGCTCAACAAAGAGACTAAGTGGGTGTGCATCCAACTTGCTTGCTCACGAAGACCTAGGGCATTTTGAGGAAGCCCATCATTGGAATATACAAGCCAAGTTCTATATTAAAAAATTTCCCACTAGTATATGAAAGTGACAACATAGGAGACTCTCTATCATGAAGATCATGGTGCTACTTTGAAGCACAAGTGTAGAAAAAGAGATAGTAGCATTGTCCCTTCTCTTTTTTTCTCTCATTTTATTTTTTTCTTTTTTCCTTTTTTTCCTTGGCCTTTTTTCGGCCTTACTATTTTTTTTTCTTTTTTTCTTTTTGTAAAGTCCGAAGTCTACCCCCGACTTGTGGGGAATCATAGTCTCCATCATTCTTTCCTCACTGGGACAATGCTCTAATAATGAAGATCATCACAGTTATATGGATTTACAACTCAAGAATTACAACTCAAAGCTAGAACAAGATATGACTCTATATGAATGCCTCCGGCGGTGTACCGGGATATGCAATGAATCAAGAGCGACATGTATGAAAATTATGAAGGTGGCCTTGCCACAAATACGATGTCAACTACATGATCATGCAAATAGAAATATGACAAAAGTAATGCATGTCATATGAATGGAACGGTGGAAAGTTGCACAACAATATATATATCTTGGAATGGCTATGGAAATGCCATAATAGGTAGGTATGGTGGCTGTTTTGAGGAAGGTATATGATGGGCGTATGGTACCGGCGAAAGTTGCGCGGCAAAAGAGAGGCTAGAAATGGTGGAATGGTGAGGGTGAGTATAATCCATGGACTCAACATTAGTCAAAAGAACTCATATACTTATTGGAAAGATCTTCAAGTCATCAAAAACAAAGTATTATGTGCATGCTCCTAGGGGGATAGATTGGTAGGAAAAGCCCATCGCTCGTCCCCGACCGCCACTCATAAGGAAGACAATCAATAAATAAAATTGTCCTCCAACTTCATCACAAAGAGGTTCACCATACGTGCATGCTACGGGAATCACAAACCTCAACACAAGCATTTTTCATAATCACCTCAACTAGCATGACTATAATATCACTACCTCCATATCTCAAAACAATTATCAAGTATCAAATTGATCATAGCATCCAATTCACTTTCTATGATAGTTTTTATTATACCCAACTTGGATGCTCATCATTCTAGGACCAAATTTGTAACCATAGCAAATACCATGCTGTTTTAAAAGACTCTCAAAATAATATAAGTGAAGCATGAGATACTAGCAATTTCTTCAAAATTAAGCCACCGACGTGCTCTAAAAGATATAAGTGAAGCACTAGAGCAAAAACTATCAAGCTCAAAAGATACAAGTGAAGCACATAGAGTATTCTAGCAAATTCTAATCAAGTGGGCTTCTCCCAAAAGGTGTGTACAGCAAGGATGATTGTGGTAAACTAAAAAGCAAAGACTAATATAATACACGACGCTCCAAGCAAAACACATATCATGTGGCGAATAAAAATATAGCTCCAAGTAAAGTTACCAATGAACGAAGACGAAAGAGGGGATGCCTTCCCGGGGCATCCGCAAGCTTAGGCTTTTGGCTATCCTTGAATATCTTGGGATGCCATGGGCATCCCCAAGCTTAGGCTCTTGCCACTCCTTATTCCATAGTCCATAAAAGCTTTACCCAAAACTTGAAAACTTCACAACACAAAACTCAACAGGAAATCTTATAAGCTCCGTTATTGAAAGAAAACAAAACCACCACATAAGGTACTGTAATGAACTCATTCTTTCTTTATTTTGGTGTTAAACCTACTGTATTCCAACTTCTCTACGGTTTATAAACTATTTTACTAGCCATAGATGCATCAAAGTAAGGAAACAACACACGGAAAACAGAATCTGTCAAAAAAGGAACAGTCTGTAGCAATCTGTAACTAACGCAAACTTCTGGAACTATAAAATCCTACCAAAATAGGAACTCCTGGACAATTTGTCTATTGATCAGCAGCAAAAAGAATAAACGCAAAAGCATATTTCTGTGATTTAACAAATCTAAATTCGTGCGTGCAAAGTTTCTGTTTTTCAGCAGAATCAAATCAACTATCATCATAGGTTATCCTATAGGTTCTACTTGGCACAAACACTAACTAAAAAATAAAAACACTTCTTAATAGAAGGTAGATTCAAAATTTATTACTAAACAGGAACAAAAACAAAAAAGACAAAAAAATTGGGTTGCCTCCCAACTAGCGCTATCGTTTAACGCCCCTAGCTAGGCATAAAAGCGAAGATAGATCTAAGTAGTGCCATCTTTGGCATTTAGAAAGGAAAAAGAGGATCTCCTTTCAATGGCATTCATTCTACTATTTAGGATAAGCACATTGCCATTAATGGATGAGGTAAGATTAAGAACATTACGGAAATTGGCATCTAGGCTAGACATCATCTCTTTGATAATTTCATTTTGATAAAAGCACAAGAGAGTAGTTGATTCAACCTTATCATTCATAGGGTGCCCAAATATGGTTTTCATTTTTTCATAAGTATCTATAGCATCCCCTTCAAGAAAACCTTCTTCAAAAATAGAATCTAAAACTTGTTTAAAATAAGCGGGCAAGCCAACATAGAAACTTTTTAAGTAAACTTCAATTTGATATTGTGGCACAAAGCTAGCCCGAATCCTTAATAATCTATCCCAAGCATCTTTTAAAGACTCATCAAGTAAATAACAAAAAAATTCTAGAGTCACCCTCATCCAAATTATTCAAGCTCTCATTGGTGACCCCGATGGGTCTTTCTATAGCATCATCATTCATCAGCTTAGAGAGGATAGAGGGGTTATCCAAGGTACTAGAACCTAGGAAAGGGCCCTTAGTTCTTTTTGATTCGGCCATGGCAACGGGAAGGCAAACGGAAAAAGGAGAAGAAGATTGGGAAAGAGAGGGCGAATAAAATGGCAAGGGTGAAGTGGAGGAGGGGAAACGAGACGCAAATGGCAAATAATGTAAATGCGAGGGAGATGAGTTTGTGATGGGTACTTGGTATGTCTTGACTTGAGCGAAGACCACCCCGGCAACGGTGCCAGAAATCCTTCTTGCTACGTCTTGAGCTTGCGTTGGTTTTCCTTGAAGAGGAAAGGGTGATGCAGCAATAGTAGCGTAAGTATTTCCCTCAGTTTTTGAGAACCAAGGTATCAATCCAGTAGGAGGCTCCTCAAAAGTCCCACGCACCTACACAAACAAACAAAGAACTCGCAACCAACGCAATAAAGGGGTTGTCAATCCCTTCACGGCCGCTAACGAAAGTGAGATCTAATAGAGATAGTATGATAAGATAAATATATTTTTGGTATTTTATAATATAGATGCAAAAAGTAAAGATGCAAATAAAAGTAGATTGGAAACTTATATGATAAAAGATAGACCCAGGGGCCATAGGTTTCACTAGAGGCTTCTCTCAAGATAGCATAAGTATTATGGTGGGTGAACAAATTACTGTCGAGCAATTGATAGAATAGCGAATAATTATGAGATTATCTAGGCATGATCATGTATATAGGCATCACATCCGCAACAAGTAGACCGACTCCTGCCTGCATCTACTACTATTACTCCACACATCGACCGACTCCTGCCTGCATATAGAGTATTAAGTTCATAAAGAACAGAGTAACGCATTAAGCAAGATGACATGATGTAGAGGGATAAACTCATGCAATATGATATAAATCCCATCTTTTTATCCTTGATGGCAACAATACAATACGTGCCTTGCAACCCTTTCAGTCATTGGGTAAGGACACCGCAAGATTGAACCCAAAGCTAAGCACTTCTCCCAGGGCAAGAATGATCAATCTAGTTGGCCAAACCAAACTGATAATTCGAAGAGACTTGCAAAGATAACTCAATCATACATAAAAGAATCCAGAGGAGATTCAAATATTTCTCATAGATAAACTGGATCATAAACGCACAATTCATCGGATCTCGACAAACACACTGCAAAAAGAGTTTACATAGTATAGATCTCCACAAGAGAGGGGGAGAAAATTGTATTGAGATCCAAAAAGATAGAAGAAGCCATATAGATAATAACTATGGACCCGAAGGTCTGTTGTAAACTACTCACAACTCATCGGACAGGCTATGGTGTTGATGTAGAAGCCCTCGTGGTCGATTCCCTCTCCGACGAAGAACCGGCGAAGGCTCCAAGATGGGATCTCGCAGATACAGAAGGTTACGGTGGTGGAAATTGTGTTTCGTTGGCTCCTTGGATGTTTTCGGGGTACATAGGCTTATATAGGAGGAAGGAGTACGTTTGTGGCCGCCCGTGGGGCCCACGAGACAGGGGCGTGACCTATATGGGTGGGCGCGCCCTACCCTCTCGTGGCCGCCTGGGCTTCTTCTTGACTTGCACTCCAAGTCCTCTGGATTATGTTCGTTCCAAAAATCACGCTCCCGAAGGTTTCATTCCATTTGGACTCCATTTGATATTCCTTTTCTTTGAAATACCGAAATAGGCAAAAAAAACTGCAATACGGGCTGGGCCGCCGGTTAGTAGGTTAGTTGGAAAAATGATATAATTGTGTAAAATAAAGGCCATAAACATCTAAAAGGGGTAATATAATAGCATGGAACAATAAAAAATTATAGATACATTGGACGTTTCAGTGGGATGACCATTTTCTACCCCATGATCATGGGGTGCAGCGCCATGCAAGCTGCGACCTGAGTCGACTTAGTAAATGAGTAGTGCCCCTACAGATTCTTTTTTATAAGGGAAGAACGGGCCGCCTCTTTGCTATCGACTGCAAGATGACGCAAGCATGCCGAGGCCATCCCACGCACGACCCCCACGTCACGCGCTTGACGCGGGTCGTGGGGAAACGCAACTGAAACAAAGATCGTGGCGATCCATCTTTGCCTTGTCTGTCCACGCACTGCCTTCGGCCTGGCCCAACTACGTCTTCTGCTTATGTGTGGCCCAGGCACGGGGGCTCCTGTTGGTGTACAAAAGTATGGGTACTTCTATACCCCTTACTAGTGCACGGGCAGTCGCAGCCACACCTGCGGCAAGGCCTGGCAAGGCAGAGGAAGGCAAAACCCGAAGACTACCAAGACATATACTTGAAGCGCAAGGAGTCAAAGGTGAGCTGGACCACCCCCGGCAAGGGCCTTGCCGGGGCGTCCTACACAGCACCAGAAAGCCCATCACCCTTGGGTCCGAGAGCTCTGACACCATCGACAACTTTAAAGACCAGGATCTAGAGAGTGCATGCTCGATATCATGCAAATCCTCGTAAAGATTGACAGCCCACAGATCCACGTGGGACCACAAGATGAAGAAACCCGACAAGACCCTTGCCAGGGACGACTCCAAGGCCCCCGACAAGCCTTGTCGGGGACGATCACTGGGCCGCAGCTAGACCCGCGCCTGGCAAGGTTTCGCCACCTCACCACCACTCCAATGCTATGATAGGCGTGCCAACTAAGCAGGCGCCTGCGTGGGAGTATGCAGATCTTCGTGGAAGCTTACCATTGTGCCAGGACAGCAGCTAGTTGCCAACGTGGCACTACATGCCTCATCAACTCGGACGCGTGTCAAAGCAAGGAGGAGCGGCAAAGGGCGGGATGGCTTCTGTTGCCATCCCCAATAAAGCAAGAGGATACATTGGTGACGCATTATGTCCTACATTGCCAAGCGATCAGCTCGTGCACTGTAGTTTCCCACCTCATGTGTGCCACTGTGGCAACCCCTTTTGGTATAAAAGGAGGCCCAAGGCACACAAAGAGGGGATTCGGACTTTTGGACAAAGCATGTACCATAGCTAGTTCAAAAGCTCAAGAACACAGATATAACCAGACAAGCATGACTAGGGTATTACGCGTCTTTGCGGCCCGAACCTGGATAAAAAATCCCCGGTGTGCCAATGGCTCGACCTGCTCTTCGTTCAGCTAATCCCCCGCCGAACGTAGAAGGAATCCTTGTGACCCCATAGGTGTTTGGTTTCCCAGACAAGAGGTGGACAGCCGTACAGTGTGGTGGTTTTTAAGAGCTCAACGACAAACAACAAAGGAAATTTGGCTTCCCTTACAATTTTTCTCGTTCATTATCGCACACGGTTCATCTCCATTGCATCCGGAAATAGTGTGCGCTGAGGCTATTATGTGTTGCATTATGATTGGCCGGAACCCCAGCCACGCGAATCGTGCGTGTGCACCATTGGATGTGCCGTGATCAAACAGAAATCCACGTCCCTCACGTCACATCCGTGCAGCTATAGCTGGATTGGATCTATATGCGTTAAATGCCTAGAAAATACACATGATCTCCTAAATATGGTAAATGAGCCTAGAAAAATGCCAAATTTGAACACAATGATTTGGAGGGTCTATGTTCGTCGTGGAAAAAAAAACTCCAGGGCAAAGAACGAAAAAATTTGGATTCCCCTTCAATCTTAGTGATTTCCCTCTCGAAAGAATGGAACTTCCCCAGTGATGGTTCGATTTATGAAGGGCGGGCATGATGACAAAAGCCAAACCTTCTCAAAGTTTTACCAGGCCATGGTGAGGTCATACCATGGCACCATGTCAGGCTCATGTTTTTCAAGCATTTATTTCAATTTTTTCTATAGTTGAAAACCCAATAAACAAACGTTTGTGGTTGACTATTGCCACACATTTCATCGAAATATTTGTCCATTCCTTGTAAAAGGCATGAGAATTTACTAAATGGCACGAGCATCGTTTTGCATGCCGTTCTTGTGCACCCTTTCATGCATCGATTGTTTGAACTTGAATTATGTGCATTAATGCCTAGAAAATGCACATAATCCCCTGAATATGGTAAATGAACCTGGAAAATTACGAAATTTGACATGGTGATTTCAGGGTGTATGTTGATTGTAGAAAAAACTCGTGGACCAAAGATAAAGGAAATTTGGATCCCCCTTCAATCTTGGTGATTTCCCCCTCGAAACAATGAAACTTCCTCGGTGATGGTTCGATTTATTGAAGGCGTGCATGACGACATAAGGAAAACATTCTCAAATTTTTACCAGGGCACAGTGAGGGCATACCATGGCACCATGCCGGGCGCCATGTTTTCCAAGCATGTATTTCATTTTGTATAGTTGTTAACCCAGTAAACGACGCGTTTATGGTTGACTATGGCCAAACATTTCCTTGAAATATCCGCCCATACCTTGTAAAAGGCATGAGAATGTGCTAAATAGCACGAGCATGGTTTTCCAGACCGTTCTTGTGCACCTTTTCATGCACCGATTGTTCAAATTTGAATTATGTGCATTAATGCCTAGAAAATGCAAATAATCCCCTAAATATGGTAAATGAGCCTGGAAAAATATCAAATTTGAAAACGTTTCATCTGAGGCAGTATGTTGATTGTTGGAAAAAACTGAATGACAAACTAGGACAGAAATTTGGATTCACCTTTAATCTTGGTGATTTCTCTCTCGAAAGAATGGAGCTTCCTTGGTGATGGTTTGATTTATGAAGTACGTGCATGATGACATTAACCAAACCTTCTCAGCTTTTAACCAGGGCACGGTGAGGCCATACCATGATGCCACCATGCCAGGCGTCATGTTTTTAATGCACATATTTCATTTTTCTATAGTTGATAACCCTGTAAATAACGCGTTTGTGGTTGACTATTGCCACGCATTCCCTTGAAATCTCTGCCCATTCCTTGTAAAAGGCTTGAGAATTTACTAAATACCACGAGTATGGTTTTTCCATACTGTTCTTGTGCACCTTTTCATGCATCGATTGTTTGAATTTAAATTATGTGCATTAATGCCTAGAAAACACACATAATCCCCTAATATGGTATATGAGCCCAAAAAAGCCAAATTTGAACATGTTGCATTCGAGGGGGTATGTTGATTGTAGAAAAAACTGAATGAAAAGCTAGGAAGGAAATATGGATTCCCGACCCCTTCAATCTTGTTGATTCCCCTCGAAACCATGAAATTTCCTCGGTGATGGTTCGATTTATGTATGGCGTGCATGATGACATAAGACAAACATTCTCAAAATTTTACCAGGGCATGGTGAGGCCATACCATGGCACCAAGCAAGGAGTCATGTTTTCCAAGCATGTATTTCATTTTTGTATAGTAACGAATAAACACATTTCCCTGAAATATCTGCCAATTCCTTGTAAAAGGCACGAGAATTTACTAAATAGCATGATCATGGTTTTGCAGACCGTTCTCGTGCACCTTTTCAAGCACCGATTGTTTGAATTTGAATTATGTGCATTAATGCCTAGAAAATGTACATAATCCCATAAATATTGTAAATAAACCTGGAAAAGTGCCAAATTTGAACACGGTGATTAGCAGGGTTTATGTTCATCGTAGAAAAAAACTCATGGACAAAGGACAAAGGAAATTTGGATTACCATTCAATATCGGTGATTTACTATCGCAGATGATTCATCTTTGTCGCCTCTGCGAACCGTGTGTGTTCACTCAAACATGCAAGAGGAAAAAGAAAACCCTCACCCACTTCGTCCTCACCCACTCGCCGCAGACTCCTACGTAAGTCTGCACCTCATCAACTTCAATCGCGGCGGCCACCCTAAGCTAGACGGCGCTGTTCTCGGCGGGCGGAGGTCGCGCTCCAAATGGCATGGGATTTCACCCCTACCGCTTTCCGCCACCTATCTGCACCGACATTCTAGACTCTGGTCGACTGGGGTTTTCTGCGGGATTGGGCCGTGGATTTTTCTCCTGGAGGTAATCAACCTAGATAAATATTCACTCATCTCTTATCAAAGTCCGTCCGTCACCGTTAATCAACCGGCGGAAATCGCCGTGGAATAATTTTTGTTCTAGCTGATTCGTGGGTGTTCATTCATGTGTCCAGAGTGCAAGCACAAATCAGGCAAGTGTGGTCGCGGCCAGTCGGAAACAAAGTTCTATCTCACCATTTCAGATGACGTTAGGGAGCGCTCGGTGTGTTCAATCTCAACCTACCACGTTTGGCATGGCCTAAATTTGTGAACATATACCATCTGTTGCTACATTATCTATATATTTGCATCAAATCTTTGTTACATTATCTATTTTTAATTATATATTTTTGTACTTTGCTTTCATCTATATATTGATCTGTTCTATTAGTTACTCCCGCATTTGCATCTTGCTATATTATTTCAATATATCTAATTTACGATCTTAATTTTCATTTCAAGCAGTACATCCCTTGCTTTGCAAGAACACGAGTAGAAGGAAATCTTGGGCTTTACTTTGCTGATGACTCCCGGGATGTCATATTGACAACGCAACATGGATTTACAATGAAGGTTAGAGTACAACTAGATAAAGATGGACATCCTATTTTAATGCGGACCTTTGGAGAAAAATGTCTAAGTGTTATGAACTAAAAGCTGGCAATAAAATTCTAGTGCATGCACCATAGCCTGGTCTATTTAACATGGATGTTTACTTCCCCGACGTCATCAGCCGATCAAGTCTGATCGAGGTTAGTGTCCTTTCAACTTTCTCCATGTTGTCATATTACTTAGCAAAATCGTGGTATTTCTTCTGGCAAATTGATCACTATTTAAGAAACCAATTGTGATTTCATTTTCTAACTCCGTTCCTAGGCAGTAACAAATTCAATTTACCAATCTATGCGCACTATATATTCTTCTGCCATGTTCTGAATAAATAATACCTTTGCACCTTTTAAGGAGGATATGTAGGATGCATAGTGAACGATCTGTATGTTAATAAGTATACCAAATTTCACTGGAAGGACTTGAAGCATGTCATAAAATTTGTTGATAATATGACAGAGATAGCACATCTATGAACGCTAGATTTTGGATGGGATTAATTATACCTATAGTGCACACATTGAACAAGACCAATTGTGTGCACAAAATGCTGGTAAAAAGTCTTATTTTAATGTTGATTCTCATAAACTATATATATCTTCAACGATATGTTACAATTGGTTTTTATGCTACATTTCAACAGAAATTGCCCGCTGTAGCAGTTCCTGGTTTGATTTCCCGGTGTGGTCGAATTACAGTTGTGCCTGCTAATAACGCCAAAGTGATTACAAGGTACTACATTTCCCGCAGAAATGGAACCATTTAAATTAACAAGTTCTCGCTTGTCGTGGCAATAAATCCATATTGGAAAATTGGAGAAACTGTTCTACTCATGCTCTAAGTAGGCGCAGGAGGGCTCTTCCTTTTCACTGACGAGATGCCGAGTCGCCGTGATCAAGCTGCTTCTAGCGGATAGTTGTGGTTGTTGGCCCTCAGCCTCTTAAAATGTGTTAGTTGTTACTACGTTAAGTATGTAGATATGGACCATATGGTTGTTGGCCCTTGGCCTCTTAAAATGTGATTGTTGTTACTATATTAAGTATGTAGATATGGACCATATGGTTGTCAAAACCGTGTTACTCAAATGTTGTTAGCCAAGTTCTTAAATTTTCATGGAAACTATTAGTATCGTATACAGTTCATTGAGTTTGGGCGCGTGGCCAATGTCTAGAAGGCATTTGCATATTAACTGTCCATATTGCAAATTCACACACATGTTAACACAAGGAAATGTATGACTTACTAAGCATCGCACACGACTACTCGCAGACGCATCGTGTGCGATACTCCTAGCCACCGCAAGCAACTAGTTTGCATTTTTCAAAGTTCTTTGTACAAACAGAATCGCACACGAACTTATTGTATTAACCATTTGTGTTGTAATTTCTCATCGCAAACAGTTCATCCGAGTTGGTTGTTTGCCATGGATCACACACATCTTGTTTACACGACTCATTTGTGTTCTTTTGGCTCATCACAAACAGTTCATCCATGTGAACTATAGGCCGCATATCACACACATCTTGTTAAGTTGAACCATTTCTGTTGTATTCCCTAATCGAAAATAGTTCCTCCGAGTGAACGGTATGCCGTATATAACACACACCTTGATCTAGCTAACTGTTTTTGTGGCACTCCCTAATAGCAAACAGTTCATCGGAGTGAACTATATGTCGTATATCGCACACACATTGATATGGCTGTCCATTTTTGTTGTTCTGCCTCATCGCAAATTGTTCGAATGGATTAACCGTATGCCCTACATCGCACATGCAACTAAAATCTGAACTGTGTTTGATGGCTTCACCATCACAAATGTTTTGCACCTTTTTTGATGGTTGTTTTACACCACCGTCTCCGATTAATGCATCACACACAGTTTCGTCAAAGGGTCTCTGATAGTAGTGTCGCGTTAGCAGCATCCTGCAATAGTGCATGTGCATGTTACACACCACAATGTACTCCATCCGTTTCTTTTTAGTCTGCATATAAGATTGGTCAAAGTTAAACCTTGTTAACTTTGACTAAGTTTATAGAAAAAAATATCGAGATTCACAATATGAAATCAATATTGTTAGATGCATCATGAAATTAACTTTCATACCATATAGCTTTAGTGTTTTAGATGTTAATACTTTTTTCTACAAAGTTGGTCAAACTTTACAAAGTTTGACTTTGACCAAATCTTATTTGCAGACTAAAAAGAAATGAAGGGAGTATGTGCATTGCACATAGAACATCCTATAATGCTAGATATAAGCACTGTAGTTGACTATAGTGAACTTCATCCATCACGGGTTAAGGAGATCCTGTTTGCACTGTCCGACCTCGTCGGTGAACTCGCCGACGCTGTTGAGCGGGAATAAGTAGCGGTACACCTCATAGAGTGCCATCAAACTATTGTATATCATGCGGTCTGATAGTAGTTGGGCAGCTCGGCCACCGTGTGCACCACGCATAGCCCGCAGTCCACCGTCGTGATGTTTTGGTGCAATACCCTAGCTTGTACATGGTTGTGTTGGTTCCGCCGCCACCGCTACATCTGTGATGCACCGTGTTTATTGCCAGCTCATTGTTCGTGCTGTTGCCGATGTTACTGTACATGAACTTCCCCTGCACTCGGTCAAAAGTGACCAGGTCCATGGCGGTGATGTTCTAGGTGTTGAGAAGAAGGTCGATGCTGGTCTGCGTCTCCGTGCTGGCACAGTACATGCCGATCGGGTACATGCCAGAGCACGGACATGACATGTCATTGGGAGAGCAGGAGCATGGTCGACACCGGTAGTGGAGAAGATGAGGAGGACGTTGCCAATGCATGTTTTCTTTGATCTAGAAGGGAAGCTGGTCACTGATTTAGTTCTCAAACCTTGGGTTGGAACGGTTTGAGACCGTTTGGTCTATGACTAGACCAAACCATACCAAGCCGGAAACAGGATTAACCCAAACCAAACCAGTCCACATTAGGAGGTCAGCCCATTTAATCCAAACCAAAGGAGACCAATAAGAAAACCGATTTGTAACTATAGTTTCAGTCCAAACCATTCCCAGGTTTAGGTGCAACAGAAGCAGTAAGCAGGCTAGAAGAGTAAAGACGCAACTCTCTCTTCCAAACCAAACATCAGCCATCATTAAAAAAGGGCTACCAAAAAAGAACAAGTGTATGCATCAAACAAAATAAAGATCCTACTAGACCAAGTGTATGCATCTCACTAACTGGCTCAGTTAGATGTTACTATTTATTAAGCTGTGGAGATTGGCTGGCGGCTTGAAACTAATGGGTGCCTGACGGGGGAAACTCCCACCAACAGGTCGAGGTCTGGTATTTGTGACCCTCTCTCCTACTTTGGGATGCAGAGCCTGGTGGCACATATCAGGGTATGGTGCATGGAGAGACACATGGTACACTGTGTACACACAGTTTTGCCTGATGAACGAAACCGCACTGCCATCATGATCCTTGCCGTCAGTTATCTCCTGGTTATTCGGATAATTAACTCCGAGAAACAAAGAGCATGGACCAAGGATACTTAGCAGCATCTAGTAAAAAATTCCTAAAGGCCCGGAGAAGCTGGGATCCTGCTCAAAGACCTTGTAGTGACCGTTACTGTATTCCGTGAAACAACACGTCCGATACGTGCGAACGATCATCAATCGTTTGCCGTTGTCTGATCGAGCCAGGAACCACCTGCAACTACCATGACGCTTTTCTTCAAAAAGTTATGGGATTAGTAAGGGTAGGGATGCCAGGCAGCCTACAACATCATATCAAGTTGGAGTCAAATAAAAAAGGGCTCGTACTGTAGTCAATCTTAAGAACAACATGTTCTGAGCATGAATATTTTTCCAGTAAATGTTGACAGTAATATAAGCAAGCCATCATGATATCATAGGAAAGTAACATACTGCGTAACAGTCGTTTGTAGCGATGACTATAGTAGGCCCGCAATACGTCTAGGCATAGAGGGAGTCCACATCGTAAATGAAGCCCTTGTGTTCAATGGCATCAGAGAACCATGGAGGATGTATGATCCTGTGATGGATGTACAGATCCACTTATCGCAGTGACCTGTCTGATAGGCAAGACCGCGGTTGAAGAACGCAATTAACCTGAAGTCTTTATAATTTAGAGATCTTGTGGGCACTTGGCAGATTACAACCTTGAGAAAATCATACTTGGTATCGTGTTGGCTACTGTAAGATTCTGAGTATTCCGGACCGCGGTGCCAAAGTAGTGCAGTGTTAATTGAAGGAAGGGAGATTAGTCGTTGGGTGTAGACCACCATGAGTATCCAGCTATCGCGACCGTCGAGGAGCACAATCCAAGAAGTGGTCATGCCGACCCAGTACATACCGTTAATGTAGTTGAGGGTGATTGGGATCGGATCGCACCCGAGGGGGTTGATGCTCGCCACCCTACGATTGTTATGCCACGTGACACGCCATTTTTGAAGATCAGGCGGCATCATCAAGCAAGGAGCTGGCTTAAAAAGCTCCAGCCTAAGGGCTTTGAGTAAACGGTACAACCCCGACAAGCACGCGGCGAGCGGCATGGTACTGAGATTTTCCACACGCGAAACAATGATCTTGATTACCTCTGTGGGGAGCGAATTCTAGCCACTCTTTCGGTGGATGTTGCTCGGTGCTGCCATTGTTAGTGCTTGGGTTTCGGAAGAGGGGGGAGGCGCCTTAGCAGGGATGGAAGATTGGACTATTATGTGCAGACGAAGATGGATAAGCGAATATGTGCTGCAGCAAGTGGACAGGTGATGCTGACAACAGCACGCCGCTTGACTTACGAGACACATCCCAGCAACCTAGGGTCATATCGATGCCAGACAACTTGCTTGAGTGATCATAGTACTAGTACTCCCTAAAGTACCTACTACTATGCCCTAGTTTGCATATAGTGGAGTAGGACTCTTCTCTACTACTAGCACCGGAGGAGTAGTATATTCTAAAATAGTTACAAACTTCAATGCCCGAGCATGGAACGACTACGAACCGCCATCGGTGCTAACTCCAATCCCTAGCTACGTTCGCTGGGAGACATGGCAGTTGCAAACACCCATGATACAGTTACACTACATGTGTAAAGGTGGCGGTTTTGTCAAATACTATGGCTTAAAAACAAGCAACCGCCGGATGGAAATCTGATGGTTACGTGGGATTTGGCAGGATTGAGCTTGTGGTGAACAATCGTCAGATATCATTACTTTATTAATACATGGCCCACTTTCCACTCTCACATAGTGCCTAGGAGCATGTGTTGTAGCTGACTCTTTCATGAGAGCCCGCTTAAATTCTCTTTCCTATCCTCTCTCCTCCAACTAAGCATTAGAAATATTACTTTACTTTAAAGCCTGCTGACTATACCTTATTGTACTCGCTCTAAGTCACCTTACAAAAACCAAATAATCCCAAAACACTTAGGCGTGGTGCATTAACTCCCACCTCATTTCTTGTTTCTTGACATATCAAGCAATAAGAGATGTGGGGTGTGCATGTTTTCAATGATTCAAGACTACCAAATACGACATGCAATGGTTAGTTCATTGCATGAAATGCTATTAATTAGCAAATAAATATTAAGTTCTCTCATTAGGCATATTAGCTGATAAAATGTTAGTGCGTGTCAACAAAAGTTATATAATTTTTGGTGACATGCATAAACATTTCATTAGTTAAATTTATGGTCAAAATTTGACATAGATTACAATGGGGACTAATAATACAGGACGGAGGTAGTACTTATGGGATTACTAATCTAGAAGCCTAAAAGAACTGGCCCCTGGTACTCCTCGTAGTAGTACTCAAGTTGGAATTGCAATTGCACGACACAACTTGTTAGGCAAAAAATTCGATACAGGGTGTAGGAAGCAGTTTTTGAATTTCATGCCTTCTCAACCAGTGAGATACTCAGTACAAACAATAGAGAAATAACAACACAGAAGGAAGATAAAGGTGAACAATTAAACAAGCATTTTTGCATTTTTTTGCATTGGATCGTTTCACAAGCTTGACTAGTGTTGTTTTTCTACTTTTAAAAAACTGCATCGTAATGTTAAAACGTGCATTTGCACGTACATAAGTAATAGTACTAGCACAGTGTGCAAGCATATATAGAGAGAGATGTGTAGTGCGATATATAGTTAAGTTTGTGCTATACACGTACTTACAAAATGCGTACGGATACACAAGGTTTCCAAACTTTTCCTTTTACATACTTAATTAAGGACGCTAATAATTCCCGAACGTTCGGGATTTATCATTTGCGTCCCAAAACTAATGTGATTGCCTTACGAAACTAAATTATTCCTAATAAAACCCATGACGCTTGTAGGAGCGCTTGCGGTGCGTCACAAGTACCCTGGTGCACGGCCGTTTTCCAGTGCGCCGACACAACGCCTCTTCTCAGCGTAGCAACTCGCGAGGTGCTGATTGGCGGCTTGTCGGTAGGTGAGCACGATCTCACCGGTGTGGTGATCCGGCGCCAACAGGTACTCCTCCTTGCTGGATGCATGCACCCGGTCCATGTGTCACCAAGCATTGATGAGGCGCTTGGGCCTGACTAAACTCAGGGCTTTTGCATGGTCGCCCTCTGCGACGTTCACAACCCTCGCACGAGCCTTCTGCCAAAGAGCCAATTTCCTGTCTCTCGCGGACGCGACATAAGCCTGGTAGGAAGCATGCCTTGCGGCGCGCTTCTCTTCCTCGGCCTTCTTCTCCACCTCTATTTTGGCGCACTTTGCCGGAGGCAAAGTCCCCCACAAAGCAACCTCCATTTCTTTCCAAAGCTCCTCAAGGCTGGAGGGGCTCGGTGTGCGGCGCGATGTTCTCCTCGTAGTTGGGAGCTGACGCATCCTCCGACGCGCGTGCGGGCGAGATTGGAAACATCGACGCGTTGCGGCAAGGAGCGGAACACCACGTGTCCTCCTCGACTGTGGCGTCGAGGATTGGAATAGGGACACATGACCATCTGCATGGTGCAACGAGGGGCACCTAGGGCTTGGGAGCATGAGGCCATGGTGGTCGACATGAGAGGGAGGGGGAGGAGATAGCGATGAACATGAGCGTTCTTCCGAATGCCATGGGAGGCGCAGTATTTATAGCGAGCAACAGCACACTACATAAGATATGGTGCATGATTAACGTAACAACTACGTGGGCATATATGTTGGAGTAAATTACAGGGGAGGGAAGGGGTGGAAATATTTTTGCTCACAAAGGATTGGACAACTTCGGGGGAGGAGAGTCTCATGCACGCAAAAATTTTCCACACAGGGTGGAGTGGTTGGACTGCCGGACGGAGAAGGAGAGTCAAGCAGGCAGATTGTTTTCACACATGGAGAGGAAAAGATTTGGATACGAACAGGCTTCCTGCAGGTATGGGGAACGGTGTATAATAAGTCATCTTGCATGCCGGGCTCGGTATAGTCTCAAGTCATTAAAAACATACACGCCACAGACATGTTCAGATGTCAAGGTTCACTAAATTACTGCATGCGATGATTAAGGCTGGCCATAGTACTAGCATCATGCACACGGGAATAGCAAACATGCTGATGTGGCAAAGAATTATGGAAGAGAGTGGGGTTAGAGTAACATAGGTAGATACCGTATCATGTTAAATACTATGCTACTTTGTGTCATGCATGGCACTATAAAGGTAGTCCCATATCATACACTAGTATCATGCACATGATACTAGTATATGATAGTACTTTCCACTATGAGTAGCCTAAAGAGATTATTAACTAATGCATGTAAAAATCTTTGTCATTTACTAGTGTTCATGCATGCATGCAATGCGATAATGCATTGGTAAACACATGTTTTTGTGAAGAACGAGAGCATTAATTGAGTACTTTTGCAGACTACAAAAACTATTCCACCGCCTCTGTCTTGGTAAGAGTAGGTGAAAATTTTGAATCGAGCCCTTTAAACTAGAAGGGAGGTAGTAGTACGCTAATAGCTAACCTTGTTGTGATGGCTAGATAACACATGGCACGCACCTGGACGGAGGAACTAGTCTGTATTGTGCATATAAATTTTGTCTCAAGTCAATGTACCTCTACTTTGACCAAACTTAAAGAAAAATGAATCAACATTCACAATGTCAAATCAACATGTATATACTCATTATGAAATGTAGTTTCGTAAAATATATATTTGGTATTGTAGATATTGATATTTTTAGTCTAAATTTGGTCAAAAACTTTGCAAACTTTGACTTGACACAAATCTTACACGGAGTAAAAAGGACTAGAGGGAGTATCATGCATGCGGAGTAGGCAAAACAAATTTCTCATTTATAGACGTCCGAAGTCTCAAAGGGTATGACCACGCCAGGGAGGCGAAGGTCGTGGGAGGCGTGACGGTTGACGAAATTAAGTGAAGTTACATGCATGCATCGGCATGGCGCGCGAACACGCAGAAGCTATGCTGTTAGGCCTACGATATGGGTCCAGTAGAAATGCCATCTAGTGGGTCCCGCATAGTACTCGAGAACTCTTTGGGGGCATGCAACCATTTATCCACTGGGCAAGCCACCACCCCATGTCGTTCGCACCCCCTACTCGTCCCGTCTTCTACCTTACAATAATTCGCTCCCGATCGTCCCATCCTTTCGTATTACACCAGCTCAACTTCTCCTAACCTGCCTCCAAAATCCATGGCCTCCCAAATCTCCATGATCACCACTGAGTACCAGGTTAGAACCATCACCTGCGATGAGTTCATCATCGTCTACACCCGTAGATCTGCGAAGGTGGAAGCATGCCTTGCTCGCTTCCTACACATGTTAAAAAGTTCAAAGGATGAGTGGGTTGCTGGGCTAGATGTTGAGTACACCACATTCCTGGAAAGAGAGAAGCTTCTAATGGAGGCAGAGAAGAAGAAGCCCGATGTGATCCAGGTTTGCGTACATAACATGTGCCTGGTCTACCACATATGCCATGCCGACGTTAGGTGCCAGGAATTTGAGTTCTTCCTCAAGGACAAAAGAGTGAAATTCGTTACTGTAGACTTTATGAACGATCAGAGAGTCCATGGTCGGATATGCCTTATTGTAGGCCAGCCATTCGATCTCCAGAAGGCAAGCCTGGTATCCTCCTCCCAGCCTTTAATGCTAACCCTGGCAGCAGCCATGATTGATCCTTCATAAGCTCAACTGAAGAAACCTCACCCGGAGTTTCATCATGCATGGGAGTCGAAGACAATAGATGAAGATCACATCAAGTACGCAACAAAGGATTCCTACCTTTGTTTAAATATCTACAAGGGTTCTATTAAGAAGTAGAGCCTAGTGTCCGGTTGAAGCAAAGAAGTGTCGGAGAAGAGGAAGAGGAAGGTGAAGAGGGACGAGGACAAAGTCGAGGACATGGACTCAGACTCTGAGTAAGGTGGTAGTGCTGTTGCTCATGCTGGTTCTACTGCAGTGTCAAGCACACTAGTTGCTTATTTTTATTTCAGGGGTGTGTTGTGTTGATCCCCCAGCAAAACTATGTTTATGTTCTTTCTTGTTATTTGAAATCTTTAATACGTACAATAGTACTAGTATGTCTTACTACTATTCTTCTTATATTTGGTACTACTACTCGTATCTTCGCATTCCTATTGTACTTAATATGTACTAGTAGTATAATTTGGGTCAGTCGATTTGTGAAAGAAGTTCGACGGAGTGAAGGTAGAAGACGACAGAGAAGCTACCCCGGTATTTATATTAGGGTGGCAGGGTGCCCATGATCTATCTTATGAGTGTTGGGTGTGGAATGCAGTTTGCCGGAAAAAATGGACCATGCCCGGGGTTAAACAGACGGCAGGGGTGGGGGGAGCATGGCGGTGGCTGGCGGTTCAGGGGAGGGCGGGGCAGTGGCGGCAGGCGGTAAGGCCTGTGGCGGGCTGGCGGCTCGATGCCTGAGAGATAAGGTGAATAGTGCATCAATTTCGGAGGTTGAAGAAGCCCTTCTGGCCGTCCATGTTGTATCCAATGGCTCACAAGAGTCGACTAACCCAAATTGTTCCTTCAGATTGTAGGATCCACGTGGCATTCAAGGTCTCGAAGGTAGATTGCACGTCCACACCCGGTTTGCGGGCTCAGCGTGGGCGTGACCGGCTTCCGCCTTGATAGCCACCATGCGCGACTCCTCCGTGCGGGCGGGGACGACAATGACACGCTAGCTCCTCCTCGCGGACATGCTGGAGGACGTGCTCGTCGTCCTTATTGTATGCTGCGGGCATAGATGCGGCTCCACCAGCTGCTCGCGTGCTTAGCAGCGCGGCGACATCGCGAGGAGGGACTGCAGACGACGTGAGCGGGCGAGCCTTCGGCTTCAGGGCAGAGGGATGCGGGGACACGGCGGTGATGGGCGAGAAATGGTCGACCGGAGGAGGTGGGCACCGGCATGCGCAACGGCGGCATCATATTGATGAGTGCGCGTATGGGAGCTTAGTTTAGTTTTATATAGGGTTGGTCAAACTTAAAATAACACCGTACTAGTACACATAAATATTAGACTGAGGCAACGCTTATACTACCATATTAGTTAGCACAACATCAATATGGAATCTTGTGCAAGCGCGTGCACCGCGGCCGCGCGGTCGACCGAACGGTGCGTCACCATGTCGCGCTCGAAGGATATCCACCAAACCTTTTTGTGTGTGTGAAAACAATCCCCGAATATTACTCTATTTTTTTCCTAGAAAAGTTCTTCACGCTATAATATTTCCATATATTTGAATTTAGCTTCAGTTCGTGCTTATTTGGATTTGGACGTATTAGGTGCGCCCTAGTTTTTTAATACTGATTCTGTGTGTGTGACTGAGAGAGAACGCATGTATGTGTCCATATGTGTGTTGTGGCGGAAGGGCAATGTGGAGATGGTGTGTGTGTGATAGAGACATAGAGAGGTGTGAATGTGCAAATGATTATGCATGAGTGAGACATAGAGAGATGTCGATACTTCTGTATACATGAGAGAGCGGTCTTCAATTTGTACTTGTGTGTGTGCGAGAGAGAGAGGGAGAGGACCATCAGTAACACAACAACCATCTCTCTCGATTCGTCCGTCCCTCGCACGATCGCACGTAACACATGCATCAATGCACACATTTTGACACCCTCACCCGGCCCCTGCCTACCTCAAGGCCCGCACATCGCTCTCTATCTCGCACGCGCAATCTCTTCGTAAAAACCCTATTTAGCATGTAGCTTTCCATCACATACACACACATTCTCTCTATAGGTTTGATTTCTCTCAATATCTTGCGCACGCGCACGCACACACACACACACACACATACATAGACACACACACACACACACACACACCCTTCACACACACTCCCCCCTTCCCTGAGAACACAATTCATACCCATCCAAGGTTATCTGGCGACCACTCTCGCTTGTGCTTCTCTGCACCCCAGCATGCACACCACCACACTCTTCAAAGAGGGCATCGAGGAGATTGACGGCGACCACACTGCACAAGAGAATGCGGGGCCATTTGGAAGCAGGATGATGTGACGATGGTTGACTGACTCCTCCCCCTCTCTCACGCACAAAATTACGAATCCCTCAACCCATGAGATCCTTCCCCTCTTGTCCATGTTTTTCCATCTCTCTCATAAATCCCCTTGTCTCTTCTCCTTCCACATGTACAAAATCCAGATGCACACGCATCTCACGTATATTACATGTCTCCATCTTTTTCATAAACCTAACTTCTCCCCCCCTCTCTCTCTCGTTAGGTTTCTCTCCTACTCTCTCGCCCGCATACATGCAATCTTTCCCACCCTATCTGCTCCATGTTCGCAAGCTCTCTCTACACATTTCATTCACACATTGGGATGTGTTCAAAATATTGCTTTTATAATGGATCATGTAGAGTTATAGTTGGTTTTGTTGCATCCTACAAAGTAATAACTATGAAACGCATTTAGATTTTCATTTGATAGGGATTATGTGAGTTTGAGCATATTGTGAAGTACTATAGACCTCGTATACATCTTGGAATTCAACAATGATTTTAACTATTGAATTCTATAAACCATTACATTCGAAGTCAGTAGCCTAATATATTTATTTCACAATTACAACAAATGATTAATTCCACTACAAAATAAGAAAACAAATGTGTACTCCCTTCGCTTTTATTCAAGTCCACGTATTAACATTGGTCAACGTCAAGTTTTGTAAACTCTCCCAAAGTTTATAACAAAACATATTAACATATACAATAACAAATAAATACCATTAGATTCGTTATTTAATGTACTTTCACATCATACATATTTGTTATGGTAAATGTTTATATTTTTCTATAAACTTGGTCAAACTTAAGGAAGTTTGACTTTAGTCAAACCTAATATGCAGAGTTAATAAAAATTGAGGGAGTACTAGTAGTTATAAGTACTACTTGCTAGTTGCTTAGCCCAATCACCCAACACGCCAAACGGGGAGTTCAGTCTTACAAAACTTTGAGGTCGGCGGGAAAATCTCCGATGACCCTGGTTCGAGCAGTGCGAAGTTACCATCATACCCTTCGAAACAGGCCTACGGATGCTGGTTGGTAAGGGCTGTTTTGGTAACTCCAGGTTCACCCTACCCATCCAACCCCACCCCGGCACCTAGAGTAGTACACCTGAATATTCCCCATTTTCTATCCCCACCGCAAAATAGACTTCTCCACGGCACCGCAACCTTCGTGCTCCTCCCCTTCTACATCGGTGCACTCATCCACCGCAGCGCATCTGCCCCATCGACGATGTCGTACGCCGCACTGGAGCCGGTCCACCGTCATCGTTGTACATGGGGCCTCTTCCCCGTTACCGTATTCCACGGTCTCGGATCTGCTTCTCGGAAGCCAACGCCAAGCACAAAAGCACCACCGCCGTGGATAATGAACTGCCTCACATTGCTGACCATGATGCACAGAGGCCGCCATGACCATCATACTCCTCCTCGATTGGTAATGTGTGTATTGAATCTTTCAGCAGTACATGTGGAGTTCCAATTTTGTTCATACCGACCCTTCAAATTTCCCGGTTGCTATTGTTCCCATAAAAGTAATTGGTTATACTAGCTTGCATTGTCCATCAGAATATCATCGTGTAATTGTGAGTCGCTCCTGTATTGCGCTGTGCTTGGGTAGGTTCTTCATCTGCAACCAGTAGTGTGGCAAATGATGAAAGCTTTTTAGAACTAGCAAAATGCCCATGCGTTGCATGGAACATCAAGATGCATTTGTATGAGTAGTTTATCATGTGGGAGAAAAGGATGAACAAGGGAAGGCCTTATTTGGAAATCTGGAGAGGGGTGTGGGTATCTTTTTGCAAAATTGCCATAGTTTACTTCCTATCTGTCAGATATAAATCGGACGGCCTATATTGCAGGATGGCAGGCACACCATCATCACCAACTCTATTTTTATAAAAAAGAGTAGCAGATATATATGTATATATATGATATATATATATATATATATATATAAGAGATATATAAGATATACGAACTAGTGATTGTCGGTTTTCTGGGAACGGGGGTCCCCAGACTTGCCTGCCTGCGGCCTGCGGCGTGGCTCAAGTGGTGGCCCAGTACGGCCCGTCTTCATCAGCACAAGACTCAAGACCCTCGCGAGGGGCCAAGCCTCGTGGGGCGGATGACGCAAGGCTTCTTCAGGGGCGGCCTCGCCAGGAAGGCTCGCGAGGAGGCAGAGAGATCAAGGCAGAGTACCTCACGAGGTGCTCGTGACGCAAGCCATGACGATCGAGACTAGGAGGGCGCCAGGCGGATGCCGGCCTGCGCAGCGTCCTTGTTTCCACTTTGGTGCAAAGGGGGCAAGCACAGGCGTGGAGTACCGAGGCATCAGGCAAAGGTTACCATTTCAGTGCAACGAGACCAAGACCAGCGGAGCGGCAGGACGGAGGTCACTGTGGAGCCCAAGACAGCGTCATCACCAGTGCTTTTGGCAGCCGAAGACAAACTTTAGTCAGGATAACTTGTACTAGATATTCCCCTTCAAAATGGCCGTTGTTGGCGCCCTTCCGGCTCAATATTTGGGAAGAGGACCAGGGCCTCTATAAATAGAGCTAGCCACCACATAGTGGGGAGAGGAGATATTCAGGGAGAGAGATAGAGAGGCGACCGAACTCACCCAAGCAGTTCGTCGCACCAGCTCAAGAACACCTCTCACGAGGCTGTTCTTCCCTTGTACTGTTCATCACCAGCTGTCGGTGTACTAAAGTAGGGGTACCTTAGTACCCCAAACTTGTGCACGGGCAGTCGCAGCGTCCTGCGGCAAGGCTTGCCGGGCGTCCGCCAAGGCCCTCCGTCATTCTCATCTACTACCATTCAAGAACAAAGTGTTCACTTAGAAGAAAAGGCCCCGGCAAGAGGAGCTTGCCGGGAAGGACAAGGCCCCGGCAAGAGGAGCTTGCCGGGAAGGCCAACCAGGGCGCTTTAGAAGACTTGCCGCGGTGCACCGCGCGTCCCGGCAAGACCCGACGAGCGGCAAGCTTGCGGGTGTGACAAGACAGAGACCGCGGCAAGGCGCTTGCCGCGGCGAAGCCACCCCTCTGCACCCACGCTCCAGCTCAACCGACGACGTGTCGCCACAGGATCATTCCTGGTGCACGTGGCGGGTGGCTGTGCAGCCTAGCAGTGCGAGGTAGCAAGCGAAGGTGACTAGGAAGCCATCGTGGCGATCGGTGGCGCTCCTAACGGTCGTTTCCTGCACTGTTGGAACGACCGGACGGGCATTAAATGCTCTTGTCTCCTGCCGTCAGAGTTAGGTAGGGGACACTGTAGATAGTGGTTGTACCAACCCGCGTTTTTACCTTTCTACCCCTCTCTCTGCGTTGCCACCTGTCGGTGACCCCTTTTGACTATAAAAAGGAGGCCCGTGCGCACGTAGAAGGGGTTCGGGGGGGGGGGAGCTCTAGGTTCGTTTCGACCCATTCGAAACCACAGCATACCCACGCTTTCGAGCTGCGGCAGGATCAGGCGTGGCGGCCCGGGAAGACCCCACCTCGGCTGACGGCACATCCTGGGACCCTCCCGCGGCAACGGTGCTTGCCGCGGTGGAGCGTGTCCCACGGCGCCTCGGCTGCTAGACTGCCTGCCCTCCTGCCGTATCTCCACCTCGACAGAGGCGCCTCTTGGTTGGAATTGGGGCTGCGCTGGGGGCTCCGCCTGCGGCAAGCTGCTCGAAGATGGCTGGCCGCTCGCGCCCTCGGCGGGCTCGCTCGCTTCGGCCTCGGGCTCCCCCTCGCCAGTGACCTCTCCGGCAAGGTCCTCCCTGTCGGCAAGGCTTGCCGCCTCGGCCGCCTCTGCCTCCTCCAGCGTGAAGCCGAACTCACCTGCGGCGGCAGCTGCTGCCGCCTCTTCGGCCCTGGTGGCGATGTAGCGCATCTCGTTCTCAGTGGTGGCGCGGGTGAGGAGCCTCTTCTCGTCGGAGTTGAGTGCTACCTCCGTCAAGCCATCGAAGAACTGCTGCACGACGTCATCAGCGGGCTCCACCCAAAGTGGGACTATTCCGTGCGAATCGCACTCTAGCATCATTGCGCAGATGCGATCACGCTGGGAGTTGTTGCACAATGGGATGACGCCCTGTGGCAGCCTGAACCACTCTGGATGGTTGGCGTCATGCTTGAACAGCTCCCTCAGCATCCTGTCAAGCTCCAGAACTGTGAAATTGAAATTGAGGCCCGGGCGCAGCCTCATGATATCTGCCGGGCCGCCAAACTGCCAGGCGGGCCTCCCCCTCTTCTGAAGAGGGGTCGCGCAACAAAGGAAATCCGCGCCGACCGCCCCTGCTGTGAGCCCGGCAAGCCTGAGCCGGAGGATTCGGGTGGTGGCAATCTTCAGCTTGGCATCGTCCGGCGACAGAGCGCCCCTGTCGCTGCCGCAAACTACCCGAGCCTGGCGCAGGTTGGTGAATGGCTGCGGATTGGCATCACAGATCCAGCACCATTCCGCCCTCCACTCATCCCACTTGCTACGGAGCTCGCCCGTCAGATACACCTCCTTCATGCCGATTCGCGTGGTCCAGGCGACTCCGCCGACCAATGGCTCTCCTTTCTCGGCTCGGGGGGTGGAATAATGGCGAAAAAGAGCGACATTTGGGTGGATGACAACAAAGTTCTCGCAGAGGTGTGCGAAAACCGCCATTGTCATAATGGCGTTGGGGGTGAAATCAAGAAGATGAAACCCGTAGGTGTTTATGATGTCGCAGAAGAAATCCGAAAAAGGTGGGCAGAGCCCGCAATAGAAGAACACCGGAAAGAAATAGTACCCTTTTGGGCACTGCTTCGATTTGCAAGCCTCAGCGGAAAGCACCGGCGTGCGCGGATGCGCCCGCGTCTGCGTCGACCAGAAGAGGTAGAACTCCTCCCGCAGCGCCTTCGGGGTGAGCTCGGCGGAGAAGAGCACTCGCTTCTTGCGCAGCGCCTCAAGCCGCAACGCCTCGGCCGACTTCTCGGCCTTGCTGGTCTTCGGAGCCATGGCGGAAGCGGCGGGGGAGCGCGGAAGCGTTGGGGGCGACGGCGGCGACGGGCGGTGTAGCGCTGCTCTCTTTCGGCTTGGGAAGCGGAGGGGAGCGGCGGAGCTTTCGAGAGGACGGAACTGCAAGTGGCGAAGGTGGGGGAACGTCCCTATTTCCTCTGCTTATAAACAGCGGAGGTGAACGTTACGCATTTCCTGGATTTAAGTATTGCCCACGACCTCTCCCAAGACGCCGCGATTGACGCGTGCCATTACGGAAGGACGCGGTGGATTCGGAGTGGATCGGGTTTGGACCTAGGCCGCGCGTGCCCGTGCCCTGTTTTGGGCCTGGCCCAACAGCGCTCGGCACCGTGTATGGCCCAGGCCCGGGGGCTCCTGTCGGTGTACTAAAGTAGGGGTACCTTAGTACCCCGAACTTGTGCACGGGCAGTCGCAGCGTCCTGCGGCAAGGCTTGCCGGGCGTCCGCCAAGGCCCTCCGTCATTCTCATCTACTACCATTCAAGAACAAAGTGTTCACTTAGAAGAAAAGGCCCCGGCAAGAGGAGCTTGCCGGGAAGGACAAGGCCCCGGCAAGAGGAGCTTGCCGGGAAGGCCAACCAGGGCGCTTTAGAAGACTTGCCGTGGCGCACCGCGCGTCCCGGCAAGACCCGACGAGCGGCAAGCTTGCGGGTGCGACAAGACAGAGACTGCGGCAAGGCGCTTGCCGCGGCGAAGCCACCACTCTGCACCCACGCTCCAGCTCACCCGACGACATGTCGCCACAGGATCATTCCTGGTGCACGTGGCGGGTGGCTATGCAGCCTAGCAGTGCGAGGTGGCAAGCGAAGGTGACTAGGAGGCCATCGTGGCGATCGGTGGCGCTTCTAATGGTCGTTTCCCGCACTGTTGGAACGACCGGACGGGCATTAAATGCTCTTGTCCCCTGCCGTTAGAGTTAGGTAGGGACATCAGAGATAGTGGTTGTACCAACCGCGTTTTACCTTTCTAACCCTCTCTGCGTTGCCACTGCCGGTGACCCTTTTGACTATAAAAAGGAGGCACGTGCGCATAGAGAAGGGTTCGGGAAGCTCCAGGTTCGTTTCGACCCATTCGAAACCACAGCATACCCACGCTTTCGAGCAAGAACTCAATACAATCAGACAAGCAGCAGTAGGAGTATTATCTCTCCGGAGAGCTCCGAAGCTGGGTAAAATCTCCCCCGCGCGCCCTCACCTCGATCCACTCTGCGCGCGCCCTCCGCTCCCTTGTCGGACCAGAAGGGGCCCCCTGCCCCATAGGTGCTCGTGCCCCCAGAAAGCCACGACACCAGCCCCAGAGGCAATCCACCACAACACACATTGGAGAAGGGTACTACACCACAACGGTGGCCCGAACCAGTATAAATCTTGTCTCCCTCAGGTCGTTCATCGTTTTCAGCGTAGATCTCACGAGGGGATCAGACGTAGATCGGTAGGGGAGAGATCTTTGTGCGCACCCCAGAGTTGGAACCTTAAGGGTCTGCCGTAACCCAACATCCGACATTTGGCGCGCCAGGTAGGGGTGCGCCGGAATCTTCTTTCCTCCGTCCTACGTTCCGCCGTGTCATCGATTCCATGTCCGGCGACCTGACGACCAACTCCGACCGCTGGGCGGCAAGGCCTGCCCATGCCGTGCCGCCTTCCCAATGTGACCTCTACCCTGACCTCAGGCAGCACCAACCCTCAGAACGTTGCGGGACGCGGGCGACGCGGTCAGGCGTCCCCTGCCCTCACTCCACGGCAAGTACGATCGACAGCAAGGGCCTCAAGCCACGCTGTGGCCACGGCACCGCACACCCGGCGGGAGCAGGCAAACATGAAGGCCGCACTCAGGGTGGCGCGGGAGCTGTTGAGGTGCAGACTGCAATAAAGCGGTCGTGACGTGCCGCTGGAACACATCGCCGAGCTCCTGGGTGCCGCCGCGTCAGGGGATCCTCCATTCTGCGTCCAGCTTGTACTCCAGGCCCCGGGTGGATCACGGGTGGGCCGATCCGTGCCCACGCCCCCCCGAGCGCGCCTCAAGGCTTCATCAACACCGCCTTGGCCATCAGTGCCGAGGAGCAGGCTGCGCCGGCACCGCCCCCAGTAAGCGAGGGCATGCGCAGCGCTGCCTTTGGCCACAGCGGGCCGCCACCTTACCGTCCCCAAGATGGAGCATCAAGTCGAGTTGCATGGCATGCGGAGCACCACGGCGAGGCCTTTGGGATGGTGGCCCCGAAAGCCTATGTGCCCCACATGGTGGATCGAGGGTACACGCTGGAGGAAGACCACGGCTCGTTCCTTGGGTCAGGCTAGGAGGAAGAAGCGCCAGAAGCCGAGCTCTTTCAGGAGCCTCGACAACTACCGGGTACCGCTAATTCCTCAGGAGTAGGCTTATGCTAACCATGGGTCGCAGGAGGTTCAGGTCACCGCAGCGGATGGCTGCCCAAGTGCGGCGATCTCCTTCCCCTCAGGAGGAGGGCACTAGGGGCAGCAGGAGAGGGGTCGGGAGCCAGGCTCCTCCCCGCGGCGTGCGGAGCAAGGCGTTCTTTGGAGGTAGGCCCTCTGCCAAGGAGGTGCCCAGGGCCTGCCCCTGGCAGAGGATCCGTGGTCGTCGGGGGAACCGCTAGCGTCCCCTTTTCCCATTGGGTGTCATCCTGGTTTCTAGTCGCCGTCAGTGGGGTCAAGGGTGGCGCAAGGCGGGGCCCTCATCTGGCGATATGAAGCAAGGGTACCTTTGAAGAAGTCCCAGTGCCTGTGAAGCTCGCTGCCCATGACACTCTTACGTAATAATGTGTTGGGGCTGTACACGCCCCGGAGTCTCCAGAGAGACGCCCTCGGGCCTCGGGGGCTCCCTCCCACGCCCAGTGGCAGCACTTAGCTCTGTGCGCTGGTGAGAAGATGTCGAAGACTAGACTAGGTGTTGTACGCGGCCATTTGCTCTTGTTTTCTCCTTTCGTGCGAAAAAGCTTTCTCGCCTCAGATCTAAGATGAAGTTGAATTTGTGTTTGAGTATGCAGGAAGGGGTGTTGTGTCTTATTCGTGTGCTTTCTCGTGCTCCTATTTTCGCTCAAGTTGGAATTCACCCTAGCTGCCTCCCTCTCGCGGGCCCCTCGCGAGTAGGGCAGGGCCAAGCACGTGCGCCCGCCATCCCACGGCCGATGTTCGCTCTAGCCTGGCTCTCGCCGCATGGTCAAATGGGACCCCCATGGGCCCTCGGATGTACACCACAAGCCCACTCGAGGCTCGCCAAGACAAAGGTAAAACCATAACAACCTATTCATCATGACAATCATGGCGTCATGCAGACACTCAGCTGGCGCCAATCTTGACAACACGTAGGCAACAATCTTCTTACATGAGGGGCTTCCCCTCCCAAAATGCTCTCACAACCTTCAGGGCCACGCCCAAGTCTCTTCCTGCGTAGGGCAAGCAGCGGAAGGAAACACGGGGTCAATTGGACAAATCGCTCGCCGCATCTCCTAGGGCTTCCCCGGAGACATCGCTGGCGCCACCATCGTCCTCGCCAGCCTCTTCATCACCATTGTCGGCGCCGTCTCCACCATCGTTCACCACGACGCTTTCATCGGCAGCAACGATCACCCCGTCGTCGTCGGAAGTAAAGGCCCGAACAAGCGCATCAACGTTGTCCTCCACCCACCACGCTAGGTCGCCTCGAATGGCCTCAGGCACTGGGCGATGGCGGCATCGAAGTTGAATAGGGGATCGAGGTTCTGAAGATGGCTAAAGAAGCGGGAGAATGCCCGCGCGAGCAGGCCGTGGCTTCGCTCCTCCACCAGGTCGCGAGACCTCTTAGAGTGGTTCTCCAGATGCGTCACCACGTCAATGAAGAACTGGAGGTTGCCAGCGTAGTTGGTCACATGCGGCTCCTCAGCAGAAGCCTCGCAGATGTTGCCCAAGGCCATGTTAGCCCTTTCCCTAAGCATTCGGAGCATGGGGCCGTGCATGTGCTCCAACGTCTGCCGCTAGCGGATCTGGTCTGCATTCCGCTCCACGACGACCTCAGCATCATCAACCCGCCGTTGAAGAAGGAGCAGTTCGGCGTGGGAGGAGGCCAGCTCGGCCTGCGCCAAGCTTAGCGCGGCAGCGGTGGCCTCATCTCTCTATGTGGCTTTAGTCACCCTAGTCCTGAGGGCAGCAGTCCTGCCCGTGGCTTTAGCCCTGATCAACTCCAGCCGCTCTTCATACTCGCACTCAAGGTCGGCGCGAGCCTTTGCCACACGATGGTCGATCTCCTCTTGGATCCGGGCCTCCCGCGCGCCGACATCGTCCTTCGCCTGGGCAACCTGGCGCTCCCTCATCTCCAACATCTCCAGATCGAGGTTGCGCTCGGCAATCTCCAGTGTCAGCGCTTACTCACGCCTCCGTTGTTCCTCCTCTTCAGTCACTCCCTTCAGCAGTGCGAGGGCGGATCAGCGTAGCTCCACCTGCTTCTCCAGGGAGTTGCATCAGTCCTGGAGCTCCCACGCGCGCTCCTCCGAAGCTTCGCGTCACTTGTCAGCCTCCTGAGCTTCCTCAAGAGCCCGGGAACATGCCTCCCAAGAGGCCGCCAGGGATGCCTCGGCCTTGGCGTTTTCAAGGTCATGCTGGTGGCGCAAGAGACCAACAGCCACCTTCAGCTTGGGCCACTCCTCGACCAGCCTCAAGCCTTCAGCTTCCACACGCGCGTCTTCAGCCGCCAGCTCTGCGCCAAGCTGGCTCATTGCATCGACTGCCCTCTGAAGGAACTCTTGGCGGAGAGCTCTGCACTCCTGCGCACACCCAAGCACGTCGTCATCACCATCCTTCGTCGTCGACAGCGACGGAGGGCACTGGAGTGGTTTGCCCCCTCTCGGTAGGGAGCTGGGGGCTGGTGCCCCTGTGATCGCCGGGCAGGCCCTGCGAGGGGCCCAGCCTGGCATCGACCCACCTCCCGCTGTGGACCCAAAGATCGGCTTCAGCCACTCGCCGCTGATGATCAATGTAGGAGCTTTGGGCAAGCTAGATGTCCCCAGGGAGAGCTCACAAGGGGATAGCGGTGCGGCGACAGGATCAAGGTGCACCGCAGGACGGCCTACCTCTCCAACCAAACTTGCACCCAAGGTGGCGCGCGAACCCAAGGCAGTTAAGGTTGGTGACGGAAGAGGAGCTTGAGGGAGCGGCTCCTCAGCTGGCTCCGCGTGCTCGTCAGAGGGAATCCTAAACGGCCACGGTCAGCAAAAAGAGAGGCAGACAAGGAATCATAAGGAGGAGAGACTTAATCGTCCATGGCAAAGTACTTCCTGTGCTTCAATGGGCTGTGCGGGCACTCATCCCGACCGGAAGCCTCCTTCCTCTTGCGAAGGGCCTCGAAATCTATGCGGAAACGGCCCAAGCTCGCGACGTGAGGGCCGGCTGATACGTCCATTTTGCATCATGCTTTTATATCAATATTTATTGCATTGTGGGCTGTTATTTCACGTTATGTCACAATACTTATGGCTATTCACTCTTATTTTACAAGGTTTACATGAAGAGGGAGAATGCCGGCAGCTGGAATTCTGGGCTGGAAAAGGAGCAAATATTGAAGTCCTATTCTGCGCAACTCCAAAAGTCCTGAAACTCCACGGAAAATCTTACAATAAATAAAGAAAAATCGTCGCCAAAGATGAAGGCCAGGGGGCCGTCACCCTGCTCACCAGGGTGGGGCGCGCCCCCCCTGGGGCGCGCCCCCCCTACCTCGTGGGCCCCCTGGTGGCTCTCTGACGCCCATCTTCTCCGATATGAAGTCTTTCGATGAGAAAAACATAGACGGCAACCTTTCGGGACGAGACTCCGCCGCCACGAGGCGGAACCTTGGCAGAACCAATCTAGGGCTCCGGCAGAGCTGTTCTGCCGGGGACACTTCCCTCCGGGAGGGGAAAATCATCACCATCGTCATCACCAACGCTCCTATCATCGGGAGAGGGCAATCTCCATCAACATCTTCACCAGCACCATCTCATCTCCAAACCCTAGTTCATCTCTTGTATCCATTCTTGTCTTCAAGTCCTGGATTGGTGCTAGTAGGTTGCTAGTAGTGTTGATTACTCCTTGTAGTTGATGCTAGTTGGTTTATTTGGTGGAAGATCATATGTTCAGATCCTTTATGCATATTATTACCCCTCTGATTATGAACATGAATATGCTTTGTGAGTAATTACGTTTGTTCCCGAGGACAAGGGAGAAGTCTTGCTATTAGTAGTCATGTGAATTTGGTATTCGTTCGATATTTTGATAAGATGTATGTTGTCTAGCCTCTAGTGATGTTATGTGAACGTCGACTACATAACACTTCACCATTATTTGGGCCTAGAGGAAGGCATTGGGAAGTAATAAGTAGATGATGGGTTGCTAGCATGACAGAAGCTTAAACCATAGTTTATGCTTTGCTTCGTAAGGGGCTGATTTGGATCCATATGTTTCATGCTATGGTTAGGTTTACCTTAATACTTTTGTTGTAGTTGCGGATGCTTGCAATAGAGGTTAATCATAAGTGGGATGCTTGTTCAAGTAAGAACAGCACCCAAGCACCGGTCCACCCACATATCAAATTATCAAAGTACGAACGCGAATCATATGGCGTGATGAAAACTAGCTTGCGATATTCCCATGTGTCCTCGGGGCGCTTTTCCTATTATAAGAGTTTGTCCAGCTTGTCCTTTGCTACAAAAAGGATTGGGCCACCTTGCTGCACTTTATTTACTTTTGTTACTTGTTGCTCGTTACAATTTATCTTATCACAAAACTATCTGTTACCACTTATTTCAGTACTTGCAGAGAATACCTTGCTGAAAACCGCTTATCATTTCCTTCTGCTCCTCGTTGGGTTCGACACTCTTAGTTATCGAAAGGACTACGATAAATCCCCTATACTTGTGGGTCATCAATACTCTTTTCTGGCGCCATTGCCGGGGAGTGAAGCGCCTTTGGTAGGTGGAATTTGGTAAGGAAAAATTTATATAGTGTGCTGAAATTTTCTGTCACTTGTTACTATGGAAAGTAATTGTCTATGGGGCTTGTTCGGGGTATCTTCACCCCGTCCAGTAGAGCAAAGAGTTGCTCCTCAACCTATTGAACCTACTGAAATTATTGAAAATGAAACTCCTTTTGAGATTCCTTTGGGTATGATGGAAAAACTGCTAGCTAACACTTTTACAGGAGATGGAACAAAGCATCCTGATGAACATCTACGCTATGTGGATGAAGTTTGTGGACTATTTAAGCTTGAAGGTATACCCGATGATGTTGTTAAGAAGAAGGCCTTCCCTTTATCCTTGAAGGGAGGCACATTGGCATGGTACAGGCTATGTGATGATACCCTATAAAGGATTGAAATTGGAATTTCATCAAAAGTAATACCCTATGCATCTTGTTCATCGTGATCGCAATTATATATATAATTTTTGGCCTCGCGAAGGAGAAAGCATCGCTCAAGCTTGGGGGAGGCTTAAATCAATGTTATATTCATGCCCCAATCATGAGCTCTCAAGAGAAGTAATTATGCAAAGTTTTTATGCTCAGCTTTTTGATAACAATCGCACCATGCTCGATACTTCTTGTGCTGGCTCTTTTATGATGAATACTATTGAATTTAGATGGAATTTATTGGATAGAGTTAAACGCAACTCTGAAGATTGGGACCTCGACGAAGGTAAGGAGTCAGGTATGACACCTATGTTTGATTGTGTTAAATCTTTTGTGGACACCGATATTTTCCTTATGTTTAGCACTAAATATGGACTCGACTCTGAGATAGTAGCTTATTCATGTGAATCTTTTGCTACTTATGTTGATCTCCCCAAGGAGAAGTGGTTTAAATATCATCCTCCCATAGAAATAAAAGTAGCTGCACCTATTAAAGTTGAAGAAAAGACTGTCACTTATAATGATCCTATTGTTCCCACTTCTTATGTTGAGAAACCACCTTTCCCTGTTAGAATGAAGGATCATGCTAAAGCTTCAACTGTTGTTCGTAAAAGCAATATTAGAACTTATACACCTCCTAAGCAAGTCAAAATAGAACCCAATATTGCTAATGTTAAAGATCCCTTGTCTGATAATATTCATGGGCATGTTATTCAATTCTATGGTGAAACTGCTTAAATTGCAAAACCTTGTGCTAGAGATAAACATAGACCTGTGGTAGGCATGCCTGTTATTTCTGTTAAAATAGGAGATCATTGTTATCATGGCTTATGTGATATGGGTGCTAGTGCTAGTGTTATACCTATTACCTTATATGTAGAAATTATGCATGATATTGCACCTGCTGAGTTAGAAGATATTGATGTTACAATTAAATTTGCCAATAGAGATACTATATCTGCAATGGGAATTGTTAGAGATGTTGAAGTCTTGTGTGGAAAAACCAAATATCCCGCTGATTTTCTTGTTCTTGGTTCTCCACAAGATAGCTTTTGTCCCATTATATCTGGTAGACCCTTCTTGAATACTGTTAATGCTAAGATAGACAGCGAAAAGAATGTTGTTACTGTTGGTTTGGATGATATGGTTCATGAGTTTAATTTCTCTAAATTTAGTAAACAACATCGTGAGGAAGAATTGCCTAGTAAGGATGAAATTATTGGTGTTGCTTCTATTTCCGTACCTCCTAGTGATCCTTTAGAACACTATTTGCTAGACCATGAAAATGATATGTTCATGAATGAAAGAAGGGAAATAGATCAAGTATTCTTTAAGCAGGAACCTATTCTGCAACACAATTTGCCTGTTGAAATCCTAGGGGATCCTCCTCCACCAAAGGGTGATCCCGTGTTTGAGCTTAAACCGTCGCCTGATAATCTTAAATATGCTTACCTTGATGAAAAGAAAATATATCCTGTCATTATTAGTGCTAACCTTTCAGAGCATGAAGAAGAAAGATTATTGAAAACTCTGAAGAAGAACCGTGCCGCTATTGGATATACTCTGGATGATCTTAAGGGCATCAGTCCCACTCTATGTCAACATAAAATAAATTTGGAAGCGGATGCCAAACCAGTTCGTGATCCTCAACGACGTTTGAATTCTAAAATCAAAGAAGTGGTAAGAAAAGAAATACTCAAGCTTCTGGAGGCAGGTATAGTTTATCCCGTTGCTGATAGTCAGTGGGTAAGTCCTGTCCATTGTGTCCCTAAGAAGGGAGGTATTACTGTTGTCCCTAATGATAAAGATGGATTGATTCCGCAAAGAATTATCACAGGTTATAGGATGGTAGTTGATTTTGGCAAATTAAATAAGGCTACCAAGAAAGATCATTACCCCTTACCTTTTGTTGATCAAATGCTAGAAAGATTATGCAAACATACACATTATTGCTTTCTAGATGGTTATTCTGGTTTCTCTCAAATACCTATGTCGGCTAAAAATCAATCAAAGACTACTTTTACATGTCCTTTTGGTACTTTTTCTTATAGACGTATGCCTTTTGGTTTATGTAATGCACCTGCTACCTTTCAAAGATGCATGATGGCTATATTCTCTGACTTTTGCGAAAAGATTTGTGAGGTTTTCATGGATGACTTTTCCGTCTATGGTTCCTCTTTTGATGATTGCTTGAGCAATCTTGCTCGAGTTTTGCAGAGATGTGAAGAAACTAATCTTGTCTTGAATTGGGAAAAGTGCCACTTTATGGTTAATGAAGGTATTGTCTTGGGGCACAAAGTTTCTGAAAGAGGTATTGAAGTTGATAAAGCCAAGATTGATGCTATTGAAAAGATGCCATGTCCCAAGGACATCTAAGGTATCAGAAGTTTCCTTGGTCACGCCGGATTTTATAGGAGGTTCATTAAGGACTTCTCAAAAATTTCTCGGCCCCTGACTAATTTATTACAAAAAGATGTACCATTTGTCTTTGATGATGATTGTGTAGAAGCATTTGAAATACTTAAGAAAGCATTAGTCTCTACACCTGTTGTTCAGCCACCTAATTGGAATTTACCCTTTGAAATTATGTGTGATGCTAGTGATTATGCTGTAGGTGCTGTTCTAGGGCAAAGAGTTGATAAGAAATTAAATGTTATCCATTATGCTAGTAAGACTCTAGACAATGCTCAAATAAATTATACTACTACCGAAAAGGAACTTTTAGCAATTGTATTTGCTTGTGATAAATTCAGAACCTATATTGTTGATTCTAAAGTAACTATTCACACTGATCATGCTGCTATTAAATATCTTATGGAAAAGAAAGATGCAAAACCTAGACTTATTAGATGGGTTCTCTTGCTGCAAGAATTTGATTTGCATATTGTTGATAGAAAAGGAGCTGAGAACCCCGTTGCAGACAACTTATCTAGGTTAGAGAATGTTCTTGATGACCCCACTACCTATTGATGATAGCTTTCCTGATGAACAATTAAATGTCATAAGCACTTCTCGTAGCACTCCATGGTTTGCTGATTACGCTAATTATATTGTTGCTAAATTTATACCACCTAGCTTCACATACCAACAAAAGAAAAAGGTTTTCTATGACTTGCGACATTACTTTTGGGATGACCCACATCTTTATAAAGAAGGAGTAGTTGGTGTTATTAGACGTTGTGTACCTGAGCATGAACAGGAACAGATCCTACAGAAGTGTCACTCCGAAGCTTATGGAGGACACCACGCTGGGGATAGAACTGCACATAAGGTATTACAATCTGGTTTTTATTGGCCTACTCTCTTCAAGGATGCTCGTAAGTTTGTTTTGTCTTGTGATGAATGTCAAAGAATTGGTAATATTAGTAGACGTCAAGAAATGCCTATGAATTATTCACTTGTTATTGAACCATTTGATGTTTGGGGCCTTGATTATATGGGACCTTTTCCTGCCTCTAATGGATATACACATATTTTAGTTGTTGTCGATTACGTTACTATGTGGGTAGAAGCTATTCCAACTAGTAGTGCTGATCATAACACATCTATTAAAATGCTTAAGGAAGTTATTTTTCCGAGGTTTAGAGTCCCTAGATACTTAATGACTGATGGTGGTTCACACTTTATTCATGGTGCTTTCCGTAAAATGCTTGCTAAATATGACGTTAATCATAGAATCGCATCTCCATATCACCCGCAGTCTAGTGGTCAAGTAGAATTGAGCAATAGAGAGCTCAAATTAATTATGCAAAAGACTGTTAATTGGTCTAGAAAGAATTGGTCCAAGAAACTGAATGATGCATTATGGGCCTATAGAACTGCATATAAGAATCCTATGGGTATGTCTCCGTATAAAATGGTTTATGGAAAAGCATGTCACTTACCTCTCGAACTAGAACATAAGGCATATTGGGCTATTAAAGAGCTCAACTATGATTTCAAACTTGCCGGTGAGAAGAGGTTATTTGATATTAGCTCACTTGATGAATGGAGAACCCAAGCTTATGAAAATGCCAAGTTGTTTAAAGAAAAAGTTAAAAGATGGCATGACAAAAGGATATAAAAGCGTGAGTTTAATGTAGGTGATTATGTATTGCTATACAACTCTCGTTTAAGATTTTTTGCAGGAAAACATCTGTCTAAATGGGAAGGTCCCTATGTTATCCAGGAGGTCTATCGTTCCGGTGCCATAAAAATCAACAACTTCAAAGGCACAAATCCGAAGGTGGTAAACGATCAAAGAATCAAACACTATATCTCAGGCAATCCTATAAATGTTGAAACCAATATTATTGAAACCGTAACCCCAGAGGAATACATAAGGGACACCTTCCAGACCGTTCCAGACTACGAAAAGGAATAGGTATGTGGTACAGTAAGTAAACCGACTCCAAAACAATTTTTAAGGCAATATTTCTCTATTTTGGAATATTTAGAAAAATAGAAAAATAAGTAGCAGTCTGGGGAGGACAGGAGGCCTCCACGAGGGTGGAGGGCACGCCCTACCCCCCTGGGCACGCCCCCTACCTCGTGAGCACATCGTGTGCCCTCCGGACTCCGTTTCCTTGCACGATACGTATTTTGGTCAGTAAAAATTCATTATATATACTCCCGAAGGTTTTGACTCCTGTATCACGCAAATATCCTCTGTTTTAGTTTCGAGCTATTTCCGTTGTAGATTTAGAGCACCATGACTTCTCCCTCCTCCAACAACGAAGACGAGGATGCTTGGATATTGAAGATAGAGGTGAAAAGAGAGGAACCAAAAGAGATCAATAAGGATGAAAGGATCAAGAAGGCCATGGAGGTTCAAGCTCTGGTGGTGAAAGAAGAAGACATCCCTCAACCTTTACCTAACCTTTTCACTCCAACAGAGATTGAAGCCTTCAAGATGATTGAGTTAGCCCGCATACAGAACAAGTATCTTACACAAGAGAATATTTTGTTGAAGGATCATATTGCCGGGCTCAAGGGCATTATCCGCAAGTTGGAGGAACTTTTACGCCCGATGTGCGAT
Source organism: Aegilops speltoides (assembly GCA_021437245.1). NCBI lineage: Eukaryota > Viridiplantae > Streptophyta > Magnoliopsida > Poales > Poaceae > Aegilops > Aegilops speltoides. The sequence goes on from CM038142.1 coordinate 236,434,682, forward strand.
TATCCACCGTCATCATCACCACCTCCATCACCCCCGAAGATATAATCACATGGGTATGGGCACTCCCCTTGGCAACTGCCAAGCTTGGGGGAGGTGCCCTGGTATCGTATCACCATCACAACTCCTATCTTTACCGTTTTTCTTAGTTCGATCCTTTTAGTAGTATCTTGATTTAGTAGAATAAAGTCATGGCATGATCTAGTTTTGAGTTTTGCTTTATGATCCTTCTTTGTAATCGAGTCTGTGAGCTATATAATAAAGATTAGTATTGAGTCAAGGGCTTGATAATTTTGCCATGATCTTGGGTGAATAGAAGAAAAAGGATAAAAAGAATCAAAGAGTTCATATTGATCTTATCAAAAGTAATGACTTCACATAGAAAGAGTATGATGATTAAAAGTTGTTGGGAGTTCGCAAATATAGCTTTGGTCATCGTTGCAATTAATAGGAAGTAATAAGGAAAGAGAGGTTTCACATATAGATATATTATCATTGACATCTTTTATGACTGGGAGCACTCATTAAAATATGACATGCTAAAGAGTTGATGTTGGACAAGGAAGACAACATAATGAGTTATGTTTTCTTACATCTGAGATAAAGTATGTTATCATGGATCCTCTAACGTGTTGAGCTTGCCTTTTCCCCTCATGCTAGCCAAATTCTCAGCACCAAGTAGAAATACTACTTGTGCTTCCAAATACCCTTAAACCAGTTTTGCCATGAGAATCCACCATATCTACCTATGGATTGAGTAAGATCCTTCAAGTAAGTTGTCATCGGTGCAAGAAATAAAAATTGCTCCCTAAATATGCATCACTTATTAGTGCGGAGAAAATTAGCTTTGTACGAACTTGTTGTGGACATAATAAAAGCGACGGACTGCATAATAAAGGTCCACATACAAGGGGCAATATAAAGTGACGTTCTTTTGCATTAAGATTTTGTGCATCAGCCCTAAACGCGCATGACAACCTCTGCTTCCCTCTGCGAAGGGCCTATCTTTCATTATTATCCTCTACCTTATGCAAGAGTCACGGTGATCTTCACCTTTCCTTTTTCATTTTATCCTTTGGCAAGCTCAGCTTCTTGGAAAGAACATGATATATTTATATATCTAATTGCATGTGGGGGAGCATGAATTATTATTGTTGACATTACCCTTGAGGTAAAAGGTTGTGGGGCAAAACTATAAGCCCCTATCTTTCTCTGTGTCCGATTAAAACTCCGTAACCACAAGTATTGCGTGAGTGTTAGCAATTATGAAGGACTAAGTGATAGCTGAGTATGTGGACTTGCTTTTAAGATCTGACATAGACTGTTTCCGATGTTATGATAAATTGCAATTGTTTCAATGACTGAGGTAATAATTTGTTGGTGCTCAACAAGGTTTCTGATTCATACTTTGGCATTGTGTAAAGATCATCACTTGAACATAAATAATCATATGACAAAATCTATATATGTTGCAATTATGGAAATAATCATGCTGACTTCATGTCCGTATTTTATTTTTATCGACGCCTCTACCTCTAAACATGAGGACATATTTATTGTTATCGGCTTTTCGCTTGAGGACAAGCGAGGTCTAAGCTTGGGGGAGTTGATACGTCCATTTTGCATCATGCTTTTATATCAATATTTATTGCATTATGGGTTGTTATTTCACGTTATGTCACAATACTTATGGCTATTCTCTCTTATTTTACAAGGTTTACATGAAGAGGGAGAATGCAGGCAGCTGGAATTCTGGGCTAGAAAAGGAGCAAATATTGAAGGCCTATTCTGCGCAACTCCAAAAGTCCTGATACTCCACGGAATATCTTACAATAAATAAAGAAAAATCGTCGCCAAAAATGAAGGCCAGGGGGCCCACACCCTGCTCATGAGGGTGGGGGGCGCCCCCCCTAGGGCGCGCCCCCTACCTCATGGGCCCCCTGGTGGCTCTCCGACGCCCATCTTCTCCTATATGAAGTCTTTTGATGAGAAAAAAATAGAAGGCAACCTTTCGGGACGAGACTCCGCCGCCACGAGGCGGAACCTTGGCGGAACCAATCTAGGGCTTCGGCAGAGCTATTCTGCCGGGGACACTTCCCTCCGAGAGGGGGAAATCATCACCATCGTCATCACAAACGCTCCTCTTATCGGGGGAGGGCAATCTCCATCAACATCTTCACCAGCACCATCTCATCTCCAAACCCTAGTTCATCTCTTGTATCCAATTCTTGTCTTCAAGTCCTGGATTGGTGCTAGTAGGTTGCTAGTAGTGTTGATTACTCCTTGTAGTTGATGCTAGTTGGTTTATTTGGTGGAAGATCATATGCTCAGATCCTTTATGCATATTATTACCCCTCTGATTATGAACATGAATATGCTTTGTGAGTAATTACGTTTGTTCCCGAGGACAAGGGAGAAGTCTTGCTATTAGTAGTCATGTGAATTTGGTATTCACTCGATATTTTGATAAGATGTATGTTGTCTAGCCTATAGTGGTGTTATGTGAACGTCGACTACATAACACTTCACCATTATTTGGTCCTAGAGGAAGGCATTGGGAAGTAATAGTAGATGATGGGTTGCTAGAGTGACAGAAGCTTAAACCCTAGTTTATGCGTTGCTTCGTAAGGGGCTGATTTGGAGCCATATGTTTCATGCTATGGTTAGGTTTACTGTGACGCCCCAAGACCGACGCTCCAGACGGCTCCCATGTTTTTCGTTGTTGCCGTGTGATTTATTTGTTTGTTGCATTCATCTTCGCATCACCTGCATTGCATCGACACTCGTTACCGTCATTGTTTTAAAACCTGCATCCGCTTGTAGTTGCCGCTTTCCCCCCTGCCTTCGTTGACCGATCCGAGTCCAACCAGGTTTTTCGAGTCCCTCTTGTCTGGCCGCTTCTCTCTTTGTCTTCATTGACCTGTTGTCAGACCGCTTGTCCTTGTTGACCTTCCCTTAGACCAATTGGACCCCTCTCTTCTCTCTTTCTCCGAGACCAACAAAACCCCCCTTGTCTTCGTCGACCTCTCTCAGACCCCTCGCAGGCGTCCAAAACTTCCCCCGAACCCGAACCGCTCAGTCATCACCATTGGATTCAGATCATCCCCAAACATCTACAAAACATCTCCGTTTTCGTTTTTGGACTCCCTAGCCTATTAATTTCGAACCGTCTGATTACAATCGGAGGGATCCGATAGCCCCTAAACTAATCCCTTACCTATATAAACAACCTAACCCTAGCCCCTACCTGTCCAATCCATCCGTTCCCATCGCGCCGCCGCTAGCCAACCAGCCCTCTCATGTCTCCCTCAGGATACTCCCGATCCAAAATCCCCGCCAACCGGATCGCTCCGACCATCTCCGTGATTTCCGCCGCTACCCAACCAGTGTATCCCTTCGGGTCCATCCTTCCCGCGCCTCCTCTCTCGATCCAGGAGCCCGAGCTCCCCTGCCTGAGGTCGCCGCCTTCGACCGGCCTCGCCAGAGACCAGCGCCCCGCTGCTTTCTCCTCCCTGCTGGATCCGGAGGAGAGGAGCTCCTCCATGCCCCACCTCGCGCCGGCGGTCGCCGGCCACTCAAGCAGCTGGAGTTCTTCGCCCAAGTCGTCCTCGACCTCGTGCCTCCCCGAGCGGAGAGGCTCATCCCCGAGCTCAACCGAACCCCTCGCCCGCGAGCATCTGCCTCATCCCCAAGCTCCAAGCTCCCCTGCTGGTGCATCCCGCCTCCATTCTGACGCCGAGAATGGAACCCCCGCTCCTGGATCCACGCCGGCGCCCCCGGATCTGACGACCTCGACCTCGCCAGGATTCTCACCGCCATCACCTACTTCTGCCTGGCCTTGCAGCTCCCGCCTACCGCCACCGTTTGACGCCACAGGGCTCGTCGCCGACCTCCCCTGCTTTGCCTTGGTCCCCGCCGGTTCCCCACGTCGCCTCCCCGCGCCCAGGAGTCCACGCTCGCCTGCACTCATGCCGCCTCCAAGCCCCGTTGCCTCCTCTGTTCAAGAGGAGGACGACGCAGTCGACGCCCGCGTTGACCCTGTGCCTCGTCCACCGGCGACCGCCAGGTGGGCTCCAAGGCCCGGCTGCGCCCCCCCCCAGCCGGCCTCCCTCTGCTTCTAATCGGGCCTCGGCCCCTGGTGAGGCCACCCCACCGATGCCCTTTATTTTTTTCCTCCTGTTGGGCCAAGCAGATTCAGCCCGCCTATGTTTTTTTCGTGCCCTGTGATTTTGTCTAATTATCCAGAGTTGGCAGAATTGCAGAAAAACCCTCATACTTCATGCATTTAATAACTAACAAACGGTGCATCATATGTAAAAACTTAATATATGAAAAATGCTTAAAATTGTGTCTAGTTTAATAATTTGCCACTTTCATCCATGTTTAAAATATTTAAAACTGATGTTTGCATTAATTTGCATATATGCCATGCTGAAATGATTTATTTCATAACTAAATAACCGTAGCTCGGTTTTAAACAAACTTTATATGTATTTGGGGTGGAAAATGCCTAGTTTAACATGGTTCACTTTGTTTTCTTGTTTAACAACATTAAAATTGTGTTTAGGGCAGAACAGTACCAAATTCGAATATTGCATATGAGGATTTTCCGGAATTGTTGTTTGTTGTTCCGGCCTCATTTAAACTTGCCTAAATAGATAGTTTTATTATGCTTCACCCCTTGCCATGTTTAACAACATTTAATATTGTTGAGTAGCTTATAACGAGATCAAACTAAATAATTGCATGTGGTGTTTTGTCATTAGGCAACTCGTTGCATATTGAGCTCCACTTAATTTGTATTGTTGTTTGTTGCACTTCGCCATGCCATGCCATGCCTCATTAAATCGGTCATGCATCATACTTGATTGTGCATCATGCCATGATTATGCTTGTGTGTTTACCATGTGGTTTGTTTCTTTCCGGTGTTGCTTCCTAGTTCCGGTAATGTTGCGATTGTGAGTATTCGTTCGACTACTCCCGTTCGTCTTCTTCATGGACTCGTTATTCTTCCTAGCTGGATTTCAGGCAAGATGACCGCTACCCTGGATCTCACTACTATCATTGCTATGCTAGTTGCTTCGTTCTATCGCTATGTTGTGCTACCTATTACCTGTTTATCAAGCCATCCCAAATTGCCATGAACCTCTAACCTTTGACACCATTCCTAGCAAACCATTGATTGGCTATGTTACCGCTTTGCTCAGCCCCTCTTATAGCGTTGCTAGTTGCAGGTGAAGTTGAAGATTTCTCCATGGTGGACAGGACTTTGGTTGAGATTTCACAATATCTCTTATATTATTAATGCATCTATATACTTGGTAAAGGGTGGAAGGCTCGGCCTTATGCCTGGTGTTTTGTTCCACTCTTGCCGCCCTAGTTTCCGTCATACGAGATATGTGCAGCTCCTATCGGGATTGTCGGCGCATCGGGCGGCTTTGCTGGTCTTGTTTTACCATTGTCGAAATTTCTTGATGTACCGGGATACCGAGTCTGATCGGAGTGTCTCGGGTGAAGGTCTATTCCTTCGATGATCGCGAGAGCTTGTCATGGGCTAAGTTGGGACACCCCTGCAGGGTATAAACTTTCGAGAGCCGTGCCCGCGGTTATGTGGCAGATGGGAATTTTTTAATGTCCGGTTGTAGACAACTTGACACCAGATCCAAATTAAACGCATCAACCGCGTGAGTAGCCGTGATGGTCTCTTCTCGGCGGAGTCCGGGAAGTGAACACGGTTTCCGGGTTATGTTTGACGTAAGTAGGTGTTCAGGATCACCTCTTGATCATTGCTAGCTCCACGACTGTTCCGCTTGTTTCTCTTCTCGCTCTCATTTGCGTATGTTAGGCACCATATCATGCTTAGTCGCTGCTGCAACCTGACCACTTTACCCCTTCCTTTCCCATTAAGCTTTGCTTGTCTTGATACCCATGGTAATGGGATTGCTGAGTCCTCGTGGCTCACGGATACTTCAAAACCAGTTTGCGGTGCCTATGTTACCGAAAGCGGTGGCGCAACCAAGCTCAAGGAGGAGCTCGACGAAGATCTTGCCCTTTGTGTTGTTTCGTTCTAGTTGATCAGTAGTGGAGCCTAGTTGGGGTCGATCGAGGACCTTTTGTCGCATTTGGGATTCTTCTTTCATTTTGGTTCCGTAGTCGGACCCTGATTGTATCTGGATGATGTAATGTTTTATTCATGTAATTGTGTGAAGTGGCGATTGTAAGCCAACTATGTATCTTTTTCCCTTATGTATTACTTGGGTTATGTGAAGATTACCTCACTTGCGACATTGCTTTCAATGCGGTTATGCCTCTAAGTCATGCTTCGACACGTGGGAGATATAGCCGCATCGAGGGCATTACAAGTTGGTAATCAGAGCCTTCCCCGACCTTAGGAGCCCCACTGCTTGATCGTTTTTAGCGGCCGAGTTGTGTCTAGAAAAATGTTTTGAGTCATTTAGGATTATATATATCGGAGAGTTAGGAATTCTTTTTACTCCTCAGTCCCTTCGTCGCTCTGGTGAGGTCTCCTGACGTAGAGTTTTGACTCTTCTCTTCTAAAATTTCACTAAATTTTTTTTTTAGGATCACGCGGATATTTTTGAATCGTTCCGATGGTTTTATGATGAGAACATTGTCTTGGTGCCTCCTGTCAGGGGTTTAGTGGAAGTGTCCCGGGGAGTTGAGCTCTGTGGTGTTGTCGTGATAATTTTATCGTTACAGTTCTGGAATACCTGAGTTTAGTACGCCGACAACGAAAATCTCTTTTATGCAGTTGTTGGTGAGATAACCCCGATAACCCAGTACTGAGGTGAGTATGGGAGTATTGCCATGACTCGTATAACGGATGCTTTTCGAAGGTTGAGGTACACGATTTCCGAAGGTTTCTTGGTTATGTGTTGACGGATGGATACAGCTTGGATGTAGGTATTGTTAGTTTGGGTGATATATATTGCTTCCTGTATCCCCAACACAGTTGCATAACCGAAAGTTTCGGGAGTTTATAGGTGGGAATTCAAGTAGCTCCTAGAATATCTTTCCGACAGATGCATGATATGGGATTGGGTAAATCTCTATCATATGTATTTGTTCCAGCTTATTCTGCAAGCCAAATCCTTTGTTTTGTTTTATTTGTGGTATTCGAGTTGCTTCGAAGTCAAATGTTGAATCCATACCTTTCCTAAACGGTGTTCTCATATTGCTATGTGAATACTAATCCTTCTTGATCATTGAGGTTGTCATGTTAATCCTTTTCAACCGGCGTGTTTCTCTTCAAGTGGATGCGATCACTTCAACATCAGCAAGACCAATTATCATTTCTTCTCAACGGTGTTTGTTTCATCTGTCCCAAGTTGCCTTTGTTTTCCCGCCCTCCCACCCTTTTTCTTCAAGGACACGGATTTCTTAATCAAGTATCCAATTATTCATGTGAAGTCTCTTCATTGTTTTCAATCAATGTTCTTATCCGGTGATTTCCCATGAAGATGCTCAACAGCTTCAAGTTCATCATCCTTCATTGTTGTCTCTTCTCCGGTGGATCCTATTCAAGCTTTCGATATTCATCATATTCCTTTCCTCGTTTCTAATGCTTTCTCATACCGATGCACCTCTTAATCATTCTACTTCTCGCTATTTGTTATTCCAGAGTGCTCAAGATATCTCAAAGATTCGTGTTTCCATTCTTAATTCGTTCAAGCTCTTTCGAGATTGGTATCTCATTCAAGTAATTTAATTCAACCGGTGCAACATCTCTTTTAAATCTTTTCAACGGTGTTCTTTTGAGTGGGCCCTAACCCACAGGTCTTTTCCCAGGATCTTACCTGACTCTTTTTTTTCCCAGAGCTATCCTAAATTCTTCTCCAAGTTTGACGTAAGAATGAGTTATCATCAGTCAAATGCTTTTCTCTAAGATATTTCAAATTCTTTTCATAGTTGGCTCAACCTCTTCGCTTTTGATTCTTCCGGTGTGCCTCAATAATTCATGGTGGTTCTCATCTTCATTCTCAACATGTGAAGACCGAAGAAGGATTTCTCTTTAATCTTGCTCTATTCTCTTCAAGATTCTTGGTGCTAGCTTGTTGCCATCCTCTCATAATTGTTTTTGATTGTGGGAATCTTTTTCACCCATCCGGAGCATTTCATGAGTTGTTTCCATTTCTTTCCTCCGAAGGCCATCATGACATAATTCTTCATTCTCAGCGTGTAGCTATCGTTCTCCATATCTTACCGGTGATTCGTTCAAATATCCTCTAATCAGTTCATGTTCTCTTCGTTCTCATGTATCTAAATCCCCTCAAATATCTTCATTCGTTTTCCAATTCTTCCCGGTGAATTGTGCCCTTGCTACTCTCTTTTTCAATTCTTACGGTGGTTCTTTCAAGATCTCTCTTCCTTGTTCATCATATCAATTCATTTGTTGTTCCAATCCTACCGGTGGTTCGTTGAAGACCTTCTCAAGTTTTGATATATCTCTTTTAATCCTTTCTACGGGAATAAGTAGTATGCCAAATCCATTGATTGTCATCAATTTAATTGGTGAAGGATAAGCATAACATAATTCTTATTCTTGTTCATCCAAGTGATTAATTCTTTACTCCGGAGGCCCTTAAAATTCTCGGTTTCATTTGTTTCATCTTCTCTTTTTCCCAGAGTTCCAAGCTCTAATTATCACGGAGATCCATCTAAATAATTGCAAGGATTCTCCTTGTGTTTTCAATTTCTCTTTCTTTTCATTCCTTTTGTTTACCGGAGTTCTTCATGGAGGTTCTACATGATGGTTCATCAAGGATTTAATCCCCTTCTCAAAGTTTTCATCGAGTTTCTTTCCTATGGAGCTCAAGCTTTCTTCATATGGTAATCCGGAGTGCAATTCTTTCTACCTTATCTTTTGAGGTGGTGTTATGTCACTCTTGACAATTTCCTTCATGTTTCATGAATCATATGTTGTCAAGAATGAGTTATTTTTAAAACTGTCAATCTCTTCATTGGAGTTATCTTGGTATAGATTTCACCTAAAGCCTTCCCTAAGGAATGTTGCTATTATGGTTCTTATCAATGATCCAAGTTATCTCCTATCCTCTTGGTGAAAGAAGATTTTCATCTCTTTGGTGCTCTCAATCAAACCAATGTTTTCCATTAGTGGCCGGTTATCACCTCATAGTCTCGAGATGTTTTCCATAAGCCCACAACAAGCTTTTGCGTCTCGTTGTTTATTTTGCAACAACTCCGTTTGATTCTTCTTGGCAAGGACGCTTTCCAAGTTCACTTGTGGTAGAAGTTGGCATTTTCTTCTCCATTCTTTTATTCCAATGATTTATCTTCTATTCTTTCTTCCGAAGACATTGTGATGTTGCTCTCTTCACTCATCATCTCGAATTGTTAGGATCATGTTCTTCTCTTTCTTATCCATTTAACCGGAGTGTTGTGTTCTAATTCAAGTTCTTTCATGTTATCAAGTTTTGCCTCTCTTTTCAACCGGAGTGCTGTCTGAAATCCTTCTTACCCCTTGTGCCATTCTTTCAATAGTTTCGGATGCAGTGTGTTGTTGATTTCATCAAGTATCCTCTCATCTTGTCAAGTTCATGTTCAATTCCTTCCATTTACAGTCGGAGTGCTGCCCAAATTATATCATTCTTACTCCTTCTCTATCTAGTTTTAACCGGAGTGGTTTCAATATCTGTCTTGTCACTAAACCTCTTGGTTCTCGTCGTATCCCTTGTGCCTCTTTTCTAACGGAGTGTTTTCAACTTTGTTCATCTTCATGGTTTTCTTTCTTTTGTTTTGCTCAACCTCTCAAGGTTCATGGTTTTCACTCTTTCGTCAAAGAAGCAACTCAGTTTTACCTCTTCTCTTCCATTTCCGTTTTCCTCCGGTGCCATCCTAGATCTCGGGACAAGATCCTCTCGTAGTGGTGGAGTGTTGTGACGCCCCAAGACCGACGCTCCAGACGGCTCCCATGTTTTTCGTTGTTGCCGTGTGATTTATTTGTTTGTTGCATTCATCTTCGCATCATCCGCATTGCATCGGCACTCGTTGCCGTCATTGTTTTAAAACCTGCATCCGCTCGTAGTTGCCGCTTTCCCCCTGCCTTCGTTGACCGATCCGAGTCCAACCGGGTTTTTCGAGTCCCTCTTGTCTGGCCGCTTCTCTCTTTGTCTTCATTGACCTGTTGTCAGACCGCTTGTCCTTGTTGACCTTCCCTCAGACCAATTGGACCCCTCTCTTCTCTCTTTCTCCGAGACCAACAAAACCCTCCTTGTCTTCGTCGACCTCTCTCAAACTCCTCGCAGGCGTCCGAAACTTCCCCCGAACCCGAACCACTCAGTCATCACCGTTGGATTCAGATCATCCCCAAACATCTACAAAACATCTCCGTTTTCGTTTTTGGACTCCCTAGCCTATTAATTTCGAACCGTCCGATTACGATCGGAGGGATCCGATAGCCCCTAAACTAATCCCTTACCTATATAAACAACCTAACCCTAGCCCCTACCTGTCCAATCCATCCGTTCCCATCGCGCCGCCGCTAGCCAACCACCCCTCTCATGTCTCCCTCGGGATCCTCCCGATCCAAAATCCCCGCCAACTGGATCACTCCGACCATCTCCGTGATTTCCGCCGCCACCCAACCAGTGTATCCCTTCGGGTCCATCCTTCCCGCGCCTCCCCTCTCGATCCAGGAGCCCGAGCTCCCTTGCCTGAGGTCGCCGCCTTCAACCGGCCTCGCCAGAGACCAGCGCCCCGCTGCTTTCTCCTCCCTGTTCGATCTGGAGGAGAGGAGCTCCTCCATGCCCCACCTCGCGCCGGCGGTCGCCGGCCACTCAAGCAGCTGGAGTTCTTCGCCCCAGTCGTCCTCGACCTCGTGCCTCCCCGAGCGGAGAGGCTCATCCCCGAGCTCGACCGAACCACTCGCCCGCGAGCATCTGCCTCATCCCCAAGCTCCAAGCTCCCCTGCCGGTGCATCCCGCCTCCATTCTGACGCCGAGAATGGAACCCCCGCTCCTGGATCCACGCTGGCGCCCCCGGATCTGACGACCTCGACCTCGCCAGGATTCTCACCGCCATCACCTGCTTCCGCGTGGCCTTGCAGCTCCCGCCTGCCGCCGCCGTTTGACGCCACAGGGCTCGTCGCCGACCTCCCCTGCTTCGCCTTGGTCCCCGCCGGTTCCCCACGTCGCCTCCCCGCGCCCAGGAGTCCACGCTCGCCTGCACTCATGCCGCCTCCAAGCCCCGTTGCCTCCTATGTTCGAGAGGAGGACGACGCAGTCGACGCCCGCGTTGACCCTGCGCCTCGTCCGCCGGCGACCGCCAGGTGGGCTCCAAGGCTCGGCTGCGCCCCCCCCCAGCCGGCCTCCCTCTGCTTCTAATCGGGCCTCGGCCCATGGTGAGGCCACCCCACCGACGCCCTTTATTTTTTTCCTCCTGTTGGGCCAAGCAGATTCAGCCCGCCTATGTTTTTTTCGTGCCCTGTGATTTTGTCTAATTATCCAGAGTTGGCAGAATTGCAGAAAAACCCTCATACTTCATGCATTTAATAACTCACAAACGGTGCATCATATGTAAAAACTTAATATATGAAAAATGCTTAAAATTGTGTCTAGTTTAATAATTTGCCACTTTCATCCATGTTTAAAATATTTAAAACTGATGTTTGCATTAATTTGCATATATGCCATGCTAAAATGATTTATTTCATAACTAAATAACTGTAGCTCGGTTTTAAACAAACTTTATATGTATTTGGGGTGGAAAAATGCCTAGTTTAACATGGTCCACTTTATTTTCCTGTTTAACAACATTAAAATTGTGTTTAGGGCAGAACAGTACCAAATTCGAATATTGCATATGAGGATTTTCCGGAATTGTTGTTTGTTGTTCCGGTCTCATTTAAACTTGCCTAAATAGATAGTTTTATTATGCTTCACCCCTTGCCATGTTTAACAACATTTAATATTGTTGAGTAGCTTATAATGAGATCAAACTAAATAATTGCATGTGGTGTTTTGTCGTTATGCAACTCGTTGCATATTGAGCTCCACTTAATTTGTATTGTTGTTTGTTGCACTTCGCCATGCCATGCCATGCCTCATTAAACCGGTCATGCATCATACTTGATTGTGCATCATGCCATGATTATGTGAAAGTGCAACTAATCCCCGGGTGGTTTTGGTAATTAATAACAACATATATATCATTGAACTAATAGTTTCTTCAGAATCATTTCAGAAAGTTCAGTGATATGGGTATGGCAATGACTGAAGAAGTGGACCCCTCAAAATGCTAAGGAAAACATTGGCAAAAGCTCAAGACTCCATTTTTGGTTTAGTGATCCAAGATCACATTGAGTCTATAGGAAAGGCAATACTATTAAAAGGGGATGAGGTTATGTTAATGATCTGGTTGCTCAAAGTGCTTAGTGATACATCTCCCAAACCATCAGCAATCTTTCATTCCAACATACACTCATAAGTAATCTCGGTCCCACCAACTTCCTAAACTCAGTCACACCGAGATGAACCACCTCAGCCACAAAGCCAAACCCTAGAAATTTCGGATTTTCCGATTCTGAACTTGTTCTCACCAAAACTAGTGTTGCCAAGCTTCTGTAACCTTCTGTCATCAAATCGGTGTCACCGAGATGATAAAGTCGGTCCCACCGAGATTGGCAAACCCTAGTCTTTGGAAGAATCGGACTCACCGAGATTGTATTTTCGGTCCCACCGAAAATCCCAACGTTCACAAGATTTGAACTTTCGGTCTCACCGAGTTGTCAACTTCGTCCGACCGAGATTGGTCAAATGTGTGTAGCAGTTGGATTTTGTGTGGAGGCTATAAATACCCTCCACCTCCTCTTCATTCATGGAGAGAGCCATCGAAAAGAACTGCCACTCCTACCTTACATTTCTGAGAAGAAAACTACCTACCCTTGTGTTGAGATCAAGTTGCTCCACTCCCTCCATATGAAACTTGATTTCTAGCCTTCCCAAGTTGCTTTCCACACAATCCTTTCTTCCACCACAGCCAAATCAGTGAGGAGAGTTGAGTGTTGGGGAGATTATCATTTGAAGCACAAGAGCAAGGAGTTCATCATCATCAACACCATCTATTACCTTTTGGAGGGTGGTGCCTCCTAGATTGGTTAGGTGTCGCTTGGGAGCCTTCGTCAAGATGTGGAGTTGAACCAAGAAGTTTGTAAGGGCAAGGAGATCGCCTACTTCGTGAAGATCTACCCCGAGTAAGGCTAGTCCTCCGTGGGCGTATGCCACGATGGCATAGACAAGGTTGCTTCTTTGTGGACCCTTCGTGGGTGGAGCCCTCCGTGGACTCTCGCAGCCGTTACCCTCCGTGGGTTGAAGTCTCCATCAACGTGGATTGACGATAGCACCACCTATCGGAACCACGAGAAAAATCTCCGTGTCTCCAAATTGCGTTTGCTCTTCTCCACCTCTCTTTACTACATGTGCAATTTACTTTCCGCTGCCAATACTCTAGAATTGCATGTGTAGGGTGATACTTGACTTGATCATCATCGTGAATCTGCCAAAACTTGTCTTAATCAAAAGGCTGAATTTTTATATTGTCAAGTAGTCTAATCACCCCCTCTAGACATACTTTCGATCCTACAAGTGGTATCGAGCTTTGGTCTCCATTGTATTGGTTTCCATTGCATTGGACTCCATAAGCTTGGTTTCACAACCTAGGAGAGTATGGCGTCTAGTGAGGGTAATTTTCGTGAGGTCCTTACTTTGATGGTTCAAACTTTGCTAGTTGGAAGCATAAAATGAAAATGCATATTCTTGGACATAACCACATGCATGGGGCATTATTTGTGTTGGCTTGCAAGGTGAATTCTTGAGGAAGGAAAAGTTCCGGATCATGAAGCTACAAATGGATGAATTGCGGATGTTGCAAAACAATGCTCAAGCTTGTGACATTCTCTTCAATGCTTTGTGTCCCGAGGAGTTCAACAAAATCAGCCGTCTTGAGAATGCAAAAGAGATTTGGGATACTTTGGTGAAATGCACGAAGGTACCGAGTCCGTGAAGGAATCAAAGCTAGATGTTCTTCAAGGTCAACTTGACAAGTTCAAGATGAAGGAAGGTGAAGGAGTCGCTGAAATGTACTCTAGGCTTGCTCTCATCACAAATGAGATTGCCGGCTTAGGAACCAAGAAATGACCGACCGATTCATCATCAAGAAGATTCTCGAGCTTTGGATGGAAAGTATGACACCGTGTGCACTTTGATCCAAATGATGCCAAACTACAAGAATCTCAAGCCTACGAAGTCATTGGAAGAATTGTTGCTCATGAGATGACACTTAAAGATAAGGAAGAGCTTCACAACAAGTCAAGTGGTGCTTACAAAGCTACAAGTGATGCTCCCACAACCTCAAGTGACAAGCTAGTTTCCAATGAAGAGATAAGCCTAATGGTGAAGAACTTCAACAAATTCTACAAGAGTAGAAGCAAGGAAAGAAGCTCAAAGTCTAGATCATATGATGAAAAGAGATCTTCAAGTCGTGATCGAATCTGCTACAATTGTGGAAGACCGGGCACTACTCAAATGAGTGTTCGGCTCCCCACAAGAGAAGAGAAGAATCTCCAAGAAGAAGAAGCTCAAGAGAAGAGTCACCTCGGAAGAGAGAAGGAGTAGAGATGATCGTTATGAACGAAGATCCTCTCGGAGAAGCAAGGATTCGGAAAGGAAAGACAAGTCATCAAGGAGCTACACAAGAAGAAAACATCAAGCTCATGTAGGTGAATGGGTCTCCGGCTCCGACTCCGACAATCACTCCGAAAGAAGCTATCACTCCAACTCCGAATACAGTCAAGATGAAGGTGTTGCCGGTCTTGCTCTCGTGTCCTCCAACTCCAACTCCTATGACTTGCTTGATTCACCAAATGAGAGAATTGGAAGATGCTTCATGGCTACAGGCCCCAAGGTATCACACCCTGAATTCATTGACTTTGATAGTGATGAGGATGACTTGCTTGGTGAAGATGGGCTTTTACATGACAAATCTAGTGAGCCTAGTAATGATGAACATGCTAGTAGTCTTTATAGTCGAGAAAAGTCGAATGACAATGCTATGAAGGAGATTGAGCGTCTAACTAAAGAACTAAACACTCTTAAGTTAGCTCATGAAACAACTCAAGAAGATCATAGAGAGCTCCTAAGATCTCATGAGAAGCTACGCTTCAAGAAGCTCAATCTAGAGCAAGAACATGAGTTTCTAAAAGCAATCAATGACGATCTTCGAAAGAAGAGTTCTTCATATCTTGCCAAACGACTTCTCTTGTCTAATTTCTTGCCACCTATTAAAACTAAGCATGACAAGCATAAGAAAAATTCTTCATCTAGTAGTAACAATAACCATGCTAAATCTAATATTGTTGCTTCTAGTAGTTCTCTTGATTCCACTAACAATGTTTCAAGCCAAGTTACACTTGAGCAAGAAAATAGTTTATTGAAAGGGATTATAGAAAGGTGTCTACAACAGCCTTGCGGAAGCAAGAACTTTGAGAAATTGTTACTTAAGCAAGGAAGGCACCGGAAGAAGCAAGGAATTGGTTTTGAGCGAAAGTTCAACGCCGAGGGTGTTGAATGGGAAGAAGGTCAATATCCCACTCCAAAGTTTGTTTCTCAAAAGGAGAAGTATGATCCTACTTCTTCCAATGTGGAACAAGCTCAAGATGACCTTCCACCACAAGACCACAAGCTAAAAGGCAAGGACAAGCTTCAAGAGGAGATTGATGCATTTATTGAAGCACCTAAAGCCATGGTCAAGTGGGTTCTCAAGGAAACGTCAAGTTCTACTTCGTCAAACTCAACTACTACCCCAAGGATTCCCATCAAGATGATGTGGATCCCGAAGAAGAAGAACTAGAGTGTTCTTGAGGGTGACTCCGCCAACATACTTCACTCACATTCATTTTGGCAAAACTTGTGCAATCAACTTCCACATCTTGCACTAGTTCATGGAGTCACAAACCCTCTTGTTGGTAAGTCAAGGGACAAGGTAATCATTGCTTTCATGGACATCATCTTTTGTGTACTTCAATCTATGTCCATGGATATCCTTGTTTGTTCCTTGTGGGACTAACCCATGTAGGTATTGAAAGTGCCCGAATCCAAAGGATTGCTCCCAACTCTTGATGATCTTCATCAACATTGAGCATCCACATCTTCAACATCTACATGAAATCTTCTACGACAACCCAAGGTTAGTTTGACCCTTTAAAAAAGGGGTTCTCACATCAAGGGGGAGCTTTGCTCTAAAGAATTGAGCTAAAGCATCTTCAAATGATGTGAACACATTAGTGCTTTATGTAAAAGTGGTAACCCCACTTGTGCTTAAACGATGAGTATGACCTATGATCAAATGTTCTCATTTGACTCCTAAGTCAATATACTCATATATAGATGACCTAGTCATCGACAAATTGTGTGATAGTAGCTAGAGTTTTGTTTGTGCATGTTTGACACATATTTCATTTGCTATCTTATTGTGTGAGCATGTTGGATGCATAATTTTATCCATTCGAGGACATCCATTTCTTGCTTTGGTCTTTTGGATTTTTTTCTGACCAAATGGATGGACAAGAATGCCTAAGTTCCTCCCCTAGCTATCTATGCTTTCTTGTCTCAAATTCTATTCATGCTAATATCACAAACATTGAACAAGTCATTTTCGGACCCTCCGAGTGAGGAGCACTCGGAGCCACCGATCCATCTAAGGCTAAATTCCAAAACCTTCTAAGTATTTTCGGTCAGACCAACCCACTCAAACTCGGTCAGACCGAAAGCACTTGGATTGATCTAGGTTTTCACCTCGGTGAAACCGAGTTGCAATTTTCGGCGTGACGAAGTGTGTAATCTGCCATGATTATCCATCTCGGTGCCACCGAGTTTACAACTCGGTCCCACCGACAGCTAAGGGTGTATATACTCGAGGGCAGCGCGCGTTGATTCCTACTTCAAAACGCCTCCCCCAAACCCCTTGCTGCCGTCGCCGTGGTCTCCGGATCGTCTCCGTCGTCGCCTGTGCGCCCTCGCCGCAGGTCTCCATCGCCGTCAACGGACATTCTCTCCGCGCCGTTGCCGCCGTAGAGGAACTCCACCAAGTTAGGGTGAGTTTCGATCCCTCTCATGTTCCATCTCCGATTCAACGCACGATTGGTTTGCCTAGCATCTTGCCACGTTTGAGATCCTCCTTAACACTAGATTAGTTCCTTAGAACGAAATTCGAGTAAAAGTTTTAGGGTTAGGTTTCCGCCGAATACATCTCGGTAAGACCGATTTTACATTCTCGGTATGACCGATTTGGCCTCTGGCCATTGCACTGCACCTTTCGGTCCAACCGAGTTGTGCAAATCGGTGCGACCGAAATGAGGATTTAGTGAAACCCTAGTGTTTTCGGCAGGACCGAAACCCACATCGGTCCAACCGAAAGTGGTGTGAATGCTTCTGTTGGAACACTCCGGATTCACCGAATCTTAAACTCGGTCTGACCGACATGCATTCTGTGAAAACCTAAAACTGAAATTTGAACTCATTTTTTTTGCAAAATCTTCTGCAGTTTGTGATAACTCTTCTACTCTGCCTATACCTAATCTATTCACAGGTTGTCAGCCATGTCAGATGCCAGTGACAGCTAGAACAGGTCTGAGTCACCAATTGCTAAAATTCCAGAGGCAGGCACTAGTCCTGAGGCCAGCAGCTTTTCAGATGACGGTGAGAGGAGCACACCAAGTGGTTTGCCTCCTGCTGCCACCAGGGCCAGAAAGAAGAAGAATTCTGATGAAGAAGATTCTGATTTCATTGCTGAAGAAGAGGTCTCCTCCAAGCCAAAGAGGAAAGTTGTTGCCAAAGAGCATCAAGGGCAACAAACCAAGAAAGGCACAAGTAAAGTGAAGAAGTCCACTGTTGCCAAGAAGCTGAGTATGGAAGAAGAAACCTCAAGCAAGGTGAAGAAAACTTCCAAGAGGAAGAGGATTGTGCATGATGAAGCTGAAGAAGATGAGGATGAGGAAGCACCCCAGCCTCCTCCTCAGAAGTCTAAGTTTATGGGTGATGCCATCAGGGCAGGAGCACCCTCAAAGTCTAAGCCATCTGCTCCAGCAAAGGCAGCTCAAGCCAAGCCTGCTGCCAAGCCCAAGAAAACTGTCAGGAACATTCCAGCTTCAGAGAAGAAGAAAGATAATGTGCCACCAGCTGAGTCAGATGATGAGGCACCTGTATTGCTGAAACTCCGTCAGAAATTGCCAATTCACAATGATGCTCATCCTCGAGCTGAAAACATGAAGGAAAGAAAGGATAGAGGTCTCAGGCTATGGAGACAAGCTGATCCATATGCTGTGAGGAGAAGGACTGCTGTTGATCCAAAATTCCACACCAGAGAGCAGCGGGACTTCTATGAGATTGTGCTTATGGACAAGAAGCCCATTATTGCGAGACACTCGCTATGTTGATGGGCATACATTGACATGAAAACACAGAGACTTCTTTCCACATGTGCATGAGAGCTTTCTTGCATGTGGTGTTGCAGATTTTGTTGGTCGAAGTTGACAGCTTGGAATGATGAGATGATCATGCAATTCTATGCCACACTCATTTCTATCCGGATGGTAAAATCACATGGATGGTGAAGGCCAAAGATTCTCTTCAACTGTTGAAGAATGGGCAGCCTTGCTGAATGCTCCAGTCTTGAGAGAGGATGATGTTGATGTCTATGGTATTCCCAAGAAGAACCATGAGTCTATGAGGAATATGTACAATGAGGTACCAGCTAAGGATGTGGAAATCTGGAAGCTCGGCTCGGTGTATCATCTCGAGCAGGTCTACCTACCACAAACACAATTCGAGGCATACCTTGATGCCCATATGCGAGATCATCGCATGATAAGAGGCTATTCTATCAACATGCTGCATATACTTGATCAGAAGGCACCTTTCAAGGTGATGGACCTGATAGTTGAGACTATCAAGAGGACTGCAGCAGACCAGAAGAGGTCGTGTGGATTTGCCCCGCACATTCAGATGCTTATCAATGCCAAGTTTGGCACGGGCACCTACTTGTTGGATAGACCACATTTGCCACTGCAGCCTGAGCATGAGGACAATGAAGTTGTGATGGATGAGGATGATCCAACGTCTGTTGAAGGTCAAGCAAAGAGTGAAGCTGCCAAACAAGCCAAAGCTGAGAAGGAAGCAGCAGCAGCAGCAGCAAAACCCAAGAGTGTTGGAGAGCAGCTCCTTGAAGCTACCGGAGGATTGAACAACGCTGGCCAGCATTGTGCGATCTCACGAGAGTCTTGAGAGGATTGTTGAAGACAAGATCCATGCTCTGGATGTGAAGTGGATCAAGTGCAAGTCACTTGTCAACAAGCT
This sequence comes from Aegilops speltoides, assembly GCA_021437245.1. Taxonomy (NCBI): domain Eukaryota; kingdom Viridiplantae; phylum Streptophyta; class Magnoliopsida; order Poales; family Poaceae; genus Aegilops; species Aegilops speltoides. The sequence goes on from CM038142.1 coordinate 236,454,067, forward strand.
TGAGGCGAGATATCGAGGAAGCAAAGAGGGAGAAGGAAGAGCTCATGCGTGAGATGCAAGATGACCTAGTCCAGATGATTATGAACAGCTGCTCGTGTTCCTACAGACCCGATCAGCTGCTATTCGATGGATGACACGGGGCTACAAGACATCGGCACCTCCCACAGCTCCATCGGTTCCAGCTCCAGCTCGGTGACCACTCCTCCAGCTCCAGACCATCACCAAGTCTTGCGATGCTGCAATCTCAACTCCATCAACCCGCACGAGAGTCGCCAGCAGAGTCCCTAGTGACGTTTAGCTCTATACCTTTGAACTTTTTGGTAACTTGTTGCCAAAGGGGAGAAATTGTATAGATCATAGGACTTCGAGAGAGAGAGTGCTCGCTTTTGCTCTTCGTTTCATTTGCGGTCTTTTGAGATACTTTTGAGTTTTTCGAGACATTCCGTGTGTTTGATACTCGTTTGCTCTACTTTGATGAGTTCTTGGTCGTACTATGCCTTAATGTGTGCTTAATGCTTATCATATGCTATTCCTATCTTGTATGACCATTTACTCATGTCTTGGTGATTGGGTGCATGCTATTCATTCTTATCATTTTGTGCGCTCCACCAAGATGTATGTGACATGGAAGAGTGACCCATGATCCTAATCGATTGTGCATTTGCATTCAAGCGCAAATCTTAAATAATGCACAAATTTAGGGGAGCTCTTGCTTATCACATACTTCTCAAAGCGACGATATTATTCATTGATTATATCATTTGTCGAAGCTTTGATCTATATGTTGTCATCTATTACCAAAAAGGGGGAGATTGAAAGTGCAACTAATCCCGGGTGGTTTTGGTAATTAATAACAACATATATATCATTGAACTAATAGTTTCTTGAGAATCATTTCGAAAGTTCATTGATATGGGTATGGCAATGATGAAGAAGTGGACCCCTCAAAATGCTAAGGAAAACATTGGCAAAAGCTCAAGACTCCATTTTGGTTTAGTGATCCAAGATCACATTGAGTCTATAGGAAAGCCAATACTATTAAAAGGGATGAGGTTATGTTAATGATCTGGTTGCTCAAAGTGCTTAGTGATACATCTCCCAAACCATCGGCAATCTTTCATTCCAACATACACTCATAAGTAATCTCGGTCCCACCGATTTCCTAAACTCAGTCACCGAGATGAACCACCTCAGCCACAAAGCCAAACCCTAGAAATTTGGATTTTCCGATTCGAACTCGGTCTCACGAAACTAGTGTTGCCAAGCTTCAGAACATACGTCATCAAATCGGTGTCACCGAGATGATAAAGTCGGTCCCACCGAGATTGGCAAACCCTAGTCTTTGGAAGAATCGGACTCACCGAGATTGTATTTTCGGTCCCACGAAAATCCCAACGTTCACAAGATTTGAACTTTCGGTCTCACCGAGTTGTCAACTTCGGTCCGACCGAAATTGGTCAAATGTGTAACAGTTGGATTTTGTGTGGAGGCTATAAATACCCTCCACCTCCTCTTCATTCGTGGAGAGAGCCATCGAAAGAACTACCACTCCTACCTTACATTTACGAGAAGAAAACTACCTACCCTTGTGTTGAGATCAAGTTGCTCCACTCCCACCATATGAAACTTGATTTCTAGCCTTCCCAAGTTGCTTTCCACTCAATCCTTTCTTCCACCACAGCCAAATCGGTGAGGAGAGTTGAGTGTTGGGGAGATTATCATTTGAAGCACAAGAGCAAGGAGTTCATCATCATCAACACCATCTATTACCTTTTGGAGGTGGTGCCTCCTAGATTGGTTAGGTGTCGCTTGGGAGCCTCCGTCAAGATGTGGAGTTGAACCAAGAAGTTTGTAAGGGCAAGGAGATCGCCTACTTCGTGAAGATCTACCCCAGTAAGGCTAGTCCTCCGTGGGCGTATGCCATGATGGCATAGACAAGGTTGCTTCTTCATGGACCCTTCGTGGGTGGAGCCCTCCGTGGACTCTCGCAGCCGTTACCCTCCGTGGGTTGAAGTCTCCATCAACGTGGATTGACGATAGCACCACCTATCGGAACCACGAGAAAAATCTCCGTGTCTCCAAATTGCGTTTGCTCTTCTCCACCTCTCTTTACTACATGTGCAATTTACTTTCCGCTGCCAATACTCTAGAATTGCATGTGTAGGGTGATACTTGACTTGATCATCATCGTGAATCTGCCAAAAACTTGTCTTAATCAAAAGGCTGAATTTTTATATTGTCAAGTAGTCTAATCACCCCCCCCTCTAGACATACTTTCGATCCTACATTATGCTTGTGTGTTTACCATGTGGTTTGTTTCTTTCCGGTGTTGCTTCCTAGTTCCGGTAATGTTGCGATTGGGAGGATTCGTTCGACTACTCCCATTCGTCTTCTTCATGGACTCGTTCTTCTTCCTAGCGGGATTTCAGGCAAGATGACCGCTACCCTGGATCTCACTACTATCATTGCTATGCTAGTTGCTTCGTTCTATCGCTATGCTGCGCTACCTATTACCTGTTTATCAAGCCATCCCAAATTGCCATGAACCTCTAACCTTTGACACCATTCCTAGCAAACCATTGATTGGCTATGTTACCGCTTTGCTCAGCCCCTCTTATAGCGTTGCTAGTTGCAGGTGAAGTTGAAGATTTCTCCATGGTGGACAGGACTTTGGTTGGGATATCACAATATCTCTTATATTATTAATGCATCTATATACTTGGTAAAGGGTGGAAGGCTCGGCCTTATGCCTGGTGTTTTGTTCCACTCTTGCCGCCGTAGTTTCCGTCATACCGGTGTTATGTTCCCGGATTTTGCGTTCTAACGCGGTCGGGTGATTTATGGGACCCCCCTGACAGTTCGCTTTGAATAAAACTTGTCCAGCAAGGCCCAACATTGACTTTTACCATTTTCCTCACCACCACCTACCTTTTCCCTTGGGAGTAATTAACCCAAGGGTCATCTTTATTATAGCCCCGGGCGGTGCTTGTCTAAGTGTTGGTCGAACCGAGCAGACTTCTTGGGGCCACCTCTTAGCAACTCGAGGGCTGGTTTTACTTGTAACTTGACTTATCCGGTGTTGCCACGAGAACGAGATATGTGCAGCTCCTATCGGGATTGTCGGCGCATCGGGCGGCTTTGCTGGTCTTGTTTTACCATTGTCGAAATGTCTTGATGTACCGGATACCGAGTCGATCGGAGTGTCTCGGGTGAAGGTCTATTCCTTCGATGATCGCGAGAGCTTGTCATGGGCTAAGTTGGGACACCCCTGCAGGGTATAAACTTTCGAGAGACGTGCCCGCGGTTATGTGGGAGATGGGAATTTGTTAATGTCCGGTTGTAGACAACTTGACACCAGATCCGAATTAAAACGCATCAACCGTGTGTGTAGCCGTGATGGTCTCTTCTCGGCGGAGTCCGGGAAGTGAACACGGTTTCCGGGTTATGTTTGACGTAAGTAGGTGTTCAGGATCACCTCTTGATCATTGCTAGCTCCACGACCGTTCCGCTTGTTTCTCTTCTCGCTCTCATTTGCGTATGTTAGCCACCATATCATGCTTAGTCACTGCTGCAACCTCACCACTTTACCCCTTCCTTTCCCACTAAGCTTTGCTAGTCTTGATACCCATGGTAATGGGATTCTTTGAGTCCTCGTGGCTCACGGATACTTCAAAACCAGTTTGCAGTGCCTATGTTACCGAAAGGTGGCGCAACCAAGCTCAAGGAGGAGCTCGACGAAGATCTTGCCCTTTGTGTTGTTTCGTTCTAGTTGATCAGTAGTGGAGCCCAGTTGGGGTCGATCGAGGACCTTTTGTCGCATTTGGGGTTCTTCTTTCATTTTGGTTCCGTAGTCGGACCCTGATTGTATCTGGATGATGTAATGTTTTATTCATGTAATTGTGTGAAGTGGCGATTGTAAGCCAACTATGTATCTTTTTCCCTTATGTATTACTTGGGTTGTGTGAAGATTACCTCACTTGCGACATTGCTTTCAATGCGGTTATGCCTCTAAGTCGTGCTTCGACACGTGGGAGATATAGCCGCATCGAGGGCGTTACATTTACCTTAATGCTTTTGTTGTAGTTGCGGATGCCTGCAATTGAGGTTAATCATAAGTGGGATGCTTGTTCAAGTAAGAACAGCACCCAAGCACCGGTCCACCCACATATCAAATTATCAAAGTGTCGGTGTACTAAAGTAGGGGTACCTTAGTACCCCGAACTTGTGCACGGGCAGTCGCAGCGTCCCGTGGCGAGGCTTGCCGGGCGTCCGCCAAGACCCTCCACTATTCATATTACTGCCATTCAAGAACAAAGTGTTAACTTTGAAGACAAGGCCCCGGCAAGAGGAGCTTGCCGGGAAGGACAGGACCCCGGCAAAAGGAGCTTGCCGGGAAGAACAAGACCCCGGCAAGAGGAGCTTGCCAGGAAGGCCAACCAAGGCATTGCAAGAGACTTGCCGCGACGCGCTGCGCATCCCGGCAAGACCCGGCGAGTGGCAAGCTTGCGGGTGCGACAAGTCAACGACCGCGGCAAGGCACTTGCCGCGGCGAAGCCACCACTCTGCGCCCGCGCTCTAGCGCATCAGACGACATGTCGCCGCAGGATCGCTCCTGGTGCACGTGGCGGGCGGCTGTGCAGCTATGCGGTGCGAGGTGGCAAGTGAAGATGACTAGGAGGCCATCGTGGCGATCGGTGGCACCTCTAACAGTCGCTTCCTGCACTGTTGGGGCGACCGGACGGGCATTAAATGCCCTTGTCCCCCGCCGTCAGAGTTAGGTAGGGGACACTATTGACAGCAGTTGTACCGACCCACGTTTTTACGTTTTTACCCCTCTCTCTGTGTTGCCACCTGTCGGTGACCCCTTTTGACTATAAAAAGGAGGCCCATGCGCATGTAGAGGAGGTTCGACTCATTCGAGACCACAGCATACCCACGCTTCCGAGCAAGAACAAATAGAAACGCAAAGCAGCAGTAGGAGTTTTATCTCTCCAGAGAGCTCCGAAGCTGGGTAAAATCCCCCGCGCGCTCAACCTCGATCTGCTCTTCGTGCGCCCTCCGCTCCCTGCCGGACCGAGAAGGGGCCCCCCTGCCCCATAGGTGCTCGTGCTCCACCACGACATCTCTGGCGCGCCAGGTAGGGGGCGTCGAGTTTGTGCGAATCTGATCCGGTCTCCGCGCGCGCTACATCAACATCTTCATCGACATGCCACCGAAGAAGAAGACTTTGGAGGTGGCCGCTCCGTCTACGTCGATTCTACCGCCGCCGGAGCAAACGAGCGGTGGGGCAGACACCGGCGGAGGAGCGGGCGCCGACGGTGGGACTCACATCGTCACCAGGTCCAAGGACAAGGCTCCGCAAGCTTCTGCGTCTGTACACACGCCGCACCCCTCCCAGGGGGTGCAGGATCAACAACGCCATGGTGCTCCTAGCACCGTACTCGCGTTGGAGCAAGGCCAAGCTGGTGGATCTCGGGGCGTTCAAGACCAGCGTGCACGCCAGCATGCTGGCACGAGTGAGGTGCGGTCGCCTGGACGGGGTACTGCTCCTTCCAACCCAGTTGGGAGTCCGAGCATATCCCGTTCCTCGCGCCGCTCGCCGCCACCGCCGAAGACCCCAGAAGAAGCGTTGGCCCGAGCCCAACTGCTACTAGATTACCCTCCAGCGCTGGACAAGATCGACGACTGGAGGATGACCATTCAGAGCCTCGTCGGCTTCGCCAACGCCGACAAGCCCCGGCAAACGAGCACGTCGAAGCCGCGGCAAGACGTCCAGGCGCAAGCCGATGCCGACAAGACCGCCGGGGGTGCTACCACCATGCACTCCCCGCCCCGAAGGCCAAGATCGCCGACTCGCCGGGCCAACATCGACACCGACTCCACTGCATCGTTGGACCCGCGAGCTCGCCGTGATCAATGCCAAGTTCTCCAAGAACGACGACACGAAGACGCTCGCACTCGCATCAAGCGCCGGAGAGAAGCGCGACGTCAGTCTGACCAGCGCGCTGGGCCCACTGTTGATATGCATGCGCCAGGGGAACCAGGCGACTTGCCGTACGCGGTACGTTGCCCTGCGTTCACTCGTGAGCTGCGGCAGGTCCAGTGGCCCAGCACCAAGAACTTCAAGCCAGACGTACCCGAGAAGTACGATGGCAGGATACATCCATCATAGTTCCTCAGCGTCTACACCATCGCGGTGCAGGCTGCCGGAGGGCGCGACGAGAAGATCCTCACCAACTACTTCCCGCTGGTGCTCAAGGCCAACGTCAGATCTTGGCTCATGCACTTGCCGGACAACTCCATTTCTTCGTGGTCGGACCTGTGCCATCAGTTTGTCGGCGCCTTCACAGGCGGCCACAAACCCCATGGCATGGAAAGCGATCTTCATTTGCTTGCCCAGAAGGAAGGAGAACCTCTGCGCAAGTACATACAGAGATTCAGCCAGGTGCAGCGCAACATCCCGAGCGTCCACCACGCGCGGTTATCAGCGCGTTCCATCAGAACGTGCGTAACCGCAGGATGAGGGAGGAGATGGCGATGTGCAAAATCAGAGATGTCAGCGAGTTATATGCTCTGGCCGACAAGTGCGCACGGGCTGAAGAGGGGAGGAAACTCCCCGGAGAGAATGTAGGAGCAGAAGGATCTGACAGTGAGGACGCCCCTCCGGCAAAGAAGAACCGGAGGCGAAATAACAGAAAGAGAAAGGCTAAGGATGTGCTAGTGGTTGAGCAGTCCGGCAACGGGGGCGGCGCCGACAAGGCCAAAGCTAGTGACTCCGGCGAGGCTGTGGTGGCCGCCGACAAGCAAGACGGCTCCGGCAAGCAGTACTTCAAGATCCATCGCACCAAGGGCCATGACCTCCAAGCTTGCAAGAAGGTTGAGCAGATGGCAGAGCTACAGAAAGCTGAATATGAGCGTCGCGACAAGGAGAAGGCCCAGGAAGGTGGCGGAGGATCCGGCAAGAAGCGTCTCGCCCGGGGAGGGCGCCGCGGCAAGGTCAAGCAGCGGCAAGGAGACAGACCTCCCCGGGGCCGCGACAAGGACGAAGACGAAGATGAGGATGATGAGATGGACGAGGATGAGACCGACGAGCAAGAGTTTCAGAAGGCAACGGAGGTTTTTTGCGTTGACGGCGGTGCTTCTCTGCACACCTCGCACCGCCAACTCAAGCAGTGGGTGTGGGAGGTAAATGCAGCAGAACCATCATTCGAATCGCGCAAGCCCCTGAAATGGTCCAGCACGCCCATCGTTTTTGATGTTGAGGATCACCCTGATCGCATCACTGCGGTCGGGTGCTTGCCGATGTTGGTTTTGCCAACCATCCGCAACCTCAAGGTCACGAAGATGTTGGTTGACGGCGGGGCCGGCCTGAATCTGATCTCTTCCGCGGTGCTCAACAAGCTCCAGATCCCCGACAGCAAGCTCGAAGAAACTGGTACTTTTCAAGGAATCAACCCGGGAAAGAGCAAGCCCAAGGGGAAGATCACACTGCCAGTGACATTTTGGCAGCGAGCTGAATTTCAGAACAGAGAGAGTCACATTTGACGTTGCTGATTTCCCATTGCCCTACAATGGGATACTCGGCCGTCCAGCGCTTGCCAAGTTCATGGCAGCCTCTCACTATGCCTACAACGCGCTCAAGATGCCTGGTCCGATAAGTGTTATTTCTGTCCAAGGCGACAAGAAGGATGCACTTATCTGTACCGACAAGATCTACCGGGAAGCAGCAGCCGTGGCAAAGCACAAACCACTTGCCGCTGAAGCATCCGGGGAGAAGAAGAAGAAGACCAAGTCCGGCAAGAGTAGCTCTGACGCCCACTCTGGCAAGCGCACCTCTTCGGAGTGCTACGCTACCGTCGAGGACGCACCATCGAGCTCCACCGGCAAGTACAAGAAGGCAAAGACAGCTGTGCCAGAGACCAAGAAAGTGGCCGCCAAGGAGGACGACACTGGTGGTACCTTCACCATCAATGCCACGCTTGACCCTAAATAGGAAAGCGCACTCGTTGCTTTCCTGCGGGCGAATGTCGATGTGTTTGCGTGGCAACCATCTGACATCCCGGTGTTCCCAGGAAAGTAATTGAGTACCACCTTGCCGTCTGTCCTCACGCGCGGCCCGTCAAGCAGAGAGTCAGGAAGCAAGCGATGGAACGCCAAGAGTTCATTGCAGAAGAAATCAAGAAGTTGGAAGCAGCAGGCCTAGTCCGAGGAGTACTCCATCCAACGTGGTTAGCCAATCCAGTAGTTGTGTGCAAGGCGAACGGGAAGTGGAGGCTTTGTATTGACTTCAGGGATATTAATAAAGCTTGTCCCAAAGATCCATTTCCCTTGCCGCGCATTGACCAGATTGTCGACTCTACGGCAGGATGTGATCTGCTTTCATTTCTGGATGCATACTCAGGATACCATCAGATATTCATGGCAGAAGAGGATGAAGAGAAGACCGCATTCATTACTCCATGTGGCACGTACTGCTTTGTACGAATGCCTTTTGGACTAAAGAATGATGGTTCGACGTTTGCGAGAGTAGTCAGTCATACTTTTGAGCCACAGCTGCACAGGAATGTAGAAGCATACATGGATGACATAGTGGTCAAAAGCAAGGACAGAGAAACTTTGGTTCAAGATTTGGAAGAGACTTTTGCAAATCTGCGCATGGTCAATCTCAAGTTGAACCCCAAGAAGTGCGTGTTTGGAGTTCCTTCCGGCAAGCTTCTCGGGTTCTTTGTGTCCCAGAGGGGGATTGAAGCTAACGCCGACAAGATCAAGGCCATCGAGCAGATTGAAGCCCCAAAGCGCGTCAAGGATGTGCGAAGACTTGCCGGCTGTGTTGCTGCTCTCAGTAGGTTCATTTCTAAGTCTGCTGAGCGCGCCCTGCCATTTTTCGAAATTTTGAAAAAGGCAGGTCCAATGAAATGGACTCCGGAAGCGGAGGCTGCACTACAAGACTTGAAGAGATACCTATCCTCCACTCCAGTACTTGTTGCACCTAAGCCACAAGAGAAGTTGCTGCTATATCTAGCGGCAACCAATCAAGTGGTTAGTGCTGCATTAGTAGCGGAGAGGGAGGCAGATGTTGAGCCAGCAGCCGCGGCAAGCGAGTCCAGCGACGAGCAGGGGGCTTCCCCGACAAGCTCTGGTCCCGGCAAAGATGGATCTGTGCAGTTGCCGGAAGAGAAACAGAAGAAGATGGTGCAGCGCCCGGTTTACTTTGTCAGTTCCCTTCTGCAGGGGGCTAGATCAAGATACTCGGGAGTGCAAAAGTTGCTTTTCGGCCTTCTCATGGCCTCGAGGAAGCTGCGCCATTATTTTCAAGCACATGAGATCATAGTTGTCACTCGCTTTCCATTGAAGAGGATATTCCAAAATCCAGAAGCAACAGGCAGGATTGTCGAGTGGGCACTAGAACTGTCAAGCTTTGGCCTCAAGTTTGAAAGTTCTTCAACTATCTAGAGCCGAGCATTGGCAGAATTTATAGCAGAATGGACACCAACACCTGATGAAGAAACTCCGGAGAAGAGCATCCCCGTCAAGGAAGCAAGCAAGGAGTGGATCATGTACTTTGATGGTGCCTTCTCGTTGCAAGGCGCCCGGTCTTGAGCGTGCTGCTTATCGCACCCACCGGAGAGCACCTCAAGTACGTGATCCAAATGCACTTTCCCAAGGAGCAAGCAACAAACAATACTGCAGAGTATGAAGGCTTGCTTGCCGGACTCAGGATCGTGGCAGAACTTGGGATCAAGAAGCTTATTGTCAGGGGTGACTCACAGCTTGTCGTCCGCCAAGTTAATAAAGATTATCAGAGTCCGCTGATGGAAGCCTACATTGATGAAGTGAGGAAGCCGGAAGAGCATTTTGACGGCCTGCAGATGGAACATGTTCCAAGAGCTCAAAATGATATTGTAGACGGCCTGTCAAAGTGCGCCGCACTCAAGTTCCTGTGGAACCAGGAATTTTTGTGCTCAAGATAACTCAGCCATCTGTGACACCATCAGCTGGACAGAGCAAGAAGAGAAAGTTGGTTACTGGTGACTACTTTCCGGCAGAGCTCCCCGAAGCCGACGCCAAGAAGGTCCCCAGGATCAACACAGAAAGTGCTGAGGAGCAGTCTGCTCCGACAAGCCCTAGGGTTTGTTTCGTTGAAGCAGACGCTCCCGACAAGTTGTGTCCCGACACGCTTGCTAGGGAACATCACGCTCCGACAGGATCCCAGGTTCTTGCCGTAGAAGCAGATGTTCCCGCAGCAGCATTTGTGCTTTTAGTCCTTGTCGTCGAGCCACAAGCTCCGGCATGGGCACAGCAGATTTTCCATTTCCTTCAAACAGGAGAACTTCCCGAAGAGTAAGAAGAAGCAGAGAAAGTAGCCCGGCAATCAAGTATGTACCAGTTTTTCGATGACATACTGTACAGAAGAAGATTCAACGGAGTGAAATTGAAATGCATTTCCCGGGAAGAAGGACAAGAGCTGTTGGCGGAGATACATGGAGGCATATGTGGTCACCACATTGGCGCAAGAGCACTTGCCGGCAAGGCCTTCCGGCAAGGTTTCTTCTGGCCGACAGCCCTCCAGGATGCAACTGCACAAGTAACCAAGTGTGAAGCGTGCCAGTTCCACTCCAAACAGATTCATCAACCAGCTCAAGCTCTCCAAACAATCCCTTTATCCTGGCCATTTTCGGTCTGGAGGCTCGACATTCTCGGCCCCTTTCCCCGAGCTGTCGGGGGCTTCGAGTACTTGTACGTGGCGATCGACAAGTTCACGAAGTGGCCGGAGGTGGAGGCAGTGAGGAAGGTGACAGCATAGTCAGCAGTCAAGTTCTTCAGGTCAATTGTTTGTCGTTTCAGAGTCCCTAACAGGATCATAACCGACAACGGCACGCAATTCACGAGCCGCACCTTCATGCAATACGTCCAAGATCTTGGCGCCAAGATCTGCTTCGCTTCTGTTGCTCATCCGAGAAGCAATGGTCAAGCGGAGAGGGCGAACGCTGAAGTGTTGCACGGGCTCAAGACCAGTACTTTCGACAGGCTGCACAAGTGCGGAAGAAATTGGATCGAGGAGCTGCCGGTGGTAGGCCTTGCCGGGACGCAGAAGACAGAAAAGCTAAGTTGCCAAAGTTTGAGTACAGTCATTTTTTTAAGTTATATTCCTTGAACGGCCATGCCTTGTATGGAAAACCTGTGTGCGGAGGAACCGGCTCGTGGTTAAGTTGCGCCCTTACTTTGTTTCGAGTCCGCTCAACAATGAAAGTGTGCTGCAACTAGCCCCGACAAGGTTTCTTGCCGGAGGCAACACCGCCAAAGAGTTCTGCGATGTTCCGCGACTCAGCGCTTCATGACAAGCATGTTCGCACCGGCAAGTTCCCCAAAAGCGCGAGGGTAAAAACATACAAGGAATGGATCCGAATAAAGGAAGTAACATAACAAGCATTGCCCAGAATAAAAGTTATATTACAAGAGTAACTTATTGCGGCACTGACTAAATTGTTGACAAGGAAAAGGGCGCGCCGGCACCTGGACCCCGGCAAGCCAGTGTTGCTGGGGCCTGCGAGTACTAAGATTCATCTCCGGCAAGCCAGAGTTGCCGGGGGCTGCGATATCAGATAAGGCTTTCGTCCCTTTTTCATTAAAAACCATCCCACTCCAGTACAGTCCATAGAGGATGAAAAACATGAAAGAGAGGATTACAAGTTTTAGATGCGGCTAAGGCCCAAAGGCTTACAAATTAAAAAGATAAGATGCCCGTAATCCCTTTCCTGTCCCTCTCTTCAGGGGGTAGGTCAAGGAGGCGAGAAGGGCAAAAGGGGCACCTAGGCGAGCTACGAGTGCCAGAAGACACAAAGAGAACATCCCGGGGGCCGTCCGAAGGCTGGACGGTAATGGCGGCGCCGGAAGCGGGGCTCGAAGACGGGGCGGCAGGACGTCAGCACGCTGTCGAGGGCACTATGCCCTCGTACTCCGACTTGACGGCCTTGTCGCCAGACCTCTTCCCCTTCCGCAGCCTCCCTACGCCAGCCGCCCAAGGAGACGACCCCGGGGAGTTCAAGGAGCCGGCGACACGGATGATGGGGTCACCGGTGGCGCACGAAGCGGCGCCCGACACCTAGTCGGACCCGCCATCCCGCCGCCTGCTACCCTCGTCCTCACTGTCGCTCTCCTCCTCGTCACTCTCGCTCGAGGGGGAGTCTTCGCTGTCGGAGGAGCTGTCCACGCAGCACTTCGCCCGAGTGCCGAAGTCCCCAAAGACCTTGACGGAGAGGAGATCGCCCTCCATTAACTTAAAATGGAGGGTAAATCCCGCCATCAGGCTGTGGATTCGGGCGAACGTCTTCCACCCACGATCAAGATACATCACATTAGGGGCTGGGAATACAACGCGGACTCGCGTGCCGCTGATCCCACAGCCCCTCATGTGCAATCTCAGTGTCTCGGGCGGGTCCAACTCCATCGCGCTTGCAAACGGAGCTGGAAGCCGGAGGCGATGACGAGGCAGCCGGCGCAGCCCGACGAAGAACTCGCAAGGGTCGTCCCCTGTATGGACCGCCGTGGGGAGAGGATCCGCCGGCGGAGGCGGAGATAGCGCGCCACCCCGTCCGACTCTTCCCTGAGCGCTTCGACCTCGTCCTCGACCTCGTCCACGACCTCGCCCCCTCCCTCTTCCCCTTGTGGCTGGCTCTGCCACCACGGGCGCGGGATAGGGAGGGGCGCGCTGTCTAGCGGCGACCCTCGCCGCCACCGATGAAGGGCCGGGGTTCCCTTTCTCCAGGGCGAATGAGAGAGAGGGGAGCAGAAGCTGAAGAAAGGAGGAGATGAGAGAGTGCGGGCTTCGGCGCTCCCCTTCCACTCTTTTTAAAGAGCGAGGTGGGGGCTTGGCCGTGCCGCTCAGCGAATCAAGGCAAAGGAAGAGCAGGGAGTGGGGGCCGACCCACTGCCCCCGCTCGCGACGGCCAAGTTTCCCACTTCCACCGCCCACGACCCCAAGCGCATGGGAGCCGCGTGGCGGGGATGCAGAACCGAGGTGACGGATGAGGCGACCTCGCCCTGCCCTGTGATCACGGGGGGAGGGGGTGGACGCCTCGAAAATCGCGCACGCCACCCACGTCTCCCATGACGCCGCGATTGACACGTGCCGTTACAAGAGGACGCGGTGGATACGGGGCGGATTTGGTTCAGACCCAGGCCGCGCGTGCCCGTGCCCTGTTTTGGGTCTGGCCCAACGGCGCTCAGCACCATGTATGGCCCAGGCCCGGGGGCTCCTGTCGGTGTACTAAAGTAGGGGTACCTTAGTACCCCAAACTTGTGCACTGGTGTAGGATCGTTGAAGGTAAGAGTGTCTAGAGGGGGGGTGATTAGACTACTCGACAAGATAAAAGTTTATGCCTTTTGATAAGAACAAGTTTTTGGCAGATTTTGAATATCACACAAGTCAAGCATCATGCATACAAGTCAAGTAGCATACTACACATGCAATTCTAGAGTATGGGCAGCGGAAAGTAAATTGCACAAGTAGTAAAGAGGAGTGGAGTAGATCAAACGCAGTTTGGAGACACTGAGATTTTTCTTGTGGTTCCGATAGGTGGTGCTATCGTCAATCCACGTTGATGGAGACTTCAACCCACGGAGGGTAACGGCTGCGAGAGTCCACGGAGGGCTCCACCCACGAAGGGTCCACGAAGAAGCAACCTTGTCTATGCCATCATGGCATACGCCCACGGAGGACTAGCCTTACTCGGGGTAGATCTTCACGAAGTCGGCGATCTCATTGCCCTTACAAACTTCTTGGTTCAACTCCACATCTCGACGGAGGCTCCCAAGCGACACCTAACCAATCTAGGAGGCACCACCCTCCAAAAGGTAATAGATGGTGTTGGTGATGATGAACTCCTTGCTCTTGTGCTTCAAATGATAATCTCCCCAACACTCAACTCTCCTCACTGATTTGGCTGTGGTGGAAGAAAGGATTGAGTGGAAAGCAACTTGGGAAGGCTAGAAATCAAGTTTCATATGGTGGGAGTGGAGCAACTTGATCTCAACACAAGGGTAGGTAGTTTTCTTCTCGAAATGTAAGGTAGGAGTGGTAGTTCTTTCTGATGGCTCTCTCCACGAATGAAGAGGAGGTGGAGGGGTATTTATAGCCTCCACACAAAATCCAACCGTTACACACATTTGACCAATCTCGGTCAGACCGAAGTTGACAACTCGGTGAGACCGAAAGTTCAAATCTTGTGAACGTTGGGATTTACGGTGGGAACGAAAATACAATCTCGGTTAGTCCGATTCTTCCAAAGACTAGGGTTTGCCAATCTCGGTGGGACCGACTTTATCATCTCGGTGACACCGATACGATTACAGAAGGTTACAGAAGCTTGGCAACACTAGTTTCGGTGAGACCGAGTTTGGAATCGGAAAATCCGAAATTACTAGGGTTTGGGTATATGGCTGAGGTGGTTCATCTCGGTGTGACTGAGTTTATGGAATCGGTGGGATCGAGATTACTTATGAGTATATGTTGGAATGAAAGATTGCTGATAGTTTGAGAGATAAATCACTAAGCACATTGAGCAACCAGATCATCATCATAACCTCATCCCCTTTTAATAGTATTGGCTTTCCTATAGACTCAATGTGATCTTGGATCACTAAACCAAAAATAGAGTCTTGAGCTCTTGCCAATGTTTTCCTTAGCATCTTAGGGGTCCACCTCTTCAGTCCTTTTGCCATGCCAGAGTGATTGACTTTCCTGAAACATACTTGATAAAAGCATTAGTCCAACCACAAAGTATGTTGTCATTAATTACCAAAACCACCTAGGGAGCAAATGTGCTTTCAATCTCCCCCTTTTTGGTAATTGATGGCAACACACAAAACAAGACATCAAAGCTTACTGAAATAAATACAGAATTATCACTAAAGCTTTGACAAACATGTAGTACACAGGCTCCCCCTACAAGTGTGCAAGATTTTCATAGATTATGGTTTTGGACTACCACAATCACACAAGAGAGAAGACCAAGATGTGCTACATGCAGCTTGGCTATATGCATCAGAGCAGATGAGGATAGGTGAAAGATGATGCATATGTGCATGGTGATTTCTTGCAAACAAGTATTCACAAGCAAGTCACCATCATGCACATTCTGCAAGATGCATATACTTACCTTGAAGTTCCTTGGCATTGTACCTGAAGAAATAAGCTTGGGAAAACAAGGTTAGATAACACAAGAGTATTTCTTCAAAGAATTGCAAGAACATCAAGAGTACCAAGCCAGGGATGACATGTATAAAGAGTGTCTCATGTTGAGCACTAGCTTGAATCAGCAAACATGTCTCCCAAGACTAAAAGATTTTCAATGAGCTCTGAGAGATTTTGCTTTTCATAAGATATCAATTGTGTGAGCGAAGGAAGCAAAATCTAAAGAATGATGCCAGATGTAATATCCAATGTGAAACACGGCAAAGCTTTGATGTGATCCTCTCCCCCCTTAAGATAAGATTGTTCTTCTTCTCCCTTTAAATCTTTTCTTCTCCCCTTATCTTCCAATCTCCCCCTAGCTCCCCCTAAATCTTCTCCCCCTTTGACATCAAGTGCCGAAAAGGACAGTAAACTAGGAAGGTCAGGAAAGATGGAAGGAAAGAAGTGGGATCCTTAAGAATCACAACTGAGCAAACTAAGTATGCAGAATAAATCCTTTAGTTGAGCTGCAGAAGATGATATCCTGGTGAATGTAAATCGGTGACACCGAATTGATATGGATCGGTGAGTCCGAAAGTCAGAGACTTAGGGCAGATCCTTTTCGGTCAGACCGAAGTATTTAAATCGGTGACGCCGAGTTTAATTCCAAGGAAATATAGAAATAATTCAGCTCACTTTGCAAGGAATGTTTCAAAAGATTTGCAATGAATTTGTAAATGATTTTCAGGGAATAGATTAGAGCTAAAAAGATATACACAAAAACAGAAGCATAGAAATGAAAAAGATTGCTAGATGAAGTTTTTTTTTAAATAAGCAAGAAAACTCAATGAGAGAGCATAAGAGAAAAACAGAAAAACTCCAAAACATATGTACTTCATCTAGACAGGGGTCGGCGACAAAGTCACCTATGTTTGAGTATATTGACTTAGGAGTCAAATGAGAACATTTGATCATAGGTCATACTCATCGTTTAAGCTCAAAAATGGGGTTGCCATTTTTCGATTAAGCATTTGATGTGACCACATCTTATGAAGCTGCTTGTACTCATGACTTTGAGCAAAGCTTCTTCAAGATGTGAAGAACATACCTTGGGCTTGTTGTTGCTTGTACTCATGTAGGTGAACTTGATGTAGATGCTCATAGAATGTGAAGTTGGAACACCTTTTCCTATCGTGTAGTTCATATTCCTACATGGGTTAGGCAAGCAAGGAAATACTCCAGAATATCCAAGATGACAAGAGTGAAATACTAGATGTATTAGGTGTCAAAAAGGATATGTGGAATTTTGTTCCTTGAACTCAACATCCCAAAGGGCTAGATACTTGGTCAATGACAAGATTACTCATGATTTGAGTGTGTGGTAATCTTGTGGAATGTAGACCATCCAAGTACCTGCAAGGAGTTAGATGCAATACAAGGGGCAAATGTGTCCAAGACATATGATCATCATCATAAGAGAAATATCAAGGATTAGTCAATTAGGCTCATGCCTTGCATGCATCAATGGAGTTTTCACTCCAAGTTTGAAGCATCAATGATGTTCAACTCACTCCTTAGCGACAAAACACTTTCTCATCAAGTGGTTTTGTAAAGATATCGCAAGCTGTTTGTCGATCGAACATGCTTAAGATCGATATCACCCTTAGCAATGTGATCACGAATAAAGTGGTGACGAACTTCAATGTGTTTCGTGCGAGAGTGTTGCAGGATTGTGTCCAATCTTAATCGCACTCTCATTGTCACAAAGCAAAGGAACATGTCTCGCATGTATCCCATAATCCTTAAGCGTTTGTGTCATCCATAGCAACCGAGCACAACATGAACCAGCAGCAATATATTCTGCTTGGCGAGAGATAATGATACAATTTTGTTTCTTGGAGGACCAAGATACAAGGGATCGACCGAGGAATTGACATGTACCCGAAGTTGACTTTCTATTAATCCTGTCTCCGGCATAGTCCGAGTCGGAATAGCCAACAAGATCGAAAGAGGCCCTCTTAGGATACCAAATGCCAAAGTTAGGTGTGTGTATCAAATATCTCACAATTCTTTTAACAGCTTTAAGATGACATTCTTTAGGGGCTGCTTGATATCGAGCACACATGCATACACTCAACATTATGTCAGGACGAGAAGCACAGAGATATAGTAGAGAACCAATCATGGATCGGTAAACCTTTTGATCAACAGGTTCTCCATCTTTTGTCAAGTCATTATGTCCACTAGTAGGCATGGGGTTTTCATACCTTTGCTTTCTTGCATGTTGAACTTCTTGAAGAGATCCTTGGTGTACTTTGTTTGTGAGACAAAGGTACCCTCCTTAGATTGCTTGATTTGCAACCCAAGGAAGAATTTGAGTTCACTCATCATGGACATCTCATACTTCTCCGACATAAGCTTTCCAAACTTCTCACTAAAATGAGGGTTAGTTGAACCAAAGATAATATCATCAACATATATTTGGCACACAAATAGTTCACCATCAACCCTTTTTGTGAATAGCGTTGAGTCTATTTTTCCAATCTCAAATCCTTTTTCAAGAAGAAAACTAGTCAAGCATTTGTACCAAGCTCTAGGAGCTTGTTTAAGACCATAAAGAGCTTTGTGCAACTTGTAAACATGATTAGGCTTTTAGGATTCACAAATCCGGAGGTTGTTTCACAAATACTTCCTCCTCAATTTCACCATTTAGGAAAGCACTTTTAATGTCCATTTGATAGAGAGTAATATCATGGTGGTTGGCATAAGCAAGAAGAATGCGAATGGACTCAAGTCTAGCAACGGGGGCATAGGTCTCACCATAGTCCATACCTTCGACTTGTGTGTAACCTTGAGCTACGAGATGAGCCTTGTTGCGGATGACTTGTCCATCTTCATCTTGCTTGTTCCGAAACACCCATTTGGTTCCAATGACGTTTTGGTCATCATTGGGCTTCTCTACCAAAGTCCAAACGTTGTTCCTCTCGAAGTTGTGTAGCTCTTCGTGCATAGCGTTCACCCAATCCGGGTCTTCAAGCGCTTCTTCTACCTTCATAGGTTCAAGACTAGAAATAAATGAGTAATGCTCACAAAAGTTAGCTAAGCGAGTTTTAGAGCGAGTAATTCTCCCGGAGTCGATGTCATTCATCATTTGTTCCACGGGATGATTCTTCTTGACTCTTGCTCGAACTCGAGATAGCTTTTGTTGTGGTCGTGGCTGAGCTTCCTCATCATCCTCATCTTCCTCTTCTTCTTCATTGTTGTTGGTGTTGTCTTGAGGTGGTGGAGAAGGAGGTTGTGGTGGATCTTCTTGTCGCACTTCCTCATCTTGGTGAGTTCCACTTGTGGAGGCCTCCATGTTGCCTTGAGGTTCATCTTGCCGTGAGGTAGGGGGCTCCACATATGTAGATGAGGTACTCTCCTTCACTTCCATGGGACGGATCTTTCCAATAGATAAATCTTGAATGGCTTCCGAAGGGTCCTTGTCTCCTACATCAATAGGCATTTGCTCTACTTGCGAGCCATTAGATTCATCAAACTTCACGTCTACCGTCTCTTCAACCTTTCGGGTGAAATTATTGTAGACACGGTAGGTGTGGGAGTTTGATCCATAACAAAGGAAAAAGCCTTCATGAGATTTAGGAGCAAATTTAGACCGACGATGCTTATCAAGGATATAGCATTTTGAACCAAAGACACGAAAGTATCCCACTTGGGGTTTGTTACCGGTGAGGAGCTCGTATGAAGTCTTGCCGAGGAGCTTGTGAAGATAGAGCCTATTGATAGCATGACAAGCTGTCTCGACGGCTTCACCCCAAAAGTGCTTCGGTGTCTTGTATTCATCAAGCATCGTTCTCGCCATCTCGATGAGCGTTCGGTTCTTCCTCTCAACAACTCCATTTTGTTGAGGAGTATACGTAGCCGAGAACTCATGTAGAATCCCTTCCTCATCGAGAAAAGAGTCCACATGGGCGTTCTTGAACTCCGTTCCATTGTCGCTCCAAACTTTCTTGATCTTCACCTCAAATTGATTTTGGGCCTTTCTGGCAAAGGTTTTGAAGATCCTCTGAACCTGTGACTTGTCATCAAGGAAAAACACCCACGTAAATCTGGAATAATCATCAACTATAACTAGACCAAAGGAGTTACCACCAAGGCTTTTGTAAGCATTGGGACCGAAGAGATCCATATGAAGAAGCTCAAGCGGTCTCCTTGTAGTCATGATGTTCTTCACGGGATGACTTCCACCTACTTGTTTTCCTGCTTGACAGGCACTACAGAGTCTATCTTTGTCAAAGAAAACATCTTTAACACCAAGAATGTGATCACCTTTGATTAGCTTATCTAAATTACGCATACCAACATGTCCAAGCCTTCTATGCCATAACCAACCTTTAGCAGATTTAGCAATGAAGCAAGTTCTAGGTTGAGCTTTCTTAGTGAAATCAACAATGTATAGATCACCTCTACGGATACCGGTAAAAACCATGTTATGATTGTCACGACGAAAGACTTGGCAATCTACTTCGGTGAATAGCACATTAAATCCAAAGTCAGCTAATCTAGACACGGAAAGTAAATTGTATCCAAGTGATTCAACAAGCATGACATTTTAATGGAGCTATCATGAGATATGGCCACCTTACCAAGGCCAAGTACCTTACCCTTGGAGTTGTCTCCAAAAGTCACATACTTGCGTGGACCATCGTTCTTTGCAAGCTCTCGAAACATGTCTTCATCTCCGGTCATGTGATCGGTGCATCCACTATCAAGAATCCACTCTTTTCCACCGGATATGTAGTCTCTCAGATTTGCCATAAGATTGAGACTCTTCATGATCTTGTCTAGCTCGGTGTCCGAATCGGAGTAATCGTCATCATGCTCATGCTCATCATCATATTGACCCATAGATAATTCATCATCAATACCTAGGTCAATTTGACAATGACTTGCATTAGTTTTGTCAATGTGATAATAATCATCGGAATGCAATACAAGAGCATTTCTAATTAGAACATTGATAAGTCCGGGATCACCCTTCTTTTTCATAAGATCACGAAGCTCAAAGAAGCATTTATCAAAGTTGGGATCATTGGGGCGCATCATATCAAATTCAATAGTCTTGTATAGAATTTCATCAAGACCTCTCAAAGAGTAGTCCGGATAAAGTTCTTCCAAGAACTTCCACATAGCATAGGCGCACTCATAGTTTGTAACAAGCTCAAGCAAGTTATCGGGCAAGCCTCTAATGATGAGATTTACAGTTCTAAGGTTACGAAGCAAATCAAGCTCTTCATCCATAGTAGGGTGCAAGGGGTCAAATGGAGGTACATATGGGGTTTCAACATATTTGCGCAAGTTGTACATCTTAAAGATAGCAAGGATTTCAATCCTCCACGAGTTATAGGACACTCCATCAAGAATAGGCACTCTATGACTAACACTCCCAAATGTAGACACGTCCATCTTCTTCCAATGGTGTGCAAACCAAAGCAATGGAGACCAATGCTCTGATACCAATTGTAGGATCGTTGAAGGTAAGAGTGTCTAGAGGGGGGGTGATTAGACTACTCGACAAGATAAAAGTTTATGCCTTTTGATAAGAACAAGTTTTTGGCAGATTTTGCATATCACACAAGTCAAGCATCATGCATACAAGTCAAGTAACATACTACACATGCAATTCTAGAGTATGGGCAGCGGAAAGTAAATTGCACAAGTAGTAAAGAGGAGTGGAGTAGATCAAACGCAGTTTGGAGACACGGAGATTTTTCTCGTGGTTCCGATAGGTGGTGCTATCGTCAATCCACGTTGATGGAGACTTCAACCCACGGAGGGTAACAGCTGCGAGAGTCCACGGAGGGCTCCACCCACGAAGGGTCCACGAAGAAGCAACCTTGTCTATGACATCATGGCATACGCCCACGGAGGACTAGCCTTACTCGGGGTAGATCTTCACGAAGTAGGCGATCTCCTTGCCCTTACAAACTTCTTGGTTCAACTCCACATCTCGACGGAGGCTCCCAAGCGACACCTAACCAATCTAGGAGGCACCACCCTCCAAAAGGTAATAGATGGTGTTGGTGATGATGAACTACTTGCTCTTGTGCTTCAAATGATAATCTCCCCAACACTCAACTCTCCTCACTGATTTGGCTGTGGTGGAAGAAAGGATTGAGTGGAAAGCAACTTGGGAAGGCTAGAAATCAAGTTTCATATGGTGGGAGTGGAGCAACTTGATCTCAACACAAGGGTAGGTAGTTTTCTTCTCGAAATGTAAGGTAGGAGTGGTAGTTCTTTCGATGGCTCTCTCCACGAATGAAGAGGAGGTGGAGGGTATTTATAGCCTCCACACAAAATCCAACTGTTACACACATTTGACCAATCTCGGTCGGACCGAAGTTGACAACTCGGTGAGACCGAAAGTTCAAATCTTGTGAGCGTTGGGATTTTCGTGGGACCGAAAATACAATCTCGGTTAGTCCGATTCTTCCAAAGACTAGGGTTTGCCAATCTCGGTGGGACCGACTTTATCATCTCGGTGACACCGATATGATTCTGTATGTTCTGAAGCTTGGCAACACTAGTTTCGTGAGACCGAGTTTGGAATCGGAAAATCCGAAATTACTAGGGTTTGGGTATATGGTGAGGTGGTTCATCTCGGTGTGGTGAGTTTATGGAATCGGTGGGATCGAGATTACTTATGAGTATATGTTGGAATGAAAGATTGCTGATAGTTTGAGAGATAAATCACTAAGCACATTGAGCAACCAGATCATCATCATAACCTCATCCCCTTTTAATAGTATTGGCTTTCCTATAGACTCAATGTGATCTTGGATCACTAAACCAAAAATAGAGTCTTGAGCTCTTGCCAATGTTTTCCTTAGCATCTTAGGGGTCCACCTCTTCAGTCCTTTTGCCATGCCAGAGTGATTGACTTTCCTGAAACATACTTGATAAAAGCATTAGGCCAACCACAAAGTATGTTGTCATTAATTACCAAAACCACCTAGGGCGCAAATGTGCTTTCAACTGGCAGTCGCAGCGTCCCGCGGCGAGGCTTGCCGGGCGTCCGCCAAGACCCTCCACTATTCATATTACTGCCATTCAATAACAAAGTGTTAACTTTGAAGACAAGGCCCCGGCAAGAGGAGCTTGCCGGGAAGGACAAGACCCCGGCAAAAGGAGCTTGCCGGGAAGAACAAGACCCCGGCAAGAGGAGCTTGCCGGGAAGGCCAACCAAGGCATTGCAAGAGACTTGCCGCGACGCGCTGCGCGTCCCGGCAAGACCCGGCGAGCGGCAAGCTTGCGGGTGCGACAAGTCAACGACCGCGGCAAGGCACTTGCCGCAGCGAAGCCACCACTCTGCGCCCGCGCTCCAGCGCATCAGACGACGTGTCGCCGCAGGATCGCTCCTGGTGCACGTGGCGGGCGGCTGTGCAGCTATGCGGTGCGAGGTGGCAAGTGAAGATGACTAGGAGGCCATCGTGGCGATCGGTGGCGCCTCTAACGGTCGCTTCCTGCACTGTTGGGGCGACCGGACGGGCATTAAATGCCCTTGTCCCCCGCCGTCAGAGTTAGGTAGGGGACACTGTTGACAGCAGTTGTACCAACCCGTGTTTTTACGTTTTTACCCCTCTCTCTGTGTTGCCACCTGTCGGTGACCCCTTTAGACTATAAAAAGGAGGCCCATGCGCACGTAGAGGAGGTTCGACTCATTCGAGACCACAGCATACCCATGCTTTCGAGTAAGAACAAATAGAAACGCAAAGCAGCAGTAGGAGTTTTATCTCTCCGGAGAGCTCTGAAGCTGGGTAAAATCCCCCGCGCGCTCGACCTCGATCTGCTCTTCGTGCGCTCTCCGCTCCCTGCCGGACCGAGAAGGGGCCCGCTGCCCCATAGGTGCTCGTGCTCCACCACGACACGAAGTACCGAACGTGAATCATATGAGCGTGATGAAAACTAGCTTGACGATATTCCAATGTGTCCTCGGGAGCGCTTTTCCTATTATAAGAGTGTGTCTAGTCTTGTCCTTTGCTACAAAAAGGATTGGGCCACCTTGCTGCACTTTATTTACTTTTGTTAGTTGTTGCTCATTACAATTTATCTTATCACAAAACTATCTGTTACCACTTATTTCAATACTTGAAGAGAATACCTTGCTGAAAACCGCTTATCATTTCCTTCTGCTCCTCGTTGGGTTCAACACTCTTACTTATCGAAAGGACTACGATAGATCCCCTATACTTGTGGGTCATCACCGGCGCGCGGCATAGGAGCCGAAGCATCAGGCTGGCCTCAATCAGGGGCACCGGCCTGAGGGGAGCGATCAGACATCACCTCTTGGTGGCCTACCGGGGCATCATGGGCTTCAGCCTCGGGAGCGGCAGACCGCATTCCCTCGTAGCCACCATCTCGCGAGGGGTACCATCAGCCGCGGAGGATGGCGCCTCGAGGGCCCCACGCGACATCAGCACCTCGATGTATGGCCCCTTGGCACCCGCCAATCCTAGCCTCCCTGCAGCGACTCCTGAGGCGAGGTCGGCCCGGGCAGCCGGGGGAAGGACCACAACAACCGGATTCTCGCGAGGTCCCACAAGGAGGGCTGGGCGCAGCCCCCATTTGTCGAAACGGGGCATCTGCCTCACGAAGTCGACCCTTTTTTTGCAAAGATATAACAGGGCGCCCCCATGGCCAATGCTGCCAGGAGAAGGGTCGCCCGTCAGAACCTGCAGCACCTTCTTCAATGTCTCCAATGCGAGATCCCCTTCCTGGAGCCTCATACGGTCTTGGCGACCGATTGTAAGTCCACATTGGGCAGAAATGGCGCTGGAGGGAGCGATGCGGTGCCGGAGGAACTCCTTCACCACCTTGGGCGCGGTCACCCCAAGATCCCTCAAGCTCTCGAAGCGATGCCAGGTGAAGGCAAGTTGGGGGCTCGTGAGTTCTTTGTGATCCCAACCAGGATTGGGAATAGCAGGCAGCATCGGGTGCGCGAGCAGGGGGCTGGGCACCCCAACGTCCACATATAGCCACCGCTCCCGGAACCCGCTCGCAGAAGGTGGGAGGCTAAAATCGATCCCCGAGGCGGCCGCCTCCGGCACGGCCTGGAAGCTCACGCACCCTGAACACCAGGAAGGATCGAACAAGCGCAGTGAGAAGAAATGGCGCAGAAGGGAAACGGAAGGAGGAATCCCCACCATGGCCTCACAGACGAAGGTGAAGACAGCAAGCGGTGCAATGGATTGGGGGCCATGATGCATCATGTGGATCTGATAATGGGAAAGCACCGCATTGAAGAAGGTGGAAAAGGGGGGAACCAGTCCTGCCCACAAGGCGTCGGCGAAGAATCGGACCTCCGCGAAGACCCTGTCGAAGGAGGCGTGGGACGCGGGTCAGACCGTCGTCTTCCCGCACTCATTGAAGCTAGAGGCAAGCGCAGAGCAGACCTTCTCCAGGGCCTCCAGGTTGTGTATGAGCGATTTGTCGACGGCGGGAGCAGCAGCCAGGGGCGTGCTGGTCGAGGGCGCGGGTTTCTTCCCCTTATCCTTTTTCGTCGGCGCCATGGCAATGGATAGGGGAAGAGCCCGAGATGGATAGGAGGCGGAAGCAGAGGCTCGAGGAGGAAAGTGGAGCAAGAAGTGCGCAGGCTGCGAAGGGAGGATAACTGTGTGCAAAACTCGTGGCCGCCAAGCCAAGCGCATAATGAGGGAGCATGGGGAAGCGGAGAGGCCCACGTCCAATCAACCAGCACACGGCGACCATGTCACGCCCAAGATGCGACCCTATCCTAAAGGAACTCGAAGGTCCCGCCAAGGATAGAAGCGCATCTTGAAGACGCTTTTGCAAGGTGGATATCATTACATCAACAATTACATAATAGATAGGGATACATACATAAGGTATATAATGCCACACGAATACAACATCATTATACATAAGAGCACCATCCGACTACGGATGAAACACAAACAGAAACTCGAACGACATCCACCCTGCTAGCCCAGGCTGCCGACCTGGAACCTATCCCCTGATCGAAGAAGAAGCAGAAGAAGAACTCCAAAACAAGCAAACATCGCTCTTGCGTCATGATCATCGCAAACCTGTACCTGCAACTGTTGTTGTAGTAATCTGTGAGCCACGAGGACTCAGCAATCCCATTACCATGGGTATCAAGACTAGCAAAGCTTAATGGGACAAGAAGGGGTAAAGTGGTGAGGTTGCAGCAGCGACTAAGCATATATGGTGGCTAACATACGCAAAAGAGAGCGAGAAGAGAAACAAAGGAACAGTCGTGAAGCTAGCAATGATCAAGAGGTGATCCTGAACACCTACTTACGTCAATCATAACACAGAAAACCGTGTTCACTTCCCGGACTCCGCCGAGAAGAGACAATCACGGCTACACACGCGGTTGATGCATTTTATTTCGGATCTGGTGTCAAGTTATCTACAACCGGACATTAACAAATTCCCATCTGCCACATAACTGCGGGCACGGCTCTCGAAAGTTTAAACCCTGCAGGGGTGTCCCAACTTAGCCCATGACAAGCTCTCGCGATCAACGAAGGAATAGACCTTCTCCCAGGAAGACCCGATCAGTCTCGGAATCCCGGTTTATGAGACATTTCGACAATGGTAAAACAAGACCAGCAAAGCCGCCCGATGCACCGACAATCCCGATAGGAGCTGCACATATCTCGTTCTCAGGGCAACACCGGATGAGCACTCCATACAACTAAAACCAGACCTCAAGTTTCCTTGAGGGGGCGCTGCAAAGGACTCTAGTTCGGACCAGCACTTAGACAAGCACTGTCCCGGGGGGGCTAAAATAAAGATGACCCTTGGGTTGGCCGACCCAAGGGAAGGGTATAGGTGGTGGTGAGGCAAATGGTAAAACCAAGGTTGGGCCTTGCTGGACAAGTTTTATTCAAAGCGAACGATCAGGGGGGTCCCATAAATCACCCGACCGCGTAAGGAACGCAAAATCCGGGAACATAACACCGGTATGACGGAAACTAGGGCGGCAAGAGTGGAACAAAACACCAGGCATAAGGCCGAGCCTTCCACCCTTTACCAAATATATAGATGCATTAATAATATAAGAGATATTGTGATATCCCAACATAACCCTGCTCACCATGGAGAAATCTTCAACTTCACCTGCAACTAGCAACGCTATAAGAGGGGCTGAGCAAAAGCGGTAACATAGCCAAACAACGGTTTGCATAGGAAAGGTGTCCAAGGTTAGAGGTTCATGGCAATATGGGATGGCTTGATAAACAGGTAATCGGTAGCGCAGCATAGCGATAGAACGAAGCAACTAGCATAGCAATGATAGTAATGAGATCCAGGGTAGCGGTCATCTTGCCTGAAATCCCGCTAGAAAGAATAAAGAGTCCATGAAGAAGAAGAAGCCACGAAGACGAACCAAGCGTAGACGAACGAATCCTCACGATCGCAACGAAACAGGAACTATCGAAAAGAAGCACACAACATGGTAAACACACCACACATAGACAAGCATGATGCACAACAAGAATGATGCATGACAAAGCTACATGAAGCTACTCATGGCAAGAGATGATGCAAACAAGAACAACACATCAAGGCAAGTTTAAATGAGGCCGGAAAACAACATATAACAATTCCGGTAAGTCCTCATATGCAAATTTCGAAATTGGTCCAGAACTGAATAAACCTTATGTTCAAGTTGTTAAACAGCTAGTTAAGATGCACCAAGATGATCTACACGAAATTCTAGTCAAGTTACATATAAAGTTCATTAGATTCGGAGCTACGGCCTAGAAGATATGAGCAAAACAAGTTAAACATGGCATTTATGCAAAATGCACCCAAACGTCAAGCAAACACCTCAAAACAAGGATGCAACATGATAATATGAAGCTACATGCAAAATCAAACAAGTTTCATATAAAGCACACTCAAAACGGAGCAACGGTGTAACACATACACTCTATACAAGTCATAACAACTGTCCAAAACAGCAACTAGGCATATTGCAAGCATCAAAACAATATGCTACAGCACCCCAACATAAGAACAAAACGCATGGGCATGAAGTAAAGGTAAAGCATAACAAAACATGAACACTGAGCTATCTCCAGAAACAACTAGAACATGCTCAAAAGGACATGGGAAGATTGCAAATAATAATAGTTTCAGACTTTGCAGAAATAACATCAGGTTGCAATGTTTAGAGCTATCAAACAACATGTTACAGGAACTTATCATGGCAAACAAAGGCATGGCATGATACTACTAAATGCATAGAACAACAGTCCTTTACTGACCATGAGCCAAAAAGGCATAGAAAATATGATGGCACCCATGTAAACATGGCAAGTTGTATTACAGATTCAAACATGGCAGGAACAACAATAAGTAGGCATGTTCGTGAGCTTGAACCACTCACCACAGAGCAATACATGGCATGGCAAGGCAACCAACAGTAAGAAGACATGTTTATTAAACTAAGCATGGCAAGAGCAAGGTCATAGGGTGCATGGATCACTAGGAAAACACATGGAAACAACTGAACTTAATGTTATCAGGCTGATAGCAACATTATCAAGCAAATTTGGAGCAAGATATGAGCATGTTCCAGCAGGCTATAAGTGCAACCAAGGGCATGAATGGATAGAGCAAGACAGGTAGATCAAAACATGTTTATAGAACATCTCCAGATTATGCATAGAATGATTAGTAGCAACATGTTTACATAGCAACAAAATATAATAGAAACAGTCATGAAAACAGCAACAACAAGTGCCCTACTTAACAAGCTCAATGCACTCACTACACAAGTCACAAAAATACATGGCATACACCCCTATAAAGATGGCATGGCATAGATCAAAACACATGAGACATCAACCTCATAGGATGCACACCTCAATCATGGCAAAAATGACAAATGAGCAAGTTATAACAGTTTCAGCAGATTAACATCAACATGCACTCTTCCAACAGCATTTCGGGCATCAAGATGAGCTCAAATGAAAATGATGCACTGGAATGAAATGAAATACTCGTCGAGGCGAACAATTTGACATATTACATGCATGAAAAGGAGCTACGGATGCAGAGATACAATGCGATGAACATGGCATGGTTATATGAAAAAACTGGGGACTTAGGTGTTTCGGGGTCAACTTTCGGGGCTGCACGGATTACGAGGCATGGCCGGAGCTTCGCCGGAGAGGATGGAGACGGTGGCCGGCGAGCTCGGGGTCGCCGGATCCGGGGCTGGACGGGGCGGATCCGGCCTTGGGGCCGCCGGATCTGGCCGGACCCTTACCGAGGTGCAGCGGGCGCGGCCGGGCGGAGCTCCCATGACCGGAGGCGGCCGGAGCAGGAGGCGAGGCGGCCACGGCGGAGGGCTAAGGCGAAGCGACGAAGCGGGTCGCTGCGGGCGGCGGCTGCGAGGCGCCTGGGCGCGAGGCGCATGGACGACGGCAATGACGGGCGCGGCCGCCGGCGACGAGGAGCAACGAGGCGCGGGCGCGCGGCGACGGCGGCGCGGCGGGCGCTGGCGCAGGGCAGGCTGGCCGGCGGCGGCAACGGCGCAGCGGGCGGCGGCGGGCGAGGAGCGGGCCGCGGGCCCAGAAAGGGCTCCACGGCATGCGCGGCGGAGCGGGTGCGGGTGCCATGTGGCGGCCTCTGGTTCGCTGAGGGAGGCGGCGCGGACATGTCCGGCGGCGGAGTGGACATGTCCGGCGCGCGGAGGTGGAAGAGGCTAGGTTTGCCCGTGAATTTCGGAGGGGGAGGCATATATATAGGCAAAGGGAGCTAGGAGAGTCCAAATGTGGAGCGGTTTTCGGCCACGCGATCGTGATCGAACGACCGAGAGCATGGAGGGGAGTTAGATGGGTCTTGGGCCACTTTGGAAGGGGTGTTGGGCTGCACAAAAGAAGGGGCTTTTGCGGTTACCCGGTTAACCGTTTGAGTACCAAACGACCTCCAAATGGCACGAAACTTGACAGGCGGTCTACCGGTGCTATACAAGGGCCGCTTGGCAAACCTCGGGCCATTCCGAGAAAGTTTAATACCCGCACAAGAGAAGAGGCAAAAGGGGAACGCCGGATGACATAGAAGCGCCGGATTGGAAAACGGACAACGGGGAAAAGGCTCGGATGCATGAGACGGACATGTATGCAAATGCGATGCACATGATGACATGATAAAAATGCAACACACAAGCAAATGATATGGCAACGACGGCGAATAACTGCGACACACGGCGCGATCGGATCCGGGCGTTATAGCCCAAGGCATGAGTGATGGGGGCCCACGGCGCTCCGCACTTGCCCCTTCGCTTCTCCGCTAAGCCAAGTCCGAGCGCGCCTTAGGCCCTGGGGCTATTGTCGGCGTTCTGGGAACGGGGGTCCCCAGACTTGCCTGCCTGCGGCCTGCGGCGTGGCTCAAGTGGTGTCCCAGTACAGCCCGTCTTCATCAGCACAAGACTCAAGACCCTCGCGAGGGGCCAAGCCTCGCGGGGCGGACGATGCAAGGCTTCCTCAGGGACGGCCTTGCCAGGCAGGCTCGTGAGGAGGCGGAGAGATCAAGGCAGAGTACCTCGCGAGGTGCTCGTGTCGCAAGCCATAATGATCGAGAACAGGCAGGCGCCAGGCGGGTGCCGGCCTGCGCAGCGTCCTAGTTTCCTCTTTGGTGCAAAGGGGGCAAGCACAGGCGTGGAGTACCGAGGCATCAGGCAAAGGTTGCCATTTCAGTGCAACGAGACCAAGACCAGCGGAGCGGCAGGGTGGAGGTCACCGTGGAGCCCAAGACAGCGAATACCAACTTTAGTCAGGATAACTTGTACTAGATGTTCCCCTTCAAAATGGCCGTTGTTGGCGCCCTTCCCGCTCAATATTTGGGAATAGGACCAGGGCCTCTATAAATTGAGCTAGCCACCACAGAGTGAGGAGAGGAGATATCCAGGGAGAGAGAGAGAGAGAGAGGCGATCGAACTCACCCAAGCAGTTCATCGCACCAGCTCAAGAACACCTCTCGTGAGGCCGTTCTTCCCTGTACTGTTCATCACCAGCCTGAGAGGCAATCCACCACACCACACACCGGAGTAGGGTATTACACCACAACGGTGGCCCGAACCAGTATAAATCTAATGTCCCTCATGAAGTTCATCGTTTTCAGCTTAGATCTCATGAGGGGATCAGACGTAGATCGGTAGGGGAGAGATCTTCGTGCTCACCCCAGAGTTCGAGCCTTAAGGGTCTGCCGGAACCCAACATCCAACAGTGATAAATATAAATATAAGATAAATATATAATGTAATATATATAATCTATATGAGAGTAGAGATAGTAGGGACGTCGGGAAAGGATCGCGCGCGCGGGAAAAGTGGTCGGGCGCGCGCTAGTTTTGGCGCGCGACGTCCTGCGTGATTTATAAAATCGAATGACCTCCCACCGCTCTGTGCCTTGCCATCGCTCTCAGCCCACTCTATGCCTCGCCACCGCTCTCTCCTTGCTCTTTCTGCCTCGCCGCCACCGCGCCACCATGTCGCCACATCTCCGGGAAACTTGGGGATACCGTCACGTCCGTGCGCACCCTTTGGTGGCTTCTCTGCCGAGATCCAGTTTCACAACATGCGCCTCTCCCTCAACACATTTGACACCGCCCACGAGGCTGCCCGCGCATATGACATGGCACCTCCAGTGGCCTCGTAGAACATTGAACTTCCGTAACATGCAGACGTGGGAGCGGGTGCAGGAGCTAACGCCTCCTCCACCGCTTATCTTGACGAGGATCATCGCGACAACCGGAGGCGGGAGCACTTTCTCGGCATTGCCGAGATGGATGAGGAAGCCATGGCGCTCTGGCGCCAATGCTTCAGGTAGGATGTCATCAGCGAGCGTGAGTTCTATGCGTGAAGGATGGAGGAGAAGGAGAAGAGGAGGGTAGAATGAGCTGCCTATCGCGAGGACAAGCGTACATGGAAGGCGGCCGCTCAATTCAACATCAAGCTAGGAGCATCGTTGCCCTGGGACACCCATGACGATAGGTATCTTGATGCCTACGTTGAGAGGTTGGAGGAGGACATCACCAAGGCGGAGTCGGATGATGAGGAGTAGTTGAACTATCTATTTTTCTATCTATCTATGCTATATCTATGCTGAGAACTATTTGTGTATCTATCTATGCCAGTATCGACTCGGAGTCGAATGTTTATCGAGTCATAGTAGAAAGGAGAAAAAAATATAGCGCGTCTACTGGAGCGGCACGCGCGCACAATTTTTTTTAGCGGCCCGCGAAAACTAGCTATTTCGGTGCTGTAAACGCTTTTTTAACAGGCCACGTGTTGCTCTTTTGTTGGAGATGCTCTAACATTGCAGATGAGTGCTTTAATGTTTGCCACAAGATGCATGAGTATTACTACATTTTTCTTGCCATCTTGAGATTTTAAAACCCGAGTGCAAACATGCAGAGGAGCAATCAAGACCAAACACAGGATATTGGGGACATCTTCAAGGAACGTGGAAAGTTAAAGAGGAGCTGCACCGAACCTGTAAAGCGAGCTTTGGTAAGTAACACCCTTTCAATAACTTCCATTTAGCCTGATGTTCTTCAATGTGTATATCTTGTAGTTTCTATTTCTCTTAGCCTCGTGTTCTTTGATGTGTAATAAGAAGTGTCGGCGTTCTGGATACGGGGTACCCAGACTTGCCTCCTATGGCCCACGACGTGGGTGGGCACCAGGCGGGCGCTAGTAGGCGCAGAGTACCAGTTTCCCCTTCGGTGTAGAGGAAAGCAGTAGGTGCAGAGTCCCGAGGAATCAACCAAAGGTTTTCACTCTTGTGCAACAAGACCAAGACTGCACGACAGTAGGACGGAGGTCACCGCCGAGCCCACCTCAGTGTCATGACTAGCGACTTTTGCAGGCAAAGACCACTTTAGTCAGGATAGGGCGTACTTGTTTTCTCCCTTCAAATTTGGCCGTTGTGGGATCCCTTCCAGCCTACATTTGGGAAGAGGACCAAGGACACTATAAAGAGCTAGCCACCACCAAGAGGGGGATAGAATCCATTCCCCCTCACCACCTCACCAACTTACTTGAGCTCGAGAACACACCTCCTGAGGATGTTCTCCACTGGACTAGTTCTTCCTTAGCCGCTCGAGGCAGATCCACCACCAA
Source organism: Aegilops speltoides (assembly GCA_021437245.1). Lineage (NCBI taxonomy): Eukaryota > Viridiplantae > Streptophyta > Magnoliopsida > Poales > Poaceae > Aegilops > Aegilops speltoides. Next base: position 236,486,421 of record CM038142.1, read on the forward strand.
GAAGGAGTAGGGTTTTACACTTCAAGGTGGCCCGAACCTGGGTAAACTGCCGTGTCTTCCTTTCCGTTTGAGCTCGACATGATAGGCTGTGAGATTAGCCAGTAGGCAAGCTGGGCTGGTTAAGATCTCTGCACGCATCTGATAAACCACAAGTGTAGGGGATCGCAACAGCTTTCGTGGGTAAACTATTCAACCCAAATTTATTGATTCAACACAAGGGGAGCCAAAGAATATTCTCAAGTATTAGCAGTTGAGTTGTTAATTCAACCACACCTGGATAACTTAGTATCTGCAGCAAAGTATTTAGTAGAAAAGTAGTATGATAGTAATGGTAACAGTGGCAAAAGTAAAGATAGCAGTTTTGTAGTAGTTGTAACAGTAGCAACGGAAAAGTAAATAAGCAAAGCACAATATGTGAAAAAGCTCGTAGGCATTGGATCAGTGATGGATAATTATGTCGGATGCGATTCCTCATGTAATAGCTATAACATAGAGAGACTGTCGGTGTACAAAAGTAGGGGCTCTGCTTTTCACCCCTTTACTTGTGCACGGGCAGTCAGAGCCTCCCTCCACGGCCACGCACAGATACGGCAGGAAAGGGAAGCCGGAGAGAAGCCGAAGCCACAAGGACAAACGAAGCCACAACAAGGGCCAAGGCCACAGAGATCAGATAGGCGTAGCAGGTTCCCCGGGCAAGGACATTTTCTAGGGCAGACTCAGCAGCCCCGGCAAGACCCTTGCTAGGGCAGCTCGCCCGCGCTAGCCAAAGCGAGCCACCCTTGAGCCCACCAACGCTAAACAAATGCATTGGGATAAGGCTCGGGAGGCACCTCCGTGGTGGCATGCAGATCTTTGTGAAGACATGGAATGCTCAAGATCAGATGAGGATAGGAAGGCAACCATCCTCACCGAAGAAACCCACGAGACCTCCGGCAAGACCCTTATCGGGGAGGCCAGCGCGCCACGGCAAGACCCTTGCCGTGCCACTCGGCAAGACCATTGTCGGTCCACCTGACAAGGCCCTCGCCAAGCACACCGGCAGGGCCACTGCCAGGCCCGCGCCAACCAAGTCCTCACCGCCGTTCGCATGCACCTGCCGCCCCAACCAGCTGGGCAGGCACCTGCATGGCAGCATGCAATCCTTCGTGGAGGCTCCACCACCGCGCCACCTCAGCTGCCTGCATGCCTACATGGCACCGCATGCATCGCTGGCCAGGACTCCTGTCGAAGCGAGGAGGAGCGGCGATGGACGGGACGGGCCTCGCCCCCGTCCCCGATAAAGTGAAGGGACACCTAAGCCTCGCATTAAATGCAACTTATCCTGTAACACTAGGGACAAACTCACAAAGTTGTAGCACTTTCCACCTCCTGTATGACACTGTGGCAGCCCCTTTCGCCTATAAAAGGATTCCCATGGCACGCAGAGAAGGGATTCGGCTCCTTCGAACCCCACAGCGCCTAGAGCTAGTTCAAGAGCTCAAGAACGCTAAATACATCCACCAAAGTAGGATCGTAGGGTTTTATGCATCTTTGCGGCCCGAACCTGGGTAAATCCTTTTGCGTTGTCTACTAGTCCTGCTCTTCTCACGATCCCCATGCCCCGCAACCGTAGAAGGGATTCCAGTGATCCCATAGGTGTCGTTTTCCACCGACATCTTTGGCGCGAAAGGGAGGGGGAGCGCTGTTGTGAGAATCTAGTCTAGCAGTTGGCCTAGCTGTTCTTCATCACCATGGCTCCTAAGAAGAAGGCGACCACGGCGATCGGTTCGTCTGGGACCAAGTTGCCTGCACCGGTGCGGACTTGTAGCGGGCTAGTCGCGGAGAGAACCCGTGGCGCGGCCCGCGAAAATCCACATCGCCCTGGCGGTTCAGGCCTGGCGAGTGGCACCGCCCGCGCGCCAAGCGACGAGCCACCAAAGAACGGGCTCGAGACGGGTCCCCCGCAGCGGCGCGGGCGTTCAGGCGCCACCGTCCCGCCAGGCGGCGGCACAGCGACCTCCAAGACGCCAACACCGGCGCCCACGGCGCGCTCCTCTCACGTTGTACGTGATGAGCATCATCACCCTGCCGGTGACCCTGCGCGCCGCCCTGGGAGGAGCCCCGTACGCCCATCACATGAAGAAGAGGGCCAGCATGCGCGCCGAGGTGCTGATGGAGGTGGCGAACGACTACGGAGCCGCGACGCAGCTCCTTCTAACGTGGTTAGGAGTCGAGGCGCATCGCGGTCCACCCACCTTTTGCCGCCATCCACGCCAGCGGAAGACCTAGCGCGCGCGCAGCTGCTCCTCGATTTTCCTCCCGCTGTGGAGAAGCTAGACGAATGGAGGGCCACCGTCCGGAGCCTCGTCGGCATCACCAACAACGATGGGGTGCGGCCGGTGGGAACTGTAGGCCATCGCGCCAACGGGATGCCACGTGCCTGCGGAGGCCACGCCGGAGGCGACGCGGCCACGGTGTACTCCCCACCTCCATCCCTACTGCCCTAGGTATCGGCCCGTCGCGATGACGCTTGTCATCACGTCTCCATCGCATCGTCCGACCCGCGAACCAACCGCGATCAGTGCCAAGTCCTTCGGGAGCGCGCTCATGTGACGCTCGAACTACGATTGAGCGCCGACGTGATGCGCGCCACCAGTCGTACAGGCGGGCAGGGCCCGCTATGGTCCACCCAGTGCCGGGAGGCTACGGTGCCCTACCTTACGAGGTGGGTTGTATGGCCTTCACCCGTGAGCTGCGATAGTTCCAGTGGCCCTCCCACCGTATGTTCAAGCCCGACATTGGCGAGAAGTACAACGGCAAGACTCACCCGTCTGAGTTCCTCAGCATCTATACCATCGTGATGCAAGCTGCCGGGGCCCGCGACGATAAGGTACTTGCCAATTACTTCCCGTTGGCACTCAAGCCTAATGTTATGTCATGGTTGATGCACTTGCCAGTGGATTCCATCTCTTGTTGGGCGGACCTGTGCCATGCGTTTGTTGGCGCCTTTACCGGAGGTCACCATGCTCATGGCCAGGCAAGTGATTTACGCATCATCCCCCATAAGGAAGGAGAAAACCTGCGCAAGTACATCCAAAGGTTCAGCCAGGTGCAGTACAACACCCCGGTTGTTCATCCTGCCGCCGTGATCAATGCATTCCATCAGAACGTGCGTAATCGCAAGATGCGTGAAGAACTGGCGATGAACAAGGTTAAGGATGTGGTCGAGATCTATGTTCTGGCCGATCGGTGCGCTTGCGCTGAAGAGGGAAGGAAGTACCCCGGCGAAGATGCCGATGCGGAAATAGACTCCACGGATGACACCGTCACCCCAGCGAAGAAGGGCCGATGCTGCAACAGGAAGCGCAAGGGCAAGGCCGTGCTAGCCGTCGAGGGATCCGACGACACCGGTGCCACCAAGAAGACCAAGGCAAGCGACCCCGGCAAGGAGATTGCAGGGTGCAACGCTTGCCGGGCCCTGGTGGCCGCCGATAAGCTGGGAGGCTCCGAGAAGCATTATTGAAAGATCCATCACACCAAGGTCCATGACCTCCAAAACTGACGGCAAGTAGAGCTGCTCGCCGAGAAGCAGAAAGCCGAGTATGAGCGGAGGGACAAGGAGAAAGGACCAGATGGTGCCGAGGGATCCGGCAAGAAGCGTGGCGGCCAAGGAGGCCGCCGCGGCAAGGATAACCAGCAAGGGAGGCCCACCCAGGGCCGCGACAAGAACCAGGAAGATGGTGATCATGACGAGGACGACGAGTCCGGCGACCACGAGTTTAAGAAGGCCACGAAGGCCATGTGCGTCGATGGTGGTGCCTCGCTGCATACCTCCCACCGCCAACTCAAGCAGTGGGCGCGTGAGATCACAGCGGTGGATCCATCGTTTGACGTGCGGAAGCCACTGAAATGGTCCAGCACGCCCATCATCTTCGACACAGAGGACCACCCTGACCGCACCACTGTGATCGGGTGCTTGCCGTTGTTGGTTTCACCAACGATTCGCAACCTCAAGGTGACAAAGATGTTGGTTGATGGCGGGGCCGACCTGAACTTGATCTCGCCTGTTGTGGTCAAAAAGCTGCAGATCCCTGATGGAGACCTCGAGGAGACGGGTACGTTCCAAGGGGTTAACCTGGGGAGGAGCCAGCCGAAGGAAAAAATCACACTGCCCGTGACATTCGGAGGCACGCTGAACCACAGGACGGAGAGGATTGTTTTCAATGTAGCTGAGATCCCCTTGCCTTATAACGGGATCCTCGGCCGCCCGACGCTAGCCAAGTCCATGGCGGCTTCGCACTATGCCTACAACATGCTGAAGATGCCCGGGCCGATAAACATCATCACCGTCTCCTCCGACAAGAAAGATGTGCTAATCTGCGCCGACCAGCTCTATCGGGAAGCAGTTGCAGCAGCTGCCGCTAAGGCGCCTGCTCCTGCCAATGGAGCCCCTGGAGAGAAGAGGTCCGGCGAGACCCCTCGCACCCACTCCGGCAAGCGCACCTCTTCAGGGTGTTGTTAGCGCTACACTAGTGGAGTAGAGAGAGGTTGATGAAAAGGCAGCGACTACAGCAGAGCAAACAGATGGCAGGACAAAACCCTCTCCGGCAGGGCTCGATCCCCGCAAGATCGATTCCCCAGCAGGGGCTGACGGCAGCGAGATGGGACCCACGCAACCTGGTGAAGAGGCATAGAAGAAGAAAATGGTGCAGCACCTGGTGTACTTCGTCAGCTCCGTCTTGCAGGGGGCAAGGTCGAGGTTCTCAGGTGTGCAAAAGCTGCTCTTCGGCCTCCTCATGGCCTCGAGGAAGCTGCGCCACTACTTCCAAGTGCACGAGATCACGGTGGTCACCCGCCTCCCATTGCAACAGATACTACACAACCCAGATGCAACGGGGAGGATCGTGGAATGGGCCCTGGAGCTGTCAAGTTTCGGTTTGAAGTTTGAAAGCACCTCGACGATTCAGAGCAGAGTCTTGGCGGAGTTTGTTACGGAATGTACCTCGACGCCCGACAAAGAGGTATAGGAGACCACTCTCCCCGAAAAGGAAACGAGCTACAACTGGATCATGTACTTTGATGGTGCCTTCTCGCTGCAAGGCGCCGGAGCTGGTGTGCTGCTTGTCGCACCCACCGGAGAGCACCTCAAGTATGTCATCCAGATGCACTTCCCCCGGGACATGTCGACCAACAACACGCTGAGTACGAAGGTTTGCTTGCCGGTCTCAGGATCGCGGCAGACCTCGGAGTTAAGAAGCTCATCGTCAAGGGCGACTCACAGCTCGTCGTCAGGCAGATCAACAAAGATTATCAAAGCCCGTTGATGGAAGCTTACGTTGAAGAGGTGAGGAAACTGGAGGAGCGCTTTGACGGTATACAAGTGGAGCATGTCCCTCGGGCAGAGAACGACGTCGCCGATTACCTCTCAAAGCATGCTGCCCTCAAGATACCTGTGGAACTAGGTACTTTTGTGCTTCAGTTAATCGAACCATCCGTTGAGCCATCGACCGGGCAAAGCAAGCGGAGGAAGCTAGGCCCCGACAAGTACTTCCCCACCGAGCTCCCCGGAGCCGCTGGCGAAGATGTTGCCGTGGATGCCGATCCTACCGCAAGGCGACCGAATCCGGCAGGACCTCAGGTCATGGCCGTGGAGGCGGCCGCTCCCACGGCAGAAGAGATGCCTTTGGTCCTTGCCGTTGAGCCACAGGCTCCGGCATGGGAACAGCACACCGTTCGATTCTTTCAAAAAGGAGAGCTTCCTGAGGAGCAGGAAGAGGTAGAAAGAGTAGCCCGCCGGTCTGCTCTGTACCAATTTATTGATAACGTATTGTAAAGAAGGAGACCGAATGGGGTGAATTTAATGTGCATCTCCTGGGAGGAAGGACTAAAGCTGTTGGCAGAGATACATGGAGGCATATGTGGCTCCCACAAAGGGTAGAGGGCCCTTGCCGGCAAGGCTTTCCGGCAAGGTTTCTTCTGGCTCACCGCCCTTCAAGATGCGACGGCGCTAGTAACCAAGTGTGAAACGTGCTAGTTCCATTCGAAGAACCTCCATCAACCAGCTCAAGCCCTTCAAACTATCCCTCTCTCCTGGCCCTTCTCAGTCTGGGGGCTCAACATACGGGGCCCTTTCCCACGCACTGTCGGGGGCTTTGGGTACTTGTACGTCGCAATCGACAAGTTCACAAAGTGGCCAGATGTGGAAGTAGTGAGGAAGGTGATGGAGCAGTCAGCCATCAAGTTTTTCAAGGGGTAGTTTGTCGTTTCGGGGTGCCCACCAGGGTCATCACCGACAACGGCACACAGTTCACAAGCCATGCCTTCATGCAATACATTGAAGATCTCGGCAGCAGGGTCTGTTTTGCTTCCGTGGCACACCCACGGAGCTATGGCCAAGCAGAGAGAGCAAATGCTGAAGACTTGCAAGGATTAAGGACGAAAACTTTTGACAAACTGCGCAAGAGTGGAAGGCGCTGAATTGATGAATTGTCGGCGGTTCTTTGGTCAATCAGAACGACGCCAAATCGAGCCACCGGCCAGACACCCTTTGCCCTGGTCTACGGGGCAGAAGCAGTTCTCCTAACGGAACTCATATATGGGCTACCTTGAGTGCTCGCTTATGACGAGCTTGAGCAAGAGCAACTACGGCAAGATGACGCGATGCTCTTTGAGGAAGATCGTCTCCGGGAGGCTGTGAGAGCAGCACGCTACCAGCAAGCCTTGCGCCGCTACCATAGCCGCAAGGTTCATGCCTGGAGCTTTGAGGAAGGCGACCTTGTTCTTCAGCACGTTCAGTCGGCCAAGAATTCCAACAAGTTGACGCCAAAGTGGGAAGGCCCTTATGGGGGTTACACGAGTCACCAGGCCCGGCGCAGTCCAACTGGAGACCGAAGATGCCATTCCAGTGAGCAACTCCTGGAACATCGAGCATCTTCGCAAGTTTTACCCATAAGGCGTGGCTGCCAGGCCTCCCGGCAAGCCACCCTTTTGTACAAGCCTTGCCGGCAAGGCATGTAACCCTTTGAGCAAAGCCAGGCGCAGACCCTGAGCATAAATAAACGAAGCTCTGGCGCCCTAAATTATAGCATGCATGCTAGGTTGAGTCTCTTCCTTGGTTAGGGTTGATAGTGCTTAGCGGTGGCTAACCCCTAGCTTAGAGGTCGAGTGTGCGTTTCCCTGTTCTTCTCTTTCTTCTTTGGTTCGCAGGGCACATAAGTTTTCTTGCCGAACTATTCTGGAAGAAAGAAAATGGACCGGCGTGCGAACCCCGGCAAGCCAGAGTTGCCGGGGGGCGCAAGGACAAATATCCGTCCACGGCAAGCCAAGATTGCCGGGGGCTGCAGATCCAGATATGTTCTCTATCCTCTATCGTGCATCTCGTTATCGACTGGGATACGTGAAACCCCGTTCTATCTCTAAGCTGCCATGCTCCCCCTTTTCGATACCCAGGGATTATCCCCTGGGTCCGAATTTGGTCGTAGCCGCAGCAACAAAGAAGGAGAACAGGGAGCCTAAGCCCACCTCATCCCTTCCTCTGGCGAGAGCGCGAGAAAGGTTGAGCAAGGTGGGGAGACGACAAGCCCTGTTGCCGGCGAAAAAGTGTTTGTCCTAAAGATAACGAGGATTCACTCCTTGTCATGGATTCCTCCTGCGAATGAAAATCCTGGCAAAAATCCCTTTTTCATTAAAAAATATCCCATACAGGAAATGGAACAAGAAAGCAGAAGGGCAAAAGGGGCGCCTAGGCGAGCTACGAGTGGCAGAAGACACCAAGAGAACATCTCGGTGGCCGTCCAAGGGCTGGATGGTGATGGCGGCACCGGAGGCAGAGCTCGAAGACAAGGCGGCAGGATGCCAACGCGCGACGAAGGCGTCGGTGCCCACGTACTCCGACTTGACGGCCTTGCCGTTCGTCCTCTTCCTCTTCTGCAGCCTCCCTACGCCAGCCGCCCAAGGAGACGACCCCGAGAAGTTCAAGGAGCCGGTGACACAGATGATGGGGTCGCTGGTGCCGCTCGGAACGGCGCCTGACATCTAGTCGGACCCGTCATCCTGCCACCCGCTGCCCTCGTCGTCGCTGCTATTTTCTTCCTCGCCACTCTCACTTGAGGAGGAATCTTCATCGTTAGAGGAGCTCTCTACGCAGCACCTCACACGGTTCCCGAAGTGCCCGAAGATCTTGATGGAGAAGAGAGCACCCTCCATTAGTTTGAATTGGAGAGCGAGCCCGTCTGTCAAGCTGTGGAGGCGAGTGAAGGTCTTCCACCCTCGGTGGAGATACATGACGTGATGGCCGGGGAACTCAATGTCGACCCACGTGCCACTGTTCCCACAACCCCTCATGTGCAGCCGCAGCGCCTGCGGCGGATCCAGCTCCATTTCACGTGCAAATGGGGTCGGAAGGCGAAGGCGACGGCGCGACGGGTGGCGCAGCCTGACGAAGAATTCCCAGGGGTTGTCCCTAGCGTGGCCCTCCATCGGAGGAAGGGCTACTAGAGGAGGCGAGGCGGATCTGCCACCCCGTCCTCCTCTCCCTCGGGCACCACGACGGCCTCGACCTCGCCCCCTCCCCCTTCCTCTAGCGGCCGGCTCCGCCGCTGCGAGCTCCTGGGGAGGAGCGATGCGCTGTCTGGCCGAGACCCTCGCCGCCACCGATGATGCGTCGCCACGTCCCCTCTCCATGGCAGAAGAAGAAGGGAAGCAGGAATGGGGAGAGGCCGTTGGCGAAGAGTGGAGAGGCACCGTTCCTTTTGCCCCCCCTCTCTTCATAAAGGGGCGGGGGCGAGGCTCGGCCGCCCACCCTCGACCAATCCGGCTCGTTGAAGTGATAGCGAGCGGGGCCGTCGACCGCCCTCCACGCTCCATTGATGGCGCGTGGGAATAGACCTGCACGCGCGCGAATTCCTGCGTCCCGCGCGCCTGCCATTCTCTCTGCATTATGCATGCAGTGAACGTAGTACGAGAGGCGGGCACAGGGGGACACGTGGAACGACGGTTCCCAGGCAAAAGCAGTAAATGGGAGGCGGCCCTGCGGTCTCGAAGAAACACGCAAGCCGCCTCTTTACTATCCACCATGAGGTGACGCCAGCATGCCCACGTCATGCACGCGCACGACCCCCACGTCACGCATTCAACGCAGGTCGTGGGGAAGCACAGCGGACGGAACAGTGGCCACGGTAAAATTCTGCCCCAACTGCCCGCGCACCGTTCTGGTCCTGGCCCAACAACGTGCTGCACTTATGTGTGGCCCAGGCCCGGGGGCTCCTATCGGTGTACAAAAGTAGGGGATCTGCTTTTGACCCCTTTACTTTTGCACAGGCAGTCAGAGCCTCCCACCACGGCCACGCAGAGACACGGCAGGAAAGGGAAGCCAGAGAGAAGCTGAAATCACAAGGACAACCGAAGCAACAACAAGGGCCAAGGCCATAGAGATCAGATAGGCGTAGCAGGTTCCCCCGGCAAGGACCCTTGCCGGGGCAGCCTCAGCAGCCCCGGCAAGACCCTTGCCATGCCAGCTCGCCTGCGCCAGCCAAAGCGAGCCACCCTTGAGCCCACCAACGCTAAACAAATGCATTGGCATAAGGCTCGGGAGGCACCTCCGTGGTGGCATGCAGATCTTTGTGAAGACATAAAATGATCAAGATCAAATGAGGATAGGAAGGCAACCATCCTTACCGAAGAAACCCACGAGACCCCCGGCAAGACCCTTGCCGGGGAGGCCAGCGCGCCACGGCAAGACCCATGTCGGGCCACCCAGCAAGACCCTTGTCGGGCCACCCGGCAAGGCCCTCTCCAAGCACACCAGCAGGGCCACTACCAGGCCCGCGCCAACCAAGTCCTCACCACCGCACGCATGCAGCTGCCACCCCAACCAGCTGGGCAGGCACCTGCGTGGAAGCATGCAATCCTTCGTGGGGGCTCCACCACCACGCCACCTCAGCTGCCTGCCTCCCAACATGGCACCGCATGCATCGCTGGCCAGCGCGCATGTTGAAGCAAGGAGGAGTGGCGACGGACGGGATGGGCCTCTTCCCCATCCCCGATAAAGTGAAGGGACACCTAAGCCTCGCATTAAATGCATCTTGTCCTGTAACATTAGGGACAAACTCACAAAGTTGTAGCACATTCCACCTCCTATATGCCACTGTGGCAGCCCCTTTCGCCTATAAAAGGAGGCCCATGGCACACAGAGAAGGGATTCGGCTCCTTCGAACCCCACAGCGCCTAGAGCTAGTTCAAGAGCTCAAGAACGCTAAATACATCCACCAAAGCAGGATCGTAGGATTTTACGCATATTTGTGGCCGAACCTGGGTAAATCCTTTTGTGTTGTCTACTAGTCCCGATCTTCTCACGATCCCCGCGCCCCGCAACCGTAGAAGGGATTCCAGTGATCCCATAGGTGTCGTTTTCCACCGACAGTGACACAGAACTAGCTCTAGTTCATCAATGTAATGTCAGCATGTATTCCGAATATAGTCATACGTGCTTATGGAAAAGAACTTGCATGACATCTTTTATCCTACCCTCCAGTGGCAGCGGGGTCCTAGTAGAAACTAAGGGATATTAAGGCCTCCTTTAATAGAGAACCAGACCAAAGCATTAACACATAGTGAATACATGAACTCCTCAAACTACGGTCATCACCGAGAAGTATCCCGATTATTGTCACTTCAGGGTTGTCGGATCATAACACATAATAGGTGACTATGGTATTGCAAGATAGGATCAAGAACTCACATATATTCATGAAAACATAATAAGTTAAGATCTGAAATCACGGCACTCGGGCCCTAGTGACAAGCATTGAGCATAGAAAAGTCATAGCAACATCAAGTTCAGATCAAGAACTCGGGCCCTAGTGGATACTAGGGATCAAACGCTACCAAAACTAACTTGATTACATGGTAAATCTCATTCAACGCATCACCGTCTTGCAAGCCTACGATGGAATTACTCACGCACGACGGTGAGCATCATGAAATTGGTGATGGATGATGTTTGATGATGATGACGACGACGAATCCCCCTCTCCGGAGCCCCGAACGGACTCCAGATCAGCCCTCCCGAGAGAGATTAGGGCTTGGCGGCGGCTCTGTATCGTAAAACGCAATGAAACTTTATCTCTTATTTTTTATCTGCAAAACAGAATATATAGAGTTGGAGTTGAGGTCGGTGGAGCTTCAGTGGGCCCACGAGACAGGGGGCACCCCCAGGGGTAGGGGGCGCACCCACCACCCTCGTGGATAGGGTGTGGGCCCCTGGCCTTGATTCTTTCGCCAGTATTTTTATATTTTCCAAAAGTTATCTCCGTTGATTTTCAGGTCATTCTGAGAACTTTTGTTTTCTGCACAATAAACAACACCATGGCAGTTCTGCTAAAGACAGCGTCAGTCCGGGTTGGTTTCATTCAAATCATGCAAATTAGAGTCCAAAACAAGGGCAAAAGTGTTTGGAAAAGTAGATACATTGGAGACGTATCAACTCCCCCAACCTTAAACCTTTGCTTGTCCTCAAGCAATTTAGTTGACAAACTGAAAGTGATAAAGAAAACTTTTACAAACTCTGTTTGCTCTTGTTGTTGTAAATATGTAAAGCCAGGATTCAAGTTTTCTGCAAAGATTATGAACTAACCATATTCACAATAGCACTTAGGTCTCATATTTACTCATGTCAATGGCATAATCAGCTAGCGAGCAATAATAATAAAACTCGGATGACAACACTTTCTCAAAACAATCATAATATGATATAACAAGATGGTATCTCGCTAGCCCTTTCTGAGACCGCAAAACATAAATACAGAGCACCTTTAAAGATCAAGAATTGACTAAACATTTTAATTCATGGTAATAGAGATCCAGTCAAGTCATACCAATATAAACTAATGGTAATGAGAGTGTGCTCTCGAGCTGGTGCTTTTTAATAAGAAGGTGATGACTCAAGATAAAAGTAAATAGATAGGCCCTTCGCAGAGGGAAACAGGGATTTGTAGAGGTGCCAGAGCTCGATTTTAAAATAGAGATGAATAACATTTTGAGCGGTATACTTTCATTGTCAATGCAACAACTATGAGATGGCGATATCTTCCATGCTACATACAATATAGGCGGTTCCCAAACAGAATGGTAAAAGTTTATACTTCCCCACCACCAACAAGCATCAATCCACGGCTTGCTCGAAATAACGAGTGCCTCCAACTAGCAACAGCCCCGGGGGAGTTTTGTTTAATTATTTTGATTTGCTTTGATCTTTTTGATCATGGGACTGGGCATCCTGGTTACCAGCCATTTTCTTGTGAATGAGGAGCGGAGTCCACTCCTCTTGAGAATAACCCACCTAGCATGGAAGATACAGACAGCCCTAGTTGGAACATGAGCTGCTCGATCATAGAAAACAGAATTTCATTTGAAGCTTTGGAGTTTGGCACATACAAATTTAGTTGGAACGGCAGGTAGATACCGCATATAGGAAGGTATGGTGGACTCATATGGAGTAACTCTGGGGTTTATGGAGTTTGGATGCACAAGCAGTATTCCCGCTTAGTACAGGTGAAGGCTAGCAAAAGACTGGGAAGCGACCAACTGAGCGAGCCAGAACAGTCATGAACATGCATTAAAATTAATCTACACCAGGTGCAAGCATGAGTAGGATATAATCCACCATGAACATAAATATCATGAAGGCTTATGTTGATTTGTTTCAACTACATGCGTGAACATGTGCCAAGTCGAGTCACTCAATTCATTCAAAGGAGGATACCATCCCATCATACCACATCATAACCATTTTAATAGCATGTTGGCATGCAAGGTAAACCATTATAAACTCATTGCTAATTAAGCATGGCATAAGCAACTATAATCTCTAAATGTCATTGCAAATATGTTTACATCATAATAGGCTGAATGAGGAATGATGAACCCATCATATTTACAAAAACAAGAGAGGTCAAGTTCATACCAGCTTCTCTCATCCCAATCAGTCCATCATATATCGTCATTATTGCCTTTCACTTGCACGACCGAACGGTTTGTATAATAATAATAGTGCACGTGCATTGGACTAAGCTGGAATCTGCAAGCATTCAATTGAAGAGAGAAGACAAAGTAATATGGGCTGTAAGTTAAATTAACAATCATGCATATGACAGCCACTAAACATTTTCAGTATGGTCTTCTCCTCTGGACCCCCAAAGCAAAGAAAACTATTTACACGGAAAAGCTCCCAACACGTAAAAGAAGAACGAGAAATCTTTCGGGGTTTTCATTTTAATTACTACTAAAAGAATGGAAATTAAACTAGCTAATTTTTTGGTTTTTCTTAAGGTTTATCAAACACACAAGAATAAAGTTAGAAAAAGAAATTAAACTAGCATGGATAATACAATGAAGGAGTATGAGCACCGACAACTAGAATAGTGTGTGAACATGAATGTAAAGGCAGTGAGAAATACGTAGTCCCCCAAGCTTAGGCTTTTGGCGTAAGTTGGTCTAATGCCAAGGACCGCGACTACACTCCCCGGTGTACTGAGGAGTATCATCTAGATACCACTGGTTGGCGATCTCTTCCGGATCCCACTGATAACAGGATGAACGATAAGGGTCCAGTGGAGGTTCCGGCTCAGGCACTAGAGCGGATGTCTGGCCTCGATGAGCATACACCACTTCGGGCAAGACAAGGTATTTATCTGTAGTCAAACCAAACAACAAAGGCACAGGCAGGGTAATAATCTCATTGTGTTTCTTATTAAATCTTAAGTTATACAGAAGCATCTTATCTTTGTTGTCAACTATAAACTCATACGCTAACATGCTCCTGTATTCTAAAAAGGAAAGAGGCAACATTGTCTCCTCTTTCTCATAATGCCTAATAGGTATCTCAAAATGTTTAGCAAGGCGTGCAGCATAGATACCTCCAAAGATGAGGCCCTTTGTACGGTTCGGGCTTAGCCGTTTAGCAATAACGGCACCCATACTAAAGCTGTTATCACCAAATAAGGCATGGAGCCGAATAATAATATCATGAACACTGAAGTTTCCACTATTTCCACGACCAATTAAGCATCGACTAGCAAATATGGCAAAGTAGCATAAAACAGGAAAAATGTATGCTAGTGATTCTCGCATCAGAACCCTTCTTAGGATCCCCTACAGTAATAGTGTTAACAAAACCATCCACATCTTTACGATGTGGCTCATTTAAACTGCCCTCAAAGGGTATTCTACATACCGCGCAAAAATTACGTAATGACATTTCCTTGAACTCATCATATAAATGAAATGATACTAAAGCAGGTGAATTCTTAGGATAGTAATAAAAGTTTTGCATGAAAGTATTGGTGAGTAAGCGATCCTGATCGATCCGGTCGTGGAGGAAGTCAATGAGGCCCGCATTTTTAGCCAAAGAATAGAAGTCTTCATAAATCCCGGCTTCTCTCAAGAAGTTATCACAAGGCCATTCGCATGGCCGTACTTCCACTACGTGAGGAAGACTATACTTGGCCTTTTCCTTCTCGTTAGCTTGTTTATCCTTGGAGCCTTGGCTAGAGGAGCCCCTCAAAAATCTCCTTATCATTTTCTAAAAGTTTCTGGAATTTTTAGTAACTTCAAAATGAAAGTGAATCAAACTAAACAAGATTGATAGCAACTACTCCCACAAGTGCCAAGAGCCTATATCATGCATTAGAATTACTTGGGACCTCATAAATTTGACATGCAAGCTCAAGAATAGGGTCACCTATGCAGCAAAATTTTGCAATGAATAAAGCACTAGAACAAAAACTAATTGGACCAATGGAGGAGCCACATACCAAGCAACAATCTCCCAAAGAAGTTTTATGAATGGAGCTTTGAGCAAGGAGATCAAAAATCGCAGCAAAATGAGATAGAACTCATGCTTGAGCTGTATGGGGATTTTTTGGGAGTAAGATGAAGTGTGTGGGTACAGGAATAAGTGGAGAGGGGGCCACCATGAGCCCACGAGACAGGGGGGCACGCCCAGGGGGTGTGGGCGCGCCTCCACCCTCGTGGCCAGGTGCTTGCCACCGTGCAGTGTTCTTAGTGCCTATAATCCTCAAATAATCCATAAAAAATCATACTAATTTTGCAGGGCATTCGGTGCACTTTTATTTTCGGGATATTCTTTTATTGCACGGATAATTCAGAAAACAGACAAATAATACTATTTTTGCTTTATTTATTCTAAATAACAGAAAGTAAAAAGTGTGTAAAGAAGGTTGTGCCTTCTAGTTTCATCCATCTCATGATCATCAAAATGAATCCACTAACAAGGTTGATCAAGTCTTGTTAACAAACTCATTCCGAATAACATGGAACCGGAGAAATTTCGAATAACACTAGGTTACCTCAACGGGGATATGCACATCCCCAACAATAAGAATATCATACTTTTTCTTGATAGTAGGAAGAGGAAATTCAAAACCTCCAATAATGATAGTTGGAATTTCTCAAATAGAATTGATGCTTTAAACTTGAGGTTGTTTCCTCGGAAAGTGTACCATATGCTCATTACCATTAACATGAAAAGTTAGATTGCCTTTGTTGCAATCAATAACAGCCCCTGCAGTATTCAAAAAGGGTCTACCAAGGATAATCGACATACTATCGTCCTCAGGAATAACAAGAATAACAAAGTTCGTTAAGATAGTGACATTTGCAACGACAACAGGCACATCCTCACAAATACCGACAGGTATGGCAGTTGATTTATCAGCCATTTGCAAGGATATTTTAGTAGGTATCAACTTATTCAATTCAAGCCTATGATATAAAGAGAGAGGCATAACACTAACACCGGCTCCAAGATCACAAAAATCAGTTTTAACATAGTTTCTTTTAATGGAGCATGGTATAGTTGGTACCCCTGGGTCTCCAAGTTTCTTTGGTATTCCACCCTTAAAAGTATAATTAGCAAGCATGGTGGAAATTTCATCCTCCGGTATCTTTCTTTTATTTGTAATGATATCCTTCATATATTTGGCATAAAGATTTAATTTAAGCATATCAGCTAAGTGCATACATAAGAAGATAGGTCTAATCATTTCAGCAAAGCGCTCAAAATCCTCATCATCCTTTGTCTTGGATGGTTTAGGAGGGAAGGGCATGGGTTTCTGAACCCATTGTTCTATTTCTCTACCGTGCTTCTTAGCAACAAAATATCTTTTACCATAACGTTGATTCTAATTTTGGGTTATCAAGATCAATAGCAGGTTCAATCTCTACATCATTATTTTTGCTAGGTTGAGCATCAACATGAATATTATCATTAACATTATCACTAGGTTCATGTTCATCACCTGATTGTGTTTCAGCATCAGAAATAGAAATAACATTGGGATTCTCAGGTGTGTCTATAACAGGTTCACTAGAAGCATGCAAAGTCCTATCATTTTTCTTTTCTTATTTTTAGAAGAACTAGGTGCCTCTAAATTATTTCTCTGAGAATCCTGCTCGATTCTGTTAGGGTGGCCATCAGGATACGAAGGTTCCTGAGTCATTCTACCAGTTCTGGTAGCAACTCTAACAGAAAAATCATGTTTATTATTTAATTCATTGAGCAAATCACTTTGAGCTTTTAGTACTTGCTTAGCTTGAGTGGTAACCATAGAAGCATATTTGCTAATGAGTTTAAGTTCACCTTTAACTCTAGCGATATAATCACTCAAGTGTCCTATCTCGAACGCATTATTCTTTTATTCCCAACTAACATAAGCATTAAAACTTTCTTGTCTAGCCATAAAGTCATCAAATTCATCTAAACATGGGCTATGAAATTTTACTAGACGGGATTTCAACTTTATCATATCTATAGAGAGAATTTACCTTTACTACCTGTGTCGGGTTATCAAGACAATGTGTTTCTTCAACAGGCGGTATATTAAGACCATGTATTTCTTCAATAGGAGATAAATTCTTGACGTCTTCAGTTTTAATACCTTTTTCTTTCATAGATTTCTTTGCCTCTTGCATATCCTCTGGACTGAGAAATAGAACTCCTCTCTTCTTCGGAGTTGGTTTAGGAAGAGGCTCAGGAGTTGGCTCAGTTAGCTCAGGAATTGGCTCAGGAAGAGTCCAATTATTTTCATTAGTCAACATATTATTCAATAGTAATTCAGCTTGGTCGACTGTTCTTTCCCTGAAAACACAACCAGCACAACTATCCAAGTAGTCCTTGGAAGCATCGGTTAGTCCATTATAAAAGATATCAAGTATTTCATTTTTCTTAAGAGGATGATCAGGCAAAGCATTAAGTAATCGAAGAAGCCTCCCCAAGCTTGTGGGAGACTCTCTTCTTCGATTTGCACAAAATTATATATTTCTCGCAAGGCAGCTTGTTCCTTATGAGCAGGGAAATATTTAGCAGAGAAGTTTTTTTTGATAGAAAGACTGTAGGGGAACACCCTACAGTATAATTGGTGCCACAACCCCAAATTGCAAGTACCATGCCTTGAACCTGGGTGAGTGGGAAGGCATCAACCCCTTCCCACCACTAGGCTACACCATTTAGCATGAAAGTAGTAAATCATATCCCGGGGACTACGCACACAACCAAGTTTTAGCATCACCCTTTAATGAGAACGGAAATATCTTAAGGATATAATAATAGCGAGACTTCTCATCATTAGTAACCAGGGTGGCTATATCATTTAACTTGGTAAGATGTGCCACAACAGTTTCAGATTCATAGCCATAAAAAGGATCAGATTCAACCAAAGTAATTATCTCAGGATCAACAGAGAATTCATAATCCTTATCAGTAACACATATAGGTGAAGTAGCAAAAGCTGGGTCATGTTTCATTCTAGCATTAAGAGATTGCTGCTTCCATTTAGCTAATAACTTCTTAAGAACATATCTATCACTGCAAGCAAAAATAGCTCTAGCAGCTTCTTCATCCATAACATAACCCTCAGGAACGACAGACAATTCATAATTAGGGGGAGAACCTTCATCATCAATATCATCAATAATATCATCTTCAACAGTTTTGTTCTCTCTAACCCTAGCAAGTTGTTCATCAAGAAATTCACCTAATGGGAAAGTAGTATCAAGCACAGAAGTAGTTTCGTCATAAGTATCATGCATAGCAGAAGTGGCATCATCAATAGCATGCGACATATCAGAATTCAAAGTAGTAGCAGGTTTAGGTGTCGCAAGCTTACTCAAAACAGAAGGAGAATCTAGTGTAGAGATAGATGGCAGTTCCTTACCTCCCCTCGTAGTTGAGGGAAAAATCTTAGTTCTTGCGTCTTTCAAGTTCCTTATAGTGACCAGCAGATATAAATCCCAAGTAACTCAAAGAATAGAGCTATGCTCCCTGGCAACGGCGCCAGAAATTAGTCTTGATAACCCACAATTGTAAGGGATCGCAACAGCTTTCGAGGGTAAAGTATTCAACTCAAATTTATTGATTCAACACAAGGGGAGCCAAAGAATATTCTCAAGTATTAGCAGTTGAGTTGTCAATTCAACCACACCTAGATAACTTAGTATCTGCAGCAAAGTATTTAGTAGCAAAGTAGTATGATAGTAATGGTAATAGTGGCAAAAGTAAAGATAGCAGTTTTGTAGTAGTTGTAACAGTAGCAATGGAAAAGTAAATAAGCAAAGCTAAATATGTGAAAATCTCGTAGGCATTGGATCAGTGATGGATAATTATGTCGGATGTGATTCCTCATGTAATAGCTATAACATAGTGTGACACAGAACTAGCTCCTGTTCATCAATGTAATGTAGGCATGTATTCCGAATATAGTCATACGTGCTTATGGAAAAGAACTTGCATGACATCTTTTGTCCTACTCTCCCGTGGAAGCGGGGTCCTAGTGGAAACTAAGGGATATTAAGGCCTCCTTTTAATAGAGAACCGGACCAAAGTATTAACACAAAGTGAATACATGAACTCCTCAAACTACGGTCATCATCGAGAAGTATCCCGATTATTGTCACTTCGGGGTTGTCGGATCATAACAAATAATAGGTGACTATGGACTTGGAAGATGGGATCAAGAACTCACATATATTCATGAAAACATAATAGGTTCAGATCTTGAATCATGGCACTCGGGCCCTAGAGACAAGCATTAAGCATAGCAAAGTCATAGCAACATCAATCTCAGAACATAGTGGATACTAGGGATCAATCCCTAACAAAACTAACTTGATTACATGGTAAATCTCATCCAACCCATCACCGTCCAGCAAGCCTACGATGGAATTACTCACGCACGTTTGTGAGCGTCATGAAATTGGTGATGGAGGATGGTTGATGATGACGACGGTGACGAATCCCCCTCTCCGGAGCCCCGGACGGACTCCAGATCAGCCCTCGTGAGAGAGATTAGGGCTTGGCAGCAGCTCCGTATCGTAAAACTTTCTCTCTGATTTTTTCTCCGCGAAACGGAATATATAGAGTTCGAGTTGAGGTCGGTGGAGCATCAGGGGGCCCACGAGATGGGGGGCGCGCCCCCCACCCTCGTGGTCAGGGTGTGGGCCCCCTGGCTTTGATTCTTTCGCCACTATATTTTATATTTTCCAAAAGTTATCTTCGTGGATTTTCAGGTCATTCCGAGAACTTTTGTTTTCTGCACAATAAACAACACCATGTCAGTTCTGCTGAAGACAGCGTCAGTCCGAGTTAGTTTCATTCAAATCATGCAAATTAGAGTCCAAAACAAGGGCAAAAGTGTTTGGAAAAGTAGATATGTTGCAGATGTATCATCACCCCACAGTTCGAACCTCTCAAGGGTTTGCGGAACCCGAAATCCGACATTTCGTGCGCCAGGTAGGGGTGCGTCGGAGCCTCTCTTCCGACGACCAATCCACCGCCACTTTACCGCCACCATGGACGACGCCCGAGAGCCTGTGTTGAACACTGGGTTGTCCGGTCCACTCCGATAGCATATGCCGATGAGGAAGATCTCCACTCCGTGCTGCTCATGGCTCGCACTCTGCCCGGTGCCGTCGGCTGCGGGAGGCGCGGCCTACCGCCCCCCTCGCGCTGCGACACAACCGCGCCGCCACACGGTCTTCGAACTATGCCATGGTGACATCACCACACACTCGCCGGTAGCAGGCGAACATGCGAACTGCGATCATCATGGCTCGAGAGCTGCTGAGGTGCAGGTTGGTGTAGAGCGGCCGTGATTCCCTGCTTGAGCGGGTCGCCGAGTTGTTGGATGCTGCATGCAGGGGCGCGACACCGTTCTGCGCCCTGCTCACGTCGCAAGCCGTGGCGGGGGCGTGCGCTCACCCACACTACGACTGCGTGCAGCCTCTCGGCATTGTCCCACCCCATGGCGCAGCTCGCTCTACTTCAACCATGCCATCCCGAGGCGGAGTGAACCCGAACGGCCTCCCCGGGGACCGTGCTGGGGCGTCAGCCCTCAGCCAACATGACCTGATGCTGGGCCCGGAGGGCAGCAGCACAAGGCAACCGGGCAACGACTCAGGCGCGGCTAGCCCGGAGGCCTACATGCCAATCACGATGGACCTAAGGTACACGTGGGGAGAAGGCCCCAGCATATCCCCCATGCTAGGCTGGGCGCTGGAAGTACACGAGGCCGAGGCTCTCTGCAAGCCACTATAGGGCTCCACCAACATCTTCAATGACAACAGCCACTAGGTACAGCCAATGCCTCAAGAGCACAATTACACTAACCATAGATCACAGGTGAACCAAACCGCAGCCGCAGGTGGACAAAGGGCCTTGGGAACGACGTGGGGAGCCTAGGGCTAGAGCCTCCCCCGCGCTGCATGGAGCAAGGTGCTGCATGGAGGTAGGTCCCCCGCCGGGGAAGGCGCTGACGAGCTCTTCCCCCTGGCGGAGGGCCTATAGTCACCGGGGGCGCCGCCGGCGTCCCCCTTGCCCCTTGGTCTCGTGCTGGTTTCTGGACGCCCCAACGGTCGTCGGGGGCGGCGCAGGGCGGCATTCTCATCGGGCGACATGAAGCAAGGCCCCGTGCCTGTGCAGGTCTTCGCTCGTGACACTCTCACATAATAATGAGTGGGGCTGTACACGCCCCGGATTCTCGTGAGTGCCGCCCTCGTGTAACACCCCGGATGCAACTTTCCATATTTGTAACTCCAACTCTTGCCATTTTTGGCTATGTGTTATGATATTCCCTCCATCGTTTTGTTTTTGTCTTTCGTTTTGCAGTTTGTTCATGTCATGCATTTCATATCATGTCATCATGTGCATGTCATTTGCATACGTGTTCGTCTCATGCATCCGAGCATTTTCACCCTTGTCCGTTTTGCAATCCGACACTCCCACTTGCACCGGCGCACCCCTCTTGTCTCTTTTCGTGTGCGGGTGTTAAACTTTCTTGGAATGGCCTGAGGTTTTCCACGCGGCCTTGGTATAGCACCGGTAGACCGCCTGTCATGTTTCGTGCCATTTGGAGGTCGTTTGATATTCCAACGGTTAACCGGGTATCCGCAAAGTCCTCTTTTGGGTTGTAGCCCAACACCCCTCCAAACCAGCCCAATAACCCATCTAAGTCACTTCCATGCTCTCCGTCGTTGGATCATGATCGTGTGGGCGAAAACTACACTCCATTTGGAGTCTCCTAGCTCACTCTACCTATAAATAGATGATCCCCTCTCCAATTTTCGGGTCCAAAACCCTAGCCTTCTTTCCATCCTGCGCCGCCGGACACGTCCAGTCCGGCCGGACAAATCATGCTGCCGCCCCACGCCTATCGCCGCCTGCCATGTGACGCCGCCACCTCCGCCCACCGCGCCAGCCCGCTGGCTGAGGCGCCCTCCCGCTCCGCCGGCCGGGCCGTGCCCAGCGCCCTCCGCGCCTCGCGCCACCCGGTTCCTCTCGCGCCGCCGCCCTCTGCCCATGAGACCTCGCCCGCGCCGCTTAACACTCGCCAGCGACACCCCGCCTCCCCGTCACCGTGAGCCGCCGCCTCCGCTCCAGGACGCGAGCCGCCCCGCGCATGCTCCTCTCCGGCGGGATCCATCGGGACCCGCTCTGGGCACCTCCTCGCTGGCGCCCCGGGCATCTCTGGCGCCCTCTCCGGCCTTCTCCGGCCACCGCCGCACATTCCGCGGCGAGTAGCTCCTGCCCCGCCTCAATCCACGTGCCCGATCCAGATCTGAAACGGTTGACTCCCCCCCCCTCTATTTTTCTGCAGTCCCAAATTTATCACATTATGTGGCTCTGTTCATGGCATCATATCTCCATGCATACCGCTCCGTTTCATGCGCACGATATATCAAAATGTTCATCAGGATGTGCTCTTCATTTTGTTCCATTTGGCCATGTTTATTTGAGGTCTTCTCGATGCACAAATCTCTGATGCAAGAGTGCTATATAATGTTAGTTTCTGATTCTTAACAGATTATGGGCATTTGTCATTTTCGCTACATTTATTGTGTGCATCGTATGGGCATGAGATCTACATGTGTTTTACCCTATGCCATGCCTTATTTACAGGAGTGTATACCATTTATTTTTTTGATCAATGTGGTGACTAGCACAAGCATGCAAACTCGGCTTCGTGATGTTGCTGATTTCAGTCCTTGTTCTGCCGTTATTTCGATGCCATGTAAACTTGATGCTACAGAGTGATCCATGCTTATTTTGAGATACTTCAGTAAGGATGTTTTGAGCATATGGTTATGCTCTATCCATCCAGGCTCCTGCTTGCAATTATGGAGTAGTGTATCATGTCATTTTGTTGCTCTACTTTTGCTATAAAAGGTTTCCTGGAAGATTGTTTACATGTTATTCAATTCTGCCAAGGTTGTTGTAGTTGATCCTTGCATTCTATGAGCTTTTTCTTGCCATGTTTAGTTTCGGAACATGTCTTCTTGCTGGTGCTATGCTTATCTTGTCATGCAATGACTTGTGATGAGTGAATCGAGCTCGCAAAGATGCCTTCACAATTCTGTTAATGCCATGCTCTGTTTGCTGAATCTGTTCACGGAACTTGCTATGTTTAGATGGGTTCCATCATATCTTCTGATCCTTTTTGGCTCATGGTCAGTAAGGGACTTTTGTTCTATGCATTTAGTAGTATCATGCCATGCCTTAAGTTTCTATGATATGTTCCTGTAGCATGATTTTTGCTTGCCATGCCAGGTCTGTGAAGCTGATATCATTTGCACTTTTGCCATGCTTGTTTGAACCTGTTAATGTGTGAATTAGCCATAGCTCAGTGTTAATTTTTTGTTAAGCATCTCTTGTAATACACTGCCATCTGCTTTGTTGCTAAGTTGGAGTACATTAGCTTAGTTTCTTGTTGCATGCTAAGTAGCATCATGCTGTTAATCGCAGAATTGTGCCATCCTTGTTTTGCTTGCCATTCGCAAACCGTGAATCCGATTCCGGTGATCTTTATATCAATTTCAACCGAAATCATCTCATCTTTCCAGTGACATACTTAGTTTGCCAGGTTGATTCCTTGTTCATCATTGTCCTTCCGGAGCACGCATATGCATTGCATATCACATCTCGCATATCATGCCATGTATTGCATCATGTTGCTTGTGCATTGCACCGTGGTTGATTGTGATTCCATTGCTTGTGTTATTGCTTTGGGTAGAGTCAGGAGACGATGTCACGCCCTTGATGCGGCTATATCTCCCACGTGTCGAAGCACGACTTAGAGGCATAACCGCATTGAAAGCAATGTCGCAAGTGAGGTAATCTTCACACAACCCATGTAATACATAAGGGAAAGAGATACATAGTTGGCTTACAATCGCCACTTCACACAATTACATGAATAAAGCATTACATCATCCAGATACAATCAAGGTCCGACTACGGAACCAAAATAAAAGAAGAACCCCAAATGCGACAAAGGTCCCCGATCGACCCTAACCGGGCTCCACTCTCGATCAACTAGAACGAAACAACACAAAGGACAAGATCTTCATCGAGCTCCTCCTTGAGCTTGGTTGCGTCACCGCTTCGGTAACATAGGCACCTGCAAACTGGTTTTGAAGTATCTATGAGCCACGGGACTCAGCAATCTCGCACCAGAGATCAAGACTATTTAAGCTTATAGGAAGGATGGAGTAATGAGGTGGAGCTGCAGCAGCGACTAGAATATATGGTGGCTACAATCACAAAAGAGAGCGAGAAGAGAAGCAAGGCACGGTCGTGAAGCTAGTAGCGATCAAGAAGTGATCCTGAAACTACTTACGTCAAACATAACTCCAACACGTGTTCACTTCCGGACTCCGCGAGAAGAGACCATCACGGTTACACACGCGATTGATGTATTTTAATTAAGGTCAACTTCGGTTTTCTACAACCGGACGTTAACAAATTCCCATCTGCCACATAACATGGGCACGGCTCTCGAAAGTTTATAACCCTGCAGGGTGTCCCAACTTAGCCCATGACAAGCTCTCACGGTCAATCGGAGGAATAGACCTCCACCGAGACACTCCGATCGACTCGGTATCCGGTACAACAAGACATTTTGACAGGTAAAACTAAACCAGCAACACCGCCCGAATGTGCCGACAAATCCCGATAGGAGCTGCACATATCTCTTTCTCGTGGCACACTCGGATGAGACTAGCTACGAGTAAAACCAGACTTGAGTTTCCCGAGGTGGCCCATGATCAGCTCGATTCGGACCAACACTCATAGGAGCACCGGCCCGGGGTTAGAATAAAGATGACCCTTGAGTCTGCAGAACCCAAGGGAAGGTGGTAGGTTTTAGTGCAAATGGTAAAACCAATGCTGGGCATTGCTGGAGGAGCTTTACTTAAGGCGAATCGTCAAGGGGTTCCCATTATAGCCCAACCGTAAGGAACGCAAAATCCGGGAACATAACACCGATATGACGGAAACTAGGGCGGCAAGAGTGGAACAAAACACCAGGCATAAGGCCGAGCCTTCCACCCTTTACCAAGTATATAGATGCATTAATTAAATAAGATATATTGTGATATCCCAACAAGTAAACTTGTTCCAACAAGGAGCAACATCTCCATGTTCCAACAAGGAACAAACTTCAATCTTCACCTACAACTAACAACGCTATAAGAGGGGCTGAGCAAAGCGGTAACATAGCCAATAAACGGTTTGCTAGGACATGGTGGGTTAGAGGTTTGACATGGCAATTTGGGAGGCTGACAAGCAAATGGTAGGCATCGTAGCATTGGCATAGCAAAAGAGCAAGCAAACTAGCATAGCAAAGATAGTAGTGATTTGGAGGGTATGATCATCTTGCTTGAGATCCCGCAAGGAAGAAGAACGAGTCCAAGAAGAAGACAAACGGACGTAGTCGAATGAATCCTCACAACTCTGGAACGAAACCGAAGCTAACGAGAGAAGCAACCGGAAAGAAACAAACAACATGGTAAACACACAAGCATAAACATGTCATGATGCACAAACAAGTATGATGCATGTCCGGTTTAATGAGGCATGGCATGGCAATATGCACAAACAACACTACAAGTTAAGTGGAGCTCAATATGCAACGAGTTGCATATTGACGGAACACCACATCAATTATTTAGTTCTCTCTCGGTTATGCTACCAAACAATATTAAGTGTTGTTAAACATGGCAAGAGGTGAAGCATAAATAAACTAACTATTTAGGAAAATTTAAATGAGGCCGGAAATAACAAACAACAATTTCGGAAAATCCTCATGTGCATTTAGCAAATTAATGGAAACAACAAATATAAACATTTTAAATTGTTGTTATCATGATGCAGATGACATATGCAAGTTTTATGCAATTTTTATGAAAATGTTGACATGAGCATGATAAGGAGCATTTGGTCACCATGGCGGAACGAAAAGGGTGCCATGGCAGCGAAACAAAAATGGTGCCACGGCAACATATCCGAAAATGATGCCACGGCAACATATCCGAAAATGATGCCACGGCAACATATCCGAAAATGATGCCACGACAACATATCGGTTCCGGTAGCTCACGGAGATACCGATGCAAAAGGAGGCGTGCGGATGTGCGGAATACGCAAAAGATGGTGGGGTGATCCCGGTTACCGGGTTCCCACGTGTCGACGGCAAGGCAATGAGGAACGCGCAAGGAACAACTCGGACATGGTGCAAACACGGGCATCTCATACAACATGCATTCGGTCCACGACGGTCGTTTCGGGTTATACCTTCGAAGCGCTCAAACGGGACGGTTCGCGTTTCGTAGAGGGAAGTAGTCGTTCACGGGCCGACGGTAGTGGTACATCTCGTAGACATTCACGGGCCGTAGTGGAGGTAGACGTTCACGGGTCGTCGTGGGAAGTAGTCGTACACGGCGTAGTGGAAGTCGTTGTTCACGTGGCGACGGTAGTTGAACACGTTTTCATAGATGTTGAAGTCGACGGTAGAGGTACTTGGTGTCCGGTGCGGTACTTGGCGAATCCAAGACGTAGAGGTACACTTGTTGAAGCGGAACTTGACGAAATCCATCTGGTGGTAGCCGTCCGTGGTCGTACTCATGTTGACGTGCAAATGGATCGTCGTCTAACTTGGCGGTCCGTATGGTTCACCGTAGATGAACTTGGCGACAGAGATTCTTGTGCTCATGAAACAGCAAAGAGACGCAGCAGCAACTTGTCCTTGCAGAGGAGGTCAAGGCGGTCGGCCACCAGGGAGACAGTTGGCGCGACGCCGATGCATGGACGACGCGCAGATGGGCTTGAGGTGCAGCAAAAGTGAGGCAGTGGAGGCACTGGTCACAGAGGGCAGGACAGCGCTTGGAGCTTGGGGTAGCGCACGGCGGACGGAGCAACTCCGGCGGTGGCGCTCGGGCTGTAGGAGGCGAGCGAGGAGGAGAAGCAGGAGGGCGACGTCAAGCTTGGTGACGCCTCTTGCCGGAGATGATGATGGGGAGGCGTTCATGGGGTCGGGGACGATGGATCTGGGCGGCGGCGGCTCGGGAGCCTCTCCCGATCGGGACGATGATGGAGAGGGCCGAGCGAGGCAGCAGAGGGACGGCAGGGCACGAGAAGAGGAACGGCAGCAGGGCGCGTTGCTGCGGAGCTGGAGAGAACGACGACGGAAGGAAAAGAGAGGCCATGGATCGGGCGCTGGGTTCTGCTCCTCCCTCTTTCTGATGCGCATCGAGGGAAGATGGGATCGAGCAGGGCTCTCCCTGGCAGCGTGAGGATGGACGAGGGGGAGAGGGTTTGATCGGGAGAGGTGGGGATAAGAGGAGATCGGGCAGGCCTCTTGGGCCGGCTAGGTCAGGCCGCAGGTAGGCCTTAAGCGGGCTTCGGCTATGCACTGCTCCCCTCTCTCTTGATATACTCCTTACAGAAAAATAGAGAGAGACCAAAAGAATTAAGAGAAGAGGCCATGGAGAAGAATACAATGGTGGGATATTTTTGTAAGGCTTTATGGAATGTTTCCAACCCAACAAAAATGGTTCCAGCAAAATAGGCGAAGTTAGACCCAAAATTATTTAACTTGCGCCAAAGGCGTTTGAATGGAGTCTAGGATTTAGGAGTGTCCAAAAATGTTGAGACTTTAGGAGGAGCCTCGATAAACAGAGAAAGAATTATTGACAAGGTTTTTAGGTCAACTCGGAGCACAAAAGGCATGGGATTTATTTTGCACGTGTGTTATGGTGATTTCCAAAAATGGGATATTTACTATAGCTATCTAAATATCGAGAGGATATGTTTTAAAGAGAATCAACATGTGAATTCCCTCGATTTAAATGGATCAAAGATCCATGCCATTTATTTAGTTGAGTTTAAAAAAAATTAATGATATGATGGCATGATGACATGATGCAATGCAAGAGATGACATGATGCAATGCAACAAGCAAATAAAACACACTGCGAAACTCGGAATAGCTGGAAGTCTTCTGGACCGTCGGTCTCGGGGTGTTACAAGACTCCACCACTACGAGAGGATCTCGTCCCGAGATATAGAATGGGAACGGAGGGAAAACGGAAGAGAAAAAGAAAGGTAAAACTAAGTTGCTTCTTCGACCAATGAGTGAAACCACGAACCTTGAGAGGTTGAAAATTTGAAAGAAAGAACACAACGGAGTTGAATACAATTGAGAGCACTGCGGTAGAAAATAGAAACAAGGAACACCATTTGAACCTTAGAGGTTGCAAAGCTATGAATGACGAGTACAATGGACAAGAAGGGATTGAACCACTCTGGTTGAAACGAGATAAACAAGGAAGAACAAATTTGGACAACACTCCGGTTGAAAATAGATGCAAGACTTGATAAGATGAAAAAGAAGTTGAAAAAAGGACACGACACCCCGGTTAAATGGATAAGCATGAAAAGAACACGATCCTGACAAAACAAGATGATGAGTGAAGAGAGCAACATCACAATGTCTCCGGAAGAAAGAATAGAAGATAGATCATTGGAATAAAGGGACGGAGAAGAAAATGACAACTTCTACCACAATTGAATTTGGAAGGCATCCTTGCAAGAAGGTTAGAATAGAGTTGTTGGAAGACCAACAACGAAAAGAATAAGTTTGTAGTGGGCTTATGGAAACATCTCAACATTATGAGGTGACAACCGGCCACTAACGGAAACAATTGCTAGCTTGAGATTAACGAAGAGATGAAAGCTTGTTCCATCAAGATGGAAAAGAGATAACTTGGGTCATTAATAAGCACCAAAATAGCAACATTCTTTAGGGAAGGCTTTAGGTGAAATCTATACCAAGATAACTCCAATGAAGAGATTGACGGTTGAAAAGATCTCTTGAACAAAGAGAAAAAGATGGATTTAAATATGTCACTCTTGAAAACTTGTGAATCATGAAACGCGAAGGGAAATTATCAAGAATGACCTAACACCACCTCAAAAGATAAGGTAGAAAGAATCGCACTTTGGAATGCAAGATGAAGAATACTTGAACTCCCCAAAACAAAACATGTGTTGAGCACCATGTTTATCTTAGAGTATAGCTTGGCTGATCTTAACTTCAAGAGAAATCTTGAAGAACAATTGAAGAATGAAAAGAATCCTTGACGAAGCACCATGTAGAGCCTCCATGAAGAACTCCGGTAAACAAAAGGGTGATAGAAATAAAGAGAAGTTGAAAACACAAGGTGAAGCCTTGCAATGATTTAGATGGATCTTCGTGATGATGAGAGCTTGGAACTACGGGAAAAGAAAAGATGAAACAACTGAAACCGAGAATTTATTCATCATGAACAAACTCAGAAAGAAGGAATTAATCACTTTGATGAAACAAGAACAAGAATTATGTTATGTGTATCCTTCACCAATTTAAATTGATGACAAGCAACGGATTTGGCATACTACTTATTCTCGTAGAAAGGATTAAAAGAGATATATTAAAACTTGAGAAGGTCTTCAACGAACCACCGGTAGGAATGGAACAACAAATGAATTGATATGATGAACAAGGAAGAGAGATCTTGAAAGAACCACCGTAAGAATTGAAAATGATCGAAGTAGGGGTGCATCACCGGTAAGAATTAGCAAATGAACGAAGGTGCTTGAGACAAACTAGATACATGAGAACAAAGAGATCAAGAACTGATTAGAGGATATTTGAATGATTCACAGGTAAGATTTGGAGAACGATAGCTACACGCTGAGAATGAAGAATTATGACATGATGGCCTCCCGATGACAAACTAAGAAGACTATTGAATATCTCCTGATGGGTGAAAAAGAGTCTCACAATCGAAAACAATTATGAGAGGATGGCAACAAGCTAGCACCATGAATCTTGAAGAGAATAGAGCAAGATTAAAGAGAAACTCTTCTTCCGTCTTCAAATGATGAGAATGACAACGAGAAACACCACCAAGAATTATTGAGGCACACCGGAAGAATCAAAAGCGAAGAGGTTGAGCCAACTATGAAAAGAATTTGAAAGATCTTGGAGAAAAGCATTTGACAGATGATAACTCATTCTTACGTCAAACTTGGAGAAGAATTTAGGATAGCTCTGGGAATATAGAAGAGTCAAGTAAGATCCTGGGAAAAGACCTGTGGGTTAGGGCCCACTCAAAAGAACACCGTTGAAAAGATTTAAAAGAGATGTTGCACCGGTTGAATTAAATGACTTGAATGAGATACCAATCTCGAAAGAGCTTGAACGAATGCAGAGTGGAAACACGAATCTTCGAGATATGTTGAGCACTCCAGAATAACAAATAGGGAGAAGTAGAATGATAATGAGGTGCATCGGTATGAGAAGACATTGAAATGAGGAAAAAGGTATGATCAACAAAACTTGACTTGAATCCACCGGAGAAGAGAAAGGAATGAGGAATGACGAACTAGTAGAACATCTTCTTGAGAACCACCGGGTAAGAACATTGACGGAAAAGAATGGAGAAACTTCACAAAAATAAAAGGATACTTGGTAAAGAAATCTTAGTCCTTGAGGAAAAAGGGTGGGTGGGCGGGACAAAAAACAAAGGCAACTTGGAGACAGATGAAACAAACACCGTTGAGAAGAAATGATAACTGGTCTTGCTGATGTTGAAGTGATCGGATCCACTTGAAGAGAAACACGCCGGTTGAAAAGGATTGACAGGACAATCTCGATTGTCGAGAAGGATTGGTATTCACATCGGAGTATGAGAACACCATTTCGGAAAGGTATGGAATCAACACTTGACATTGAAGCAACTCGAATACCACAACTCAAAACAAAAACAAAGGACTGGCTTGCGAATAAGCGGAACAAACATATGATAGAGATTTCGTCCAAGTTTTCATGGTGGGGCCTACACGGGCTCGATCGTATAGCACCATCATGTACAAGGCAGTGCACATGACATACGAAGTGTCCCCGAGTCGGCATAGCCAAGGACTCTTTAAGACACAACGAGACCACTGTAAAACCAACCGTGAATAGGCGGACCACTAGACGTCAAACCCCAATTTCATATCATACATCCGTCGGAAAGATATCCTAAGAGCTACTTGAATTCCCACCTATGAAACTCCCGAAATTTTCCGGTTATGCAATCAGGTGTTGGGGATACAGGGGAAGCATAATATCTCACCCAAAACTAGCAAATCCTACATCCAGTTGTATCCATCCTTCAACACATAACCAAGAAACCTTCGAAATCATCTACCTCAACCTTGAAAAGCATCATTATACAAGTTATGGCAATACTCCGTACTCACCTCGATCTTTGGGTTATCGGGGTTATCTCACCAACAACTACATAAAAGAGATTTTCGATGTCGGCGACTAAACTCGGTATTCCAGAACTGCAACGATAAAATTATGACGACAACACCTCAGAGCTCAACTCCCCGGGACACTTCCACTAAACCCCTGACAGGAGGCACCAAGACAATGTTCTCATCATAAAACCATCGGAACGATTCCAAGATACCCGCATGATCCTAAAAAAAATTAGTGAAATTTGAGAAGAGAAGAGTCAAAACTCTACGTTAGGATGCCTTACCAAAGCGATGAAGAGACTGGGGAGTAAAAAGAATTCCTAACTCTCCGATATATGTAATCCTAAATGACTCAAAACATTTTTCTAGACACAACTTGGCCGCTAAAAATGATCAAGCAGTGGGGCTCCTAAGGTCGGGGAAGGCTCTGATTACCAACTTGTCACGCCCTCGATGCGGCTATATCTCCCACGTGTCAAAGCACGACTTAGAGGCATAACCGCATTGAAAGCAATGTCGCAAGTGAGGTAATGTTCACACAACCCATGTAATACATAAGGGAAAGAGATACATAGTTGGCTTACAATCGCCACTTTACACAATTACATGAATAAAGCATTACATCATCCAGATACAATCAAGGTCCGACTACGGAACGAAAATAAAAGAAGAACCCCAAATGCGACAAAGGTCCCCGATCGACCCCAACTGGGCTCCACTACTGATCAACTAGAACGAAACAACACAAAGGACAAGATCTTCATCAAGCTCCTCCTTGAGCTTGGTTGCGTCACCTGCTCGGTAACATAGGCACCTGCAAACTGGTTTTGTAAGTATCTGGAGCCACGAGGACTCAGCAATCTTGCACCCATGAGATCAAGACTATTTAAGCTTATAGGAAGGATGGAGTAATGAGGTGGAGCTGCAGCAAGGGACTAGCATATATGGTGGCTACAATCGCAAAAGAGAGCGAGAAGAGAAGCAAGGCACGGTCGTGAAGCTAGTAGCGATCAAGAAGTGATCCTGAAACTACTTACGTCAAACATAACTCAAACACCGTGTTCACTTCCCGGACTCCGCCGAGAAGAGACCATCACGGTTACACACGCGGTTGATGTATTTTAATTAAGGTCAACTTCGGGTTTTCTACAACCGGACGTTAACAAATTCCCATCTGCCACATAACCACGGGCACGGCTCTCGAAAGTTTATAACCTGCAGGGTGTCCCAACAAGCCCATGACAAGCTCTCACGGTCAACGTGGAACAAACCTCCACCCGAGACACTCCGATCGACTCGGTATCCCGTACAACAAGACATTTCGACGGGTAAAACTAAACCAGCAACACCGCTGAATGTGCCGACAAATCCCGATAGGAGCTGCACATATCTCTTTCTCGGGGCACACTCGGATGAGACTAGCTACGAGTAAAACCAGACTTGAGTTTCCCGAGGTGGCCCCAGCAGTAGCTCGATTCGGACCAACACTCGAGGAGCACCGCCCGGGGGGTTAGAATAAAGATGACCCTTGAGTCTGCAGAACCCAAGGGAAGGTGGTAGGTTGTTAGTGCAAATGGTAAAACCAATGTTGGGCATTGCTGGAGGAGCTTTACTTAAGGCGAATTGTCAAGGGGTTTCCATTATAGCCCAACCGTGTAAGGAATGCAAAATCCGGGAACATAACACTGATATGACGGAAACTAGGGCGGCAAGAGTGGAACAAAACACCAGGCATAAGGCCGAGCCTTCCACCCTTTACCAAGTATATAGATGCATTAATTAAATAAGATATATTGTGATATCCCAACAAGTAAACATGTTCCAACAAGGAACAACATCTCCATGTTCCAACAAGGAACAAACTTCAATCTTCACCTGCAACTAACAACGCTATAAGAGGGGCTGAGCAAAGCGGTAACATAGCCAATAAACGGTTTGCTAGGACATGGTGGGTTATAGGTTTGACATGGCAATTTGGGAGGCTGACAAGCAAATGGTAGGCATCGTAGCATTGGCATAGCAAAAGAGCGAGCAAACTAGCATAGCAAAGATAGTAGTGATTTCGAGGGTATGATCATCTTGCCAGAGATCCCGCAAGGAAGAAGAACGAGTCTAAGAAGAAGACAAACGGACGTAGTCGAATGAATCCTCACAACTCCGGAACGAAACCGAAGCTAACGAGAGAAGCAACCAGAAAGAAACAAACAACATGGTAAACACACAAGCATAAACATGTCATGATGCACAAACAAGTATGATGCATGTCCGGTTTAATGAGGCATGGCATGGCAATATGCACAAACAACACTACAAGTTAAGTGGAGCTCAATATGCAACGAGTTGCATATTGACGGAACACCACATCAATTATTTAGTTCTCTCTCGGTTATGCTACCAAACAATATTAAGTGTTGTTAAACATGGCAAGAGGTGAAGCATAAATAAACTAACTATTTAGGCAAATTTAAATGAGGCCGGAAATAACAAACAACAATTCTGGAAAATCCTCATGTGCATTTAGCAAATTAATGGAAAGAACAAATATAAACATTTTAAATTGTTGTTATCATGATGCGGATGACATATGCAAGTTTTATGCAATTTTTATGAAAATGTTGACATGAGCATGATAAGGAGCATTTGGTCACCATGGAGGAACGAAAAGGGTGCCATGGCGGCGAAACAAAAATGGTGCCACGGCAACATATCCGAAAATGATGCCACGGCAACATATCCGAAAATGATGCCACGGCAACATATCCGAAAATGATGCCACTCCAACATATCGGTTCCGGTAGCTCACGGAGATACCGATGCAAAAGGAGGCGTGCGGATGTGCGGAATATGCAAAAGATGGTGGGGTGATCCCGATTACTGGGTTCCCACGTGTCGACGGCAAGGCAATGAGGAACACGCAAGGAACAACTCGGACATGGTGCAAACACGGGCATCTCATACAACATGCATTCGGTCCACGGCGGTCGTTTTGGGTTATACCTTCGAAGCGTTCAAACGGGACGGTTCGCGTTTCGTAGAGGGAAGTAGTTGTTCACGGGCCGACGGTAGTGGTACCTCTCGTAGACGTTCACGAGCCGTAGTGGAGGTAGACGTTCACGGGTCGTCGTGGGAAGTAGTCGTACACGGCGTAGTGGAAGTCGTTGTTCACGTGGCGACGGTAGTTGAACACGTTTTCGTAGATGTTCAGGTCGACGGTAGAGGTACTTGGTGTCCGGTGCGGTACTTGGTGAATCCAAGACGTAGAGGTACACTTGTTGAAGCGGAACTTGACGAAATCCATCTGGAGGTAGCCGTCCGTGGTCGTACTCATGTTGACGTGCAAATGGATCATCGTCGAACTTGGCGGTCCGTATGGTTCACCATAGATGAACTTGGCGACAGAGATTCTTGTGCTCTCGAAACAGCAAAGAGACGCAGGAGCAACTTGTCCTTGTAGAGGAGGTCAAGGCGGTCAGCCACCAGGGAGACAGTTGGCGCGACGCCGGTGTGTGGACGACGCGTGGATGGGCTTGAGGTGCAGCAACGGTGAGGCAGTGGAGGCACTGGTCGCAGAGGTCAGGACAGTGCTTGGAGCTCGGGGTAGCGCGTGGCGGACGGAGCAACTCCGACGGTGGCGCTCGGGCTGCATGAGGCGAGCGAGGAGGAGAAGCAGGAGGGCGATGTCGAGCTTGGTGACGCCTCTTGCCGGAGATGATGATGGGGAGGCGGTCATGGGGTCGGGGACGATGGATCTGGGCGGCGGCGGCTCGGGAGCCTCTCCCGATCGGGACGATGATGGAGAGGGCCGAGCGAGGCAGCAGAGGGACGGCAGGGCGCGAGAAGAGCAACGGCAGCAGGGCGCGTTGCTGCGGAGCTGGAGAGAACGACGACGGAAGGAAAAGAGAGGCCATGGATCGGTCGCTGGGTTCTGCTCCTCTCTCTTTCTGATGCGCATCGAGGGAAGATGGGATCGAGCAGGGCTCTCCCTGGTGGCGTGAGGATGGATGAGGGGGAGAGGGTTTGATCGGGAGAGGTGGGGATAAGAGGAGATCGGGCAGGCCTCTTGGGCCGGCTAGGTCAGGCCGCAGGTGGGCCTTAAGCGGGCTTCGGCTATGCACTGCTCCCCTCTCTCTTGATATACTCCTTATAGAAAAATAGAGAGAGACCAAAAGAATTAAGAGAAGAGGCCATGGAGAAGAATACAATGGTGGGATATTTTTGTAAGGCTTTATGGAATGTTTCCAACCCAACAAAAGTGGTTCCAGCAAAATAGGCGAAGTTAAACCCAAAATTATTTAACTTGCGCCAAAGGAGTTTGAATGGAGTCTAGGATTTAGGAGTGTCCAAAAATGTTGAGACTTTAGGAGGAGCCTCGATAAACAGAGAAAGAATTATTGACAAGGTTTTGAGGTCAACTCGGAGCACAAAAGGCATGGGATTTATTTTGCACGTGTGTTATGGTGATTTCCAAAAATGGGATATTTACTATAGCTATCTAAATATCGAGAGGATATGTTTTAAAGAGAATCACCATGTGCATTCCCTCGATTTAAATGGATCAAAGATCCATGCCATTTATTTAGTTGAGTTTAAAAAAAATTAATGATATGATGGCATGATGACATGATGCAATGCAAGAGATGACATGATGCAATGCAACAAGCAAATAAAACACACTGCGAAACTCGGAATAGCTGGAAGTCTTCTGGACCGTCGGTCTCGGGGCGTTACAGACAAGTACGTGCACGAGGAACCTGTTGAGTATGCTAACGAGGATAAAGCTTTCGGCAACTCTGAGAACCTTGCAGGCAAGATGACCATACCCTCCATGTCACTTCTATCTTTGCTTTGCTAGTTGTTCGCTCTATCGCTATGGTTGCTCTATCCACCACTTGTTTATCATGCCTCCCATATTGCCATTTCAATCCTCTAACCATCCTTTCCTAGCAAACCGTTGTTTCGCTATGTCACCGCTTTTGCTCAGCCCCTCTTATAGCGTTGCTATTTGCAAGTGAAGATG
Organism: Aegilops speltoides; assembly: GCA_021437245.1. NCBI lineage: Eukaryota > Viridiplantae > Streptophyta > Magnoliopsida > Poales > Poaceae > Aegilops > Aegilops speltoides. The sequence continues at coordinate 236,522,555 of CM038142.1, forward strand.
AAGTTTGTTCCCTCTTGGAACATGGATATTTTGGGATATCACAATATCTCCTATTTAATTAATGCACGTATATACTTGGTAAAGGGTGGAAGGCTCGGCCTTATGCCTGGTGTTTTGTTCCACTCTTGCCGCCCTAGTTTCCGTCATACCGGTGTTATGTTCCTTGATTTTGAGTTCCTTGCGCGGTTGGGTGATTTATGGGACCCCTTGACAGTTCGCTTTGAATAAAACTCCTCCAGCAAGGCCCAACATTGGTTTTACCATTTGCCACCTAAGCCTTTTTCCCTTGGGTTTTCGCGAGCCCGAGGGTCATCTTTATTTAACCGCCCCCGGGCCAGTGCTCCTTCGAGTGTTGGTCCGAACCGGGCAGACTGCAGGGCCACCACGGGGCAACTCGAGGGCTGGTTTTACTCGTAGGCTGACCTATCCATTGTGCCCTGAGAACGAGATATGTGTAGCTCCTCTTGGGATTTGTCGGCACAGTCGGGCGGGTTTGCTCGTCTTGTTTTACCATTGTCTAAATGTCTTGTAAACCAGGATTCCGAGATTGATCGGGTCTTCCGGGGAGAAGTAATATCCTTCCTTGACCGTGAGAGCTTGTGATGGGCTAAGTTGGGACACCCCTGCAGGGTATTATCTTTCGAAAGCCATGCCCACGGTTATGTGGCAGACGGTAATTTGTTAACGTCCGGTTGCAGAGAACTTGACACTTGACTTCTTTAAAATGCATCAACCGTGTGTGTAGCCGTGATGGTCTCTTCTCGGCGGAGTCCGGGAGAACACGGTTTGAGTTATGTATGAACGTAAGTAGTTTCAGGACCACTTCTTGGTCACTTCTAGCTTCTCAACCGATGCGTTGCTTCTCTTCTCGCTCTCACTTGCGTATGTTAGCCACCATATATGCTTAGTGCTTGCTGCAGCTCCACCACCTTACCCCTTACCTACCCATGAGCTTAAATAGTCTTGATATCGCGGGTGTGATATTGTTGAGTCCCCGTGACTCACAGATTCTACCAAAACAAATGCAGGTGCCGAGGATATCTGTGCAAGTGGCACAACCGAGCTCAAGTGGGAGTTTGACGAGGACCTTGATTGTTACTATGTTTCGCTTCCTGATGATCAGTAGTGGAGCCTAGTTGGGACGATCGGGGATCTAGCATTTGGGGTTATCTTCTTTTCATTTGGATTTGAACATAGTCGGTCTATGAGTGTATTTTGGATGATGTATGAATTTATTTATGTATTTTGTGAAGTGGCGATTGTAAGCCAACTCTCTTTATCCCATTCTTGTTCATTACATGGGATTGTATGAAGTTGACCCTTTTTGCGACAAAACCTACAATGCGGTTATGCCTCTAAGTCGTGCCTCGACACGTGAGAGATATAGCCACACCGTGGGCATTACAAGTTGGTAATCAGAGCCATCACTGACTTAGGAGCCCCCTGCTTGATCGAATCGCTGGCGCTGTTGAGTCTAGAACAAAAAAATTTGAGTCTTAGGATTATATATATTGGAGAGTTGGATTCTTTTTACTCCTCAGTCCCTTCGTTGCTCTGGTGAGGTCTCCTGACGTAGATGTTTCGACTTTCCTCTCCTCAAATTTCACTAAAAAAATTTAGGATCACGTGGGTATATTGGGATCGTTCCAATAGTCTTGTGACGAGAACATTGTTCTTGGTGCCTCCTGACATTTAGGGGTTATCGAAGTGTCCCATGGAGTTGAGCTCCGAGGTGTTGTCGTCACAATTTTATCGTTGCAATTCTGGAATACCTGAGTTTTGCCGACATCGAAAATCTCATTTATGCAGTTATTGGTGAGATAACCTTGATGTCACCTAGTACTGGGGAGTTCAGGAGTATTGCCATAACTCGTATAACGGATGCTTTTCGAAGGTTGAGGTACACGATCTCCGAAGGTTTCTTGGTTATGTGTTGACGGATGGATACAGCTGGATGTAGGAATTGTTAGTTTGGGTGAGATAAATTGCTTCCCCTGTATCCCCAACACCTGATTGCATAACCAGAAAGTTTCGGGAGTTTATATGTGGGATTCAAGTAGCTCTACATTTCTTCCCACAGATATTTCGTTTGTGATTGGGTAATCCTTACCACATATTTGTTCCAGCCGTACCTTGGTTTTTTCTTTCATCAATATCTTATCAAGTGGCTTCTCACCTTAATGGACGTGTGATGTTAGCTTTGGGAATTCATTCGTTCATCCTTGTTCGAATGTTTATTGTGAAGACTATATGTTGCAATTTCTATCCGTTGATTCAACTTGTCTATCTGTCTATCAAGATGCTAACGGATGTCACCCTCTTTGGATGGCTCCGCCAACGCGTCAGAATCCGGAACATAATGATGGGAGTCAGGCGAACCCTCCACCTCCACCTCCGCCTCCGGAGGCATGGCAAGCTTTGGTGGCAGCCACAAACTCTAACACTCAGATGATGATTCAGCTCATGCACGAGCGCAATCAAGGCCAAGGCTACCAAGGGAATCAAGGTCAAGGGTAGTTCAACCATCAGCCTCAGTTTCCTACCCTCAAACAGTTCCTTACAAATCAGCCGAAGTCTTTCAGCTACTGTGTCGAGTGATTACTTGGACTGATTTCTGTCGGGACTTTAAAGCTCCCCACATTCCTACCAGTGTTGTTGAGAGCAAGCGTGAGGAGTTCCGTAATCTCAAGCAAGACAGCATGTCTATGTACGAATACAACAAGCAGTTTCAAAAACTTGCTTGCTTCGCTAAACAAGACGTTCCTGATGAAAAGAGTATGATTTATCAATTCAGAGGTGGCCTCAGAGAGGATCTGCAGTTACCTCTCGTTCTTGTTGAGCCTACTCAGTTTGATCAATTCTACAACATGGCCCTCAAGCAAGAAGGTGCTCCGCTCAAGTGTGAGGCTTCTAAGAAGAGAATCAGGGATGCAGTTCAGTCTTCTTCTTCCTTACGAGTGGCAGCTAAGCAGCAGAAGTTCTACCTTCCTCCTCCGTTTCGTCAGCCTTACCAGCAGAAGAACTCAGGTGGTTGTGGACCTTCCCACCCACCCAACCTAGGCTATCAGAACAAGTCAAATTCTCAAGCTCCAAGGTCAAATGCTCCTTATCATCGTCCGCTCTCAGAGGTGACTTGCAACAAGTGCCAGTAGAAAGGTCACTACGCGAACAAGTGCTTCAACCAAAGGCGCCTTCCACCTTCTCCTCATGTGAGATCTTCAAGCAATGCAGTGGTCAAGCAAAATCCAAAGCATGAAAAGGTGAACATGATGAATGCAGCTCAGGTAGAGGATTCTTCAGATGTGATCATGGGTAACTTTCCAGTTAACTCTATTCCTGCAAAAGTCTTATTTGATACTGGTCCATCGCATTGTTTCATTGCAAGACCATTTTTTGCCAAGCATGATTTCACTTCAGAATATTTGGATAGACCTCTAGCAATTGTTTCCCCGGGCAAGCACATGAGTTCTAGTTTGATGGTTCCGAATGTCGGTATCAAGATGGGCAATTATAAATTTCTAACTTATCCAATTGTTCTTGGTGACTCGGATATTGATCTAATTCTCGGGATGGACTGGCTTTCTAAGCACAAGGCCCAGCTTGATTGTGCTGCCAGGGAGATTCAATTGACACACTCTTCTGAGGATGCTATCATGTATGCCGCTCGTGATGAAAGCATTAGGTTGTTTTCTCTCAATGAGAAGGGCGAGCTAGATGCAATCTCTCAGATTCCAGTCGTTTGTGAGTACCAAGATGTCTTTCCAGAAGAACTTCCGGGTATGCCTCCGCACCGGCCAGTCGAGTTCGTTATTGATCTTGAGCCCGACTCTAAACCCGTTTGCAAGTGACCATACAAGCTTGGACCTAAAGAGCTGAAGGAATTTAGGAAACAGCTCGATGAACAAGAGCGTCTGGGTTTGATCAGACCGAGTTCATCTCCATGGGTCGTGGAGTTCTTTTCGTCCAGAAGAAGGATGGCCCGGACCGACTGTGCGTCGATTACTGTCCATCGAACAAGAAGACAATCAAGAACAAGTATCCACTTCCCAACATCAATGAGCTATTCGAGCAACTCAAAGGTGCTAAAGTTTTCTCCAAGCTTGACCTTCGTATGGGTTATCATCAGATTCGCATTCGTGAACAAGATATTCCCAAGACAGCATTCAGAACAAGCTATGGTTCTTATGAATATAATGTCATGTATTTCGGCCTTGACAATGCTCCTCCAAGATTCTCTCGAATGATGAACTTCATCTTCAACCCCTACACCAATGAATTCATTCTGGTGTATCTCGATGATATTTTGGTCTTCTCCAAGAATAAGAAGGATTATGCCAAACATTTGTGATTGGTGCTCGACAAGCTCAGAGAGCATCAATTCTATGCGAAGTTTTCCAAATGTGAGTTCTGGCTTGATGAAGTCCTTTACCTTGGTCATATCATCTCCGCCAAGGGCATTGCTATTAATCCCGAGAAGGTGTCTGCAATTGTGAATTGGGAACCTCCTCAGAATGTCACGGAGCTCCGCAGTTTTCTTGGTCTTGCAAGCTATTGCCGAAGATTCGTTGAGAATTTCTCAAAGATTGCAAAGCCTCTTTCCAACCTCCTCCAGAAGCATGTCAAGTATGTCTGGTCGCCTGAGTGTGACGTTGCTTTCAACACCCTCAAAGAGAAGCTTGTCTCAGCTCCTGTATTGACTCCTCCTGATGAATCCAAGCCATTCGAAGTTTTCTGTGATGCTTCTCTTCAAGGTTTTGGTGCCATGTTAATGCGAGAGAAGAAAGTTGTGGCTTATACCTCTCGTCAGTGGAAGCCCAACGAAACGAACTACCCCACTCATGATCTTGAGTTCGCGATAGTTGTCCATGCATTAATAACATGGAGACATCTCTTATTGGGAAGGAAAGTGGACATATTCACCGATCACAAGAGCCTCAAGTATATCTTCACTCAACCCAACCTCATCCTCAGGAAAACTTGATGTGTCAAAATTATTCAAGAGTATAATCCAAGTATTGAATATACTCCAGGCAAGGCCAATGTGATTGCAGATGCTTTGAGTAGGAAGGCTTATTGCAACAGCTTAATTCTCAAGCCCTTCCAACCGGACCTTTGTGAAGCTTTCCGCAAACTGAATCTTCATGTTGTTCCTCAAGGCTTTCTTGCCAACCTCATAGTCTCTCCTACTTTGTAAGACCAAATTCGTGAGGCACAACTCCTAGATACCATGGTGAAAAAGGTGAAACATCGTATCGACAAGGGCATTTCCAAATACAAGTGCTTCCACATTGATGACAAAGATACTCTTTTCTTCGAGGACTGAATTGTGGTTCCTAAAGGCGATCTGAGAAAATTCATTATGAACGAGGCACACAACTCCCTTCTATCCATTCATCCTAGAATTACGAAGATGTACCATGACCTCAAGCAGTCGTATTGGTGTACTCGAATGAAGCGAGAGATTGCTCATTCGTGAATGAATGTGACGTCTGCAGAAGGGTGAAAGCAGAACACCAACGACTAGCTGGTCTCCTCCAACCTCTTGCTATTCCAGAATGGAAGTTTGATCATATCGATATGGACTTCGTGACTGGATTTCCTATGTCCAAGCATGGAAATGATGCTATCTTCGTTGTCATTGACAAGCTTACTAAAGTGGCTCATTTCCTTCCTATTAAAGAATCTATCACAGCAGCTCAGTTGGCAGAGCTATACACCTCCAGGATTTTCTCCTTGCACGGCATTCCACAATTGATTTCTTCAAACCGTGGAAGCATCTTCACCTCTAAGTTCTGGAATCCTTCCAAAAGGCAATGGGCACCAACATTCGCTTCAGCACAGCTTTCCATCCTCAAACAAGTGTCCAAGTCGAGCGAGTCAATCAAATCCTTGAAGACATGCTCAGGGCTTGTGCCATCTCTTTCGGTATGAAGTGGGAAGATTGTCATCCACATGCCGAGTTCTCCTACAACAACAGCTTCCAAGCGAGTTTGGGCAAGGCCCCATTCGAAATTCTCTATGGCAGAAAGTGTCGTACTCCTCTCAATTGGTCCGAGACAGGTGAACGCCAACTTCTTGGCAACGACTTGATCACAGAAGCCAAAGAAATGTGCAAAGTCATTCGTGACAATCTCAAAGCCGCGCAATCGCGCCAGAAGAGCTATTATGATGACAAGCACCGTGATGTGGCTTTTGAAATCGGAGACCATGTCTACCTCCGCGTCTCTGTCACACCCTGATTTTCATGCCACAACACTTAAGTCAATAAATCATGCTAAAAATGTGGTTTGACGAAAACTTTTGAGTGTTTTGTCCTTGCTTTGATTGAATGTTTGTCTGCTGTTTGATAGTGCTCTAAAAATCAAATAAATCCTCCAACTCCTATACTTCATCTCCTTTCTCCAAACTCCTGAACCAATGATCATGCCATGTGTATAGGACCTAAAAAAAATTTCTTGCAAAAATAATTTGGCCAAATAGTATTTTCAAAAATTAATTTTCCAGAAACCCCTGAATTGAGGTTTGCACTGCAAGTACTTAATTAAGGGCAGTAAAAATCTTTCCAAAAATATATTTGACTCCTATTAGAAATAGGATACCTAGAAACCACAAAAATATAATTTTGAAAGTTATTTTCCTATTTTATTTAAGAGCTTTTTCTTAAGGTCAGAAATGGTCTTTAATAGGGAAAAATTATTTTATTGTTTTAAAAATATTTGACAAAAATCAGGGAAACTCAGTGGACATATATTGTCCATATATAAGAGTTTCAACACATGGTCATGTTCAAAATATTGGTCAAATACCTCAAAAACCCTTTCTGGATATTTCAAGCTTTTGAATTATTTACAAAGGAAATATTCTCCAAAAATTCCAAGAAAATTCTATCATGTCACATATGACACATTTGGTGATCTTGCCAAGTCTCATGTCTTGGAGAACAAGATAACATCATCAAATCCCCTCAAAACCACTTCTATCCTTTTTCAAGTTTGAACAGCTTTGCACTGTCAAACATGTCCAAATGCTCTCATACTTGGTGCACATTCTCAAATAGTGTAATAATGCATCTAAACCAAATGGCAAAAGTTGGAGAGAATTTTATCTTGACCAAAGTACCCCAAAACCCTCTCTGACCAGATTCAAATTTGAACAACTCTACATTACCAACTTTCTCTCCTTGATTCCAACTTTTGTGAGAATGATCACATGACCAAATGAGGCCACTACACCAAGTGGTGCATCAAGGAGAATTGATTGTCATGACTAAATCTTGGAAAACCCATTTCTGTTCATTTCTAGGGTTTGCCAAAGTTACATTGGCAACTTCCTCCAAATGAGCTCCAACTTGGTGATCAACCCCATTTATATATGACACTTGATCATGTTAATCTTCATGTCAAGTGGAGTTAAATTGCTTGCCCAAATTTGCATCAAACACCTTCTGTCACTTTTCAAAAGTCACCATTTTGACCACTTGCACTATTCTCCTTGAGCTCTACTTTTTCCCACAACCCCTCCTAGTCCCCCTCTAGTGCCTGGACGCTTTCATGCCCAAGGAAGCAATGATGGAGGGGGGGAGAACTTCATTTTTCTTCCCTGGACAGCAGTTTTCCCTCTCTCTCTCGACCCCACCTCTCCTCTACTGGTTCTCCAAGGCATCCAATGCCATTTCCACTTTGTTTACTCCCTCCCAGAGCCCCCAGACGCAAGTGGGCGCGTGAGGACGCGAAGAAAGGCCGCGGGTGCCGGCCATTTGCGCGCTCTGGAGCACGTCAGCATGCTCCCGACCGTTGACACGGCACTCCCAACCACCTCGAGCCTCCCCCTCGCACCAGTCGATGCTCCTCGACGTCCGCAACACGCCACAGCCTGGTCCCCCTCCTCCTTCTCCCTCCTGCCTCCTCCTTTCAAGACGCTGCAGCGTGCCGCCTTGAGAGCACCAATGGGCATGCTCACACGCGCGCTGCCCTGACGCTCCCCGCTCCTTCTCTCCCTTCCCCTGGCCGTAGACCACGCCCAGGAAGACCCCCGACTCGAAGCCAAGCCCTCCCGTGGCCTCTAGCGACGGCTACGGCCTCGCCGGCGCACGGTCCCGCTGTGCACCTCGCCCCCATCTATTTAAGGCCACCCCCGAGCCCTCCCTGGCCTCCTTTGGCCCTCCCTCTCTCCCGTGCACCCCATGGACCAACTCACATCTCTCCCCGTGCCCTCCATCCACCGCAATGGTCGGAGCTCCGCCGTCGGGCTCCGCCTAAATCCGGGCTATCCCGAGCCTCTCCTCTCTCCCTAGCCACTCCAGTACCCTCATACCCCCACCTCGAGGCCCTCCATCAACGTCGTTCGTCCCCGGGAACGCCACGCGCTCGTGGCCAAAGGTGGCCGACAGCCTCCTCCGCGGCCACCCAGACCATCGCTGATGCAGCCCTCCGCGGCATGCGTGCAGCACATGGATGGGTGCGGTGTGGCCTCCTGAATACGCCGGTGGGCGGAGCGTCGCCGGAGACGCTCTGTAGCCCCGGCAATCGCCGGCGGGAGCCACTCCTCCTCGCGGCCAGAGCGCGCAATTTAGGAGGAAGATGACCTGCCGCTGGGGTTCGCACGTCAGCGACCCAGCGGGCGGGCCCGTCCGTTTAAGTGGAAACAGCTTCGGCCGGATCCGCCTCCCTGCAAAAAGGCGCACCCAAGCCGCCGACGTGGCCCTCAGACGCAGCGGCCGAGCCATTGGCGGCCCAGTGGCGCCTGCTTTGCTAAGCTTAGCCGGTCTTGCGCGCCGCCGCCGCCCAGATCCAGCCCATTTGAGTAAAACCCTTTTCCCCTTTTTCTTTTCTGTACAGTTTCTAAAATCCATAAACAAATCAAATTAGCTCCAAATTTGATGATTCAAATTTCTAGAGACTCCATAAATCATGCTCTACCTGTTGGTGCAACATGCACATTTTTCCAGAGACTTCTTCTTCACCAATATTCATCAAATCCTACTTTTCCTATTTCTGTGATGAACTTTAGAATGTTATTGGGAGCTCATGTTTGATCCAAATACAATGATTCAAATTCCTAGATGCTTCTAAGTTCAAAACTTAGTTTATGAACATTTTTATTAATACTTTTTGTGCCACACAAAATAATGAGCCATTTCTTCATATTTGACAACTTTGCAAATTCATAGGAAAATCATCTCAACTCCAAATCCAGTGAAACCAATTCCTAGATGCTTCTAAAATCATCCTTTGTTAAATGGGTGCCTTTGCTCATTTTTCAAAAATATATTTCTGTACACTTCTTGCAATTCCATAAACCCCTTGATTCCATCATGTCGAAATGTTCAGAGATGTCCATTGATCAAATCCTAATGAAACCACTTTGGTCATCCCTCATATGACCAGAGGTATCCCAAAAAAGTCCAACGCATATTTTTAGAGCACTTTTATTTTTGCCTTGTTGTGTTGCTTATTATGATTGTTTCCCACGTTAGTTGACGAAGTAGACGGAGTACTTGGAGAAGGACCAGAAGACTTGAAGACTCTATTGAACAGGCAAGCAGCCCTTTGACCATGTCCATGAAACCCTTTTTATGCATGACATATAACTCTTTATTATTGTTGCATCGGAATCATGATGAGACGGTAGACCACGTTGGTTGGTTGCCTCTGTTACTTCCTCATTGATACTTGCATTATGCATGACCTACCTTCTTATGAGGGTTATGCCGGTGGGAGTAGATAGGATGCTAAAGTAGTTGCTACGCAAAGTGGGTCAGGGTTATGCATGGAAAGAAACCAAGTGTGGTTTGACATACTTGCAAATAACCCAGTGGGTGCCACTAATGCCCCTGGGAGTTGATGATGAACTAGGTCACTACTTGGTGGAGAGGTAGTGTACCGAGGCTTGTTGAAAGTGTTGTTTACAGAGACGGATTAGATTTAAGATTTGTCGACTGTCCCAACCTTACATGCGCAACCACTCTACCCTTATATGGGAAAGGGCATTATTGATTACCTAGGCCGATACTAGCTTGGAGCCCGCATTACTAGTGACGGGGGAGAGTTGGTGCTCTCTCTCGGGACGGGGTCGTGCCAGGTAGGGCGGCCATGACCATTTTTATGGGGCATCGGACACACCGTTGGTACCCCGTGCCAGTGGTATGTTATAAGTATGGTAGCGAGGCTCCAAGAAAGTGTTATGTGAAAAGTTGGGCACGGGGGTTACTGCCAATCGAGTGGACTCCATGTTAGTGTCGTCTAGGGAAATCTAGTGATCGGGTGCTTACCCCGGGTACTTGAGGTACCGCGGGTCGTGGATGACACGGAAGTTCCCCGGATCTTGTGGGTAAAGTGTGCAACCTCTGCAGAGTGTAAAACTATTCGAATAGCCGTGTCCACGGTCAAGGACAGTTGGGCGGTGCTGCTTAGACTACGTCCATATGTTTCTGAAAAACAACACTGTTTGGTCATATTGATGATGTGACTCGTGAGGAAGTCAGGATGAGCTTGAGCATGAGTTGTTTATAACTCCTTCTCGATGTTGATGTCTGTAACCTCCTGATGCTTGTTGCACACGCATTCCTGTCCTTGATAAATGTTGATCATACTTACATGAGAAAAACTAGCTTTCCGCAACAATGCCAATTAAGCAGTAGAGCTTTGCATAATTATTTGTTATCACTCTTGGGTTGCTTGTGAGTACATTCAAAGTACTCATTGGCTTGCCACTGGTTATTTTATTGGCCAGGCATGAAGGAACAGGATGTGATGAAGAACACTTGGTGACGAACATGCGAGCTAGGACGTTTCCCAGTCAGAATGCCTGTAGGGTTAAGGCAGATGGCATGGGTCCAAGTTATCGACGAAGGTTTCTGCTGTGATGTTATACTAAAGCCTCGACCATAATGGTCCTACTTGTGTAATACGGTATGTTTGGATGTAAGACTCTTGTTATTCAGCTTCTGTGTGTTCAGTGAGCATTGATCTCTGGGATCACTGTACACGTGCATTCGGTGATCACGACTTATGAGTCGGGGTCCCCACAGAGCTGGTATCAGAGCCATCCTGACTGTAGGAAGCCTTAGTTAGCATGGTCGTTAGTTAGGGTAAAACTATTTCCAAAACTACTACTAGTTTTCAAAACTATCTGTACTTCTCTTCCCTTCTCAGTTTTTCGAAAACTAAGGTATACTTTCATTATTAATCTCTTCCCCTTCAAAACCTTTGGTCGCTAGAACCCTTATGCCCCTGACCACTGGATTCCTTGTAATCCTCGTGGATAATCTAGAAGGAAGATGCCTTGCCAGACATTCACCCACATGTCCTGAACACAAGATTGGCGACATCACAACAAGACGATACCAACAGAAGATACATCCTCAAGGAATGAGGACCTGAAGACCCAGGAGATGGTGACATCCTTGACACTGCCCCAAGATGATGCAACCTTAGCCTACGATGATCAGGGCATAGGATATGCAAAATCATGATATACATCGCTAATAGAGTAACCCTGTCGCTACCGTTGTTGTATCGGCAACCACCGATGGATGAGAACCTAGCCATTTGGTCCGCCTCACCATACTGAGCAGGAAAACGGTTCTCCTCATCCCCCGCTCTTGGTGTCGATGTTATCATCAATGTAACTGACATGATGGACCTCTATTATGCATTGATAATGTCATTGCATAAAGGATTACCTACCTGGTACCATCGACGGCTTAGAAGACAAAAAGGGATCGTCGTGATTAAGAAGACAATAGAAGACCAAGTCAATCCCAGCTACGAGGAGCCACCTTCACCCCATCACTTCAATAGGCGAGAAGTTGTTGAAGAATCTTCAGGCTCAACCGGGATCGTTTCACCAAACAACTACAAGAGACGTAGCAGCACCTGAGGAAGCCCGGGAGACTGCACGAGGCACAAGGCACGACTATGGAGTCCGAGAACCCCTAGGGTAGGATGAGTTGTGTACCCCCTATGCGCAGTCGAGTCCGTATGATGGTTCGAGTAGAACCATGATTGTGTGTTGCTTGTTTTTATTTGTTGTGTTTTTGATATCAGTCGCCCTTTTTGCTCTAGGCAACAAGTTCGCGACTATATCACCTGCCTTATTTTGTTGTTTGTGTTTGGTCTTTTTGGCACTTGTTTGTTTGCACCTGCACTATAGAACCCCCTTTAGGCATTCCCCTCCTCTATGCTACTTTTCACTCTCATCTCTCTCCTCAACTGAAGACAAGCAAGACAATATGCACCAAGGATTCGACCTCGACGACCAACAAGCACTGAAGACTTTTGCTACAACCTCCTCGACCAAGTACAACCCCGTATGTTTACACCTCAAGATTAGAAACCCATTCCTAGACCCTTCGAGACTTCACGAGATACCCCAGCTCGAGTCCTTAAACATGTGCCTAACCCATAGAATTGCTAGAGAACCTGTTAAGCCTCCGTAACCTTGCTTGTCACTTGGTTCATTATGGAACTAGTGGACATAGTGGACAAGCACATTATCATCCTAAGATAGCACCAAAACTGACGATGCCATAGGGAAGACCAATCAGAGGATACAGGAATAGAGGAGAAATGACTTGATGAGTTTATAACAATGACTTGAGGAATTATATGAGACTATTGGTGGATTATGAGACTTTGATGTTGGTAGACGAACTTGGTGGGATCATTAATATAGAGTATCATAGCTTTCACTACCCCTGGATAAATTGGAATTAGTGGGACAATTGAGATCGCAAGCTGAATTCTTGGAAGTAGGAGGATTTGACTTAGCCCGGGAATATTGATAGGAGATAGTTGACATTATGATAATGACTTGGGGGAACATGTAAGAATTCTCGTCGAACATGAGATTTGGATTAAATAGGTTACCCTAGTGGTGTATGGATGCAGAATAATTTTACATGGTTCAGAGTAAATTGGATTTATACTGATGGTCTTGCTCATGATACCATGTTTCTCGGTGGACCATAAACTAGGAGATTGGATTAAATGTCAGAGTTTATTTAGGGATCTATATAAGCTTGACCTTGGAGTTTACTTGACCATGATAATGGGAATCGGTGGACTGACTATAGCAAAAATAGCCCTTTCAAGTATATGGGGATTATAGGAACATTAGGAGATCATATGGAACACCATAGACATTGGATTTGTGGAATTAATGGATCGTGTAGTGATTGATGGAAGTTAATGGGTTGTTGGAGTTGATTCATAGGAAGGAAACAAGATTTTGGAGTGGCTTACGACGCGTTTCCCTAGGATAGAGGTGCTTTATCTTAGACCTTGGAAGAATAGGCTGAGCACTTGGATTGTCACATTCAAGCTTAGCAGCTTATATGTTCTACCCATGGATTTTTAGGAGTAGCCACACACATGAGTTTGGGGATTGTAGACATGTATGATTTTGTTAGACATCCTCTCGGGAGCCATGAGGATATGAATCACATGAGTGATGATTGGAGCTGACCTACAAGAGTTGATGTTTTCGGTGGTATAAGGTTATTTGTTTAAAGGACTAGATAGAACAATTGGCATCTCAGGAACCGTGCTTAAGGATAAAGATGATAAATGTTCACTCGCACACTAGAATCCTTGAAAGCCTTAAGCCCTACCAAGCCATAACATGGTCAGATCATGACCACAGGCTTTGGTTCTAGATCATAAGACCTTGGCCGATACTCAACCATGACCACCACCTATGCCTCATCCCACTTTACGTACCCCATAGATTTCATGGAGTGCTTAGACAAGATAGTTGTCATCATCATTTGGTGACCTACTTGTCCACCCGTAGACGGAAGAAGAGCTCGAGCGACACTTGAGGATGGACCTAGAGAAGCTTCGAGACACCAACTGTATGCCAAGTTCAGCAAGTGTGAATTTTGGCTGCGTGAAGTTGGATTTTTGGGTCATGTTTTAACTGAAGAAGGATTGTCAGTCGATCCCGCTAAGATTGAAGCCGTGACTGAATGGCAATCCCCGAGCAATGTGAAGGAAGTCAGAAGCTTCCTCGGACTCGCGGGATATTACCGCAAGTTCGCTAAAGGATTCTCAAGCATTGCCCGACCCATGACTCAGCTCTTGAAGAAGGACAAGAAGTTCGAATGGACGCCGAAGTGCGAAGAGAGCTTCCAGGAGCTGAAGAAGAGACTGACCACCGCCCAGTTCTGGCCACACCAGATATACACAAGGAGTTTGTGATATATTGTGATGCGTCAAGAACCGGACTGGGAGGTGTTCTGATGCAAGAAGGCAGAGTCGTAGCCTACCTTTCAAGGCAACTATGGCCTCATGAAGAGAACTGTGCTACTCATGACCTTGAGCTAGTAGCAGTGGTTCATGCCCTGAAGACATGGCGACATTACCTCTTAGGGAAGCGATGTGAGATATACACGGATCACAAAAGTCTGAAGTATATTTTCACTCAAAGGGAATTGAACATGAGGCAAAGAAGATGGCTAGAATTGATCAAAGATTATGACCACAGTGTACAATACCACCCTGGGAAGGCTAATGTGGTAGCAGATGCATTAAGCCGAAAGGCTTGTTCCTTGAATGCTATGCTTAAGGACAAGCTACCCGCCTTGTATGAAGGACTTGAAAGCTTCGGGTTGGAACTGGTTGCACCAGGATTCTTAGCTAACCTTGAAGACAAGCCGACCTTGATGGATGATGTTAAAGAAGCTCAGAAGGGACACGCGAGTATTGAAGCCATCAAGAGGAAGATCAAGGCGGGCAAAGCCCCAGGTTTCGCAGAAGATGAGCAAGGTGTCTTGTGGTTTGGGAATCGCATTTGTGTACCCAACAAGATTGAGCTCAAGAATCTGATCTTGCAAGAAGCTCACGACACCCCGCATTTCATCCATCCTGGAGGAACCAAGATGTATCAAGACCTGAAGGAAAGATTCTGGTGGCATGGGATGAAAAGGGAGATTGCCACCTATGTTGCAAAGTGTGACGTATGCGGAGAGTCAAAGCTGAACATCGGCGACCCACCGGATTGTTGCAACCCTCTAGGTGCTGAATGGAAGTGGGACAAAGTCGGGATGGACTTCATCACCGGTTTACCTAGGTCAAGCAAGGAAATGACTCCATATGAGTCATTGTTGACCATTGACCAAGGTGGCCCACTTCATTCGGTCAAGATGAACTACAAGGGAACCAGTTAGCCGCCTCTACATCAACCGAATCGTGAGCCTTCATGGTGTTCCCAAGGAGATTGTGTCGATCGAGGAACCCAAGATACCTCAAGGTTCGGAAGAAGTTCCAGGAGGCCATGGGGACCAAGTTGTCCTTCAAGACTGCTTTCCACCCACGCATCGGAGGTCGAGCAAACAGTAAATCAGATACTCAAGGCATGCTCCGAGCCTGTGTCTTAGCATATGGAGCTAGGTGGGAAGACTGCCTCCCTTTCGCCGAAGTTCTCTTACAACAACTACTATCACCAAGCCTTCAAATGGCACCATTTGAGGTGTTATACGGACGGAAATGCCGCACACCCCTCAATTGGTCAGAAACCGGAGAAGGACTTGTCTTTGGGCCCGATATCCTCCGTGAAGCCGAAGAGCAAGTCCAACTTGTCAAAGAGCTACGCTGACTCACGTCGTCGAGACATGACCTTCCGGGTTGGAGACCATGTTTATCTCCGGGTCACCCCTCTCAAAGGAACCCAGCGCTTCCATGTCAAAGGAAAGCTCGCTCCAAGATTTAACAACCCCTCTGAGATCACTTCAAGACGAAGAGTAGACGGCTACCAGCTAGAGTTACCACCTGAGTTACCTGATGTGCACAATGCTTTCCATGTATCACAACCCCGGAAGTGTTTCCAACTTCCTAATCTGCCCGATCTCTACAAGGGCATTGACCACCAAGCTAAAGACCCCTAGCCCAATCTAACCTACCGCGAGCTACCCATTAGCAACCTAGATCAAGAAGAGTATCATACACGAAGCCACACCATCAAGTACCTCAAGGTTCAAGGGAGCACCACTCGGAAGCAGAAGCAGTATGAGGACTTGAAGACTACCCCAAACCCAAGCTTCCATACTCCTTTCGGCGCCTAGTTTGGGAATCTCGGGGACGAGATTCTTGTAAGGGGGGTAGGTCTGTCACACCCTGATTTTCATGCCACAACACTTAAGTCAATAAATCATGCTAAAAATGTGGTTTGACGAAAACTTTTGAGTGTTTTGTCCTTGCTTTGATTGAATGTTTGTCTGTTGTTTGATAGTGCTCTAAAAATCAAATAAATCCTCCAACTCCTATACTTCATCTCCTTGCTCCAAACTCTTGAACCAATAATCACGCCGTTTGTATAGGACCTAAAAATAATTTCTTGCAAAAATAATTTGGCCAAATAGTATTTTCAAAAATTAGTTTTCCAGAAACCCTTGAATTGAGGTTTGCACTGCAAGTACTTAATTAAGGGCAGTAAAAATCTTTCCAAAAATATATTTGACTCCTATTAGAAATAGGATACCCAGAAACCACAAAAATATAATTTTGAAAGTTATTTTCCTATTTTATTTAAGAGCTTTTTCTTAAGGCCAGAAATGGTCTTTAATAGGGAAAAATTATTTTATTGTTTTAAAAATATTTGACAAAAATCAGGGAAACTCAGTGGACATATATTGTCCATATATAAGAGTTTCAACACATGGTCATGTTCAAAATATTGGTCAAATACCTCAAAAACCCTTTCTGGATATTTCAAGCTTTTGAATTATTTACAAAGGAAATATTCTCCAAAAATTCCAAGAAAATTCTATAATGTCACATATGACACATTTGGTGATCTTGCCAAGTCTCATGTCTTGGAGAACAAGATAACATCATCAAATCCCCTCAAAACCACTTCTGTCCTTTTTCAAGTTTGAACAGCTTTGCACTGTCAAACATGTCCAAATGCTCTCAAACTTGGTGCACATTCTCAAATGGTGTAATAATGCATCTAGACCAAATGGCACAAGTTGGAGAGAATTTTATCTTGACCAAAGTACCCCAAAACCCTCTCTGACCAGATTCAAATTTGAACAACTCTACATTACCAAATTTCTCTCCTTGATTCCAACTTTTGTGAGAATGATCACACGACCAAATGAGGCCACTACACCAACTGGTGCATCAAGGAGAATTGATTTTCATGACAAAATCTTGGAAAACCCATTTCTGTTCATTTCTAGGGTTTGCCAAAGTTACATTGGCAACTTCCTCCAAATGAGCTCCAACTTGGTGATCAACCCCATTTATATATGACACTTGATCCTGTTAATCTTCACGTCAAGTGGAGTTAAATTGCTTGCCCAAATTTGCATCAAACACCTTCTGTCACTTTTCAAAAGTCACCACTTGCACTATTCTCCTTGAGCTCTACTTTTTCCCACAACCCCTCCTAGTCCCCCTCTAGTGCCTGGACGCTTTCATGCCCAAGGAAGCAATGATGGAGGGGGGGAGAACTTCATTTTTCTTCCCTGGACAGCAGTTTTCCCTCTCTCTCTCGACCCCACCTCTCCTCTGCTGGTTCTCCAAGGCATCCAATGCCATTTCCACTTTGTTTACTCCCTCCCAGAGCCCCCAGACGCAAGTGGGCGCGTGAGGACGCGAAGAAAGGCCGCGGGTGCCGGCCATTTGCGCGCTCTGGAGCACGTCAGCGTGCTCCCGACCGTTGACACAGCACTCCCGACCACCTCGAGCCTCCCCCTCGCGCCAGTCGATGCTCCTCGACGTCCGCAACACGCCACAGCCTGGTCCCCCTCCTCCTTCTCCCTCCTGCCTCCTCCTTTCGCACGTGCGCCGGCCGCCCGAGAGCACCAATGGGCATGCTCACACGTGCGCTGCCCTGACGCTCCCCGCTCCTTCTCTCCCTTCCCCTGGCCGTAGACCACGCCCAGGAAGACCCCCGACTCGAAGTCAAGCCCTCCCGTGGCCTCTAGCGACGGCTACAGCCTCGCCGGCGGACGGTCCCGCTGTGCACCACGCCCCCATCTATTTAAGGCCACCCCCGAGCCCTCTCTGGCCTCCTTTGGCCCTCCCTCTCTCCCGTGCACCCCATGGACCAACTCACATCTCTCCTCGTGCCCACCATCCACCACAATGGCCGGAGCTCCGACGTCGGGCTCCGCCTAAATCCGGGCTATCCCGAGCCTCTCCTCTCTCCCTAGCCACTACAGTACCCTCATACCCCCACCTCGAGGCCCTCCATCAACGTCGTTCGTCCCCGGGAACGCCACGCGCTCGTGGCCAAAGGTGGCCGACAGCCTCCTCCGCGGCCACCCAGACCATCGCTGCTGCAGCCCTCCGCGGCGTGCGTGCAGCACATGGATGGGTGCGGCGTGACCTCCTGAATATGCCGGTGGGCGGAGCGTCGCCGGAGACGCTCTGTAACCCCGGCAATCGCTGGCGGGAGCCGCTCCTCCTCGCGGCCAGAGCGCACGCGGGAGGAGGAAGACGACCTGCCGCTGGGGTCCACACGTCAGCGACCCAGCGGGCGGGCCCGTTCGTTTAAGTGGAAACGGCTTCGGCCGGATCCGCCTCCCCTGCGCAAAGGCGCACCCCCGAAAGCCTCCTTCGACGTGGCCCTGGCGCGTGCGGCGAGCATTGGGCGGCCATGGCGCTGCTGCTAAGCTTCGCCGGTCTTGCGCCGCCGCCGCCCAGATCTAGCCCATTTGATTAAAACCCTTTTCCCCTTTTTCTTTTCTGTACAGTTTCTAAAATCCATAAACAAATCAAATTAGCTCCAAATTTGATGATTCAAATTTCCAGAGACTCCATAAATCATGCTCTACCTGTTGGTGCAACATGCACATTTTTCCAGAGACTTCTTCTTCACCAATATTCATCAAATCCTACTTTTCCTATTTCTGTGATGAACTTTAGAATGTTATTGGGAGCTCATGTTTGATCCAACTACAATGATTCAAATTCCTAGATGCTTCTAAGTTCAAAACTAAGTTTATGAACATTTTTATTAATACTTTCTGTGCCACACAAAATAATGAGCCATTTCTTCATATTTGACAACTTTGCAAATTCATAGGAAAATCATCTCAACTCCAAATCCAGTGAAACCAATTCCTAGATGCTTCTAAAATCATCCTTTGTTAAATGGGTGCCTTTGCTCATTTTTGAAAAATATATTTCTGTACACTTCTTGCAATTCCATAAACCCCTTGATTCCATCATGTCGAAATGTTCAGAGATGTCCATTGATCAAATCCTAATGAAACCACTTTGGTCAACCCTCATATGACCAGAGGTATCCCAGAAAAGTCCAACTCATATTTTTAGAGCACTTTTATTTTTGCCTTGTTGTGTTGCTTATTATGATTGTTTCCCATGTTAGTTGACGAAGTAGACGGAGTACTTGGAGAAGGACCAGAAGACTTGAAGACTCTATGGAACAGGCAAGCAGCCCTTTGACCATGTCCATGAAACCCTTTTTATGCATGACATATAACTCTTTATTATTGTTGCATCGGAATCATGATGAGATGGTAGACCACGTTGGTTGGTTGCCTCTGTTACTTCCTCATTTATACTTGCATTGTGCATGACCCTAACTTCTTATGAGGGTTATGCCGGTGGGAGTAGATAGGATGCTAAAGTAGTTGCTACGCAAAGTGGGTCAGGGTTATGCATGGAAAGAAACCAAGTGTGGTTTGACATACTTGCAAATAGCCCAGTGGGTGCCACTAATGCCCCTGGGAGTTGATGATGAACTAGGTCACTACTTGGTGGAGAGGTAGTGTACCGAGGCTTGTTGAAAGTGTTGTTTACAGAGACGGATTAGATTTAAGATTTGTCGACTGTCCCAACCTTACATGCGAAACCACTCTACCCTTATATGGGAAAGGGCATTATTGATTACCTAGGCCGATACTAGCTTGGAGCCCGCATTACTAGTGACGGGGGAGAGTTGGTGCTCTCTCTCGGGGCGGGTCGTGCTGTAGGGCGGCCATGACCATTTTTATGGGGCACCGGACACACCGTTGGTACCCCGTGCCAGTGGTATGTGATAAGTATGGGAGCGAGGCTCCAAGAAAGTGTTATGTGAAAAGTTGGGCACGGGGGTTACTGCCAATCGAGTGGACTCCATGTTAGTGTCGTCTAGGGAAAGGTAGTGATCGGGTGCTTACCCCGGGTACTTGAGGTACCGCGGGTCGTGGATGACACGGAAGTTCCCCGGATCTTGTGGGTAAAGTGTGCACCCTCTGCAGAGTGTAAAACTATTCGAATAGCCGTGTCCACGGTCAAGGACAGTTGGGTGGTGCTGCTTAGACTACATCCATATGTTTCTGAAAAACAACACTGTTTGGTCATATTGATGATGTGACTCGTGAGGAAGTCACGATGAGCTTGAGCATGAGTTGTTTATAACTCCTTCTCGATGTTGATGTCTGTAACCTCCTGATGCTTGTTGCAGACGCATTCCTGTCCTTGATAAATGTTGATCATACTTGCGTGAGAAAAACTAGCTTTCCGCAACAATGCCAATTAAGCAGTAGAGCTTTGCATAATTATTTGTTATCACTCTTGGGTTGCTTGCAAGTACATTCAAAGTACTCATTGGCTTGCCACTGGTTATTTTATTGGCCAGGAATGAAAGAACAGGATGTGATGAAGAACACTTGGTGACGAACATGCGAGCTAGGACGCTTCCCAGTCAGAATGCCTGTAGGGTTAAGGCAGATGGCATGTGTCCAAGTTATCGACGAAGGTTTCCGCTGCGATGTTATACTAAAGCCTCGACCATAATGGTCCTACTTGTGTAATACGGTATGTTTGGATGTAAGACTCTTGTTATTCAGCTTCTTTGTGTTCAGTGAGCATTGATCTCTGGGATCACTGTACATGTGCATTCGGTGATCACGACTTATGAGTCGGGGTCCCCACAGTCTCTCCAATGAAAGGCACTCGTCGCTTCGGTATCAAAGGGAAGCTTGCCCCTAGATACGTGGGTCCCTTCAAGATCATTGGCAAAAGAGGCGATCTCACCTATCAACTTGAGCTTCCATCCAACTTTGCAAACATGCATGATGTGTTTCACGTGTCACAGCTTCGCAAGTGGTTCAATACTCCTGAGCGCACTATCAACTTTGAGGAAATTGACCTCCAAGAAGATCTCTCTTATCATGAGCACCCCGTTGCTATTCTTGAAGAAACCGAGCGCAAGACTCGCAACAAGTCAATCAAATTCCTGAAACTGAAGTGGTGACACCATTCCAATCGAGAAGCCACCTAGGAGCGCGAGGACCACCTCCGTTCCATATATCCGGAGTTCTTTCACTCCTAGATCTTGGGACGAGATCCTCTTGTAGTGGTGGAGTGTTGTAACACCCCGGATGCGACTTTCCATATTTGTAACTCCAACTCTTGCCATTTTCGGCTATGTGTTATGATATTCCCTCCATGGTTGGGTTTTTGTCTTTCATTTTGCATTTTGTTCATGTCATGCATTTCATATCATGTCATCATGTGCATCTCATTTGCATACGTGTTCGTCTCATGCATCCGAGCATTTTTCCTGTTGTCCGTTTTGCAATCCGACACCCACTTGCACCAGCGCACCCCTCTTGTCTATTTTCGTGTGGGGGTGTTAAAATTTCTCGGAATGGCCCAAGGTTTGCCAAGCGGCCTTGGAATAGCACCGGTAGACCACCTGTCAAGTTTCGTGCCATTTGGAGGTCGTTTGATACTCCAACGGTTAACCGGATATCCACAAAGGCCTCTTTCGTGTTGCAGCCCAACACCCCTCGAAAACAGCCCAATAACCCATCTAAGTCACTTCCATGCTCTCCGTCGTTGGATCACGATTGTGTGGGCGAAAACTACACTCCATTTGGAGTCTCCTACCTCCCTCTACCTATAAATAGATGACCCCCTCTCCAATTTTCGGGTCCAAAACCCTAGCCTTCTTCCACCACGCGCCGCCGGACACGTCCGGTCCGGCCGAAAAAATTGCGTTGCCGCCCCGCACCTATAGCTGCCTTCCACGTGTCGCTGCCACCTCCGCCCATCGCGCCGGCCCGCCTGGCCCGAGGCCGGCCCTCCCGCTCCGCCGACTGCTCGTGCCCGCGCCTCCCGCGCCTCGCGGCCAGTTCCTCTTCGTGCCGCCGCCCTGCACTGCGAGACCTCGCCGCCGCCCCACGCGTGCTCCTCTCTGGCAGGATCCAGCGGGACCCGCTCCGGGCACCTCCTCGCCGGCGGCCCGGCCATCTCCGGCGCCCTCTCCGGCCTTCTCCGGCCACCGCCGCACCCTCTCCGGCGAGCAGCTCCTGCCCCGCCTCGATCCACGTGCCCGATCCAGATCTGAAACGGTTGACTTTCCTCACCCCTCTATTTTTCTGCTGTCCCGAATTTATCACATTATGTGGTTCTGTTCATCGCATCATATCTCCTTCCATACTGATCCGTTTCATGCGCATGATATATCAAAATGTTCATCAGGATGTGCTCTTCAATTTGTTCCATTGGGTAATGTTCATTTGAGGTCTTCTAGAGGCGCAAATCTCTGATGCAAGAGTTCTATATAATGTTAGTTTCTGATTCTTAACAGATTATGGACATTTGTCATTTTCGCTACATTTATTGTGTGCATCTTATGGGCATGAGCTCTACATGTGTTTTGCGCTATGCCATTCCATATTTAAAGGGGAGTATACCATGTATTTTTGTGATCAATTTGGTGACTAGCACAAGCATGCAAACTCGGCTTCGTGATGTTGCTGATTTCAGTCCTTGTTCTGCTGTTATTTTGATGCCATGTAAACTTGATGCTACAGAGTGATCCATGCTTATTTTGAGATACTTCAATAAGGATGTTTTGAACATATGATTACGCTAAATCTATCCATGCTCCTGCTTGCAATTATGGAGTAGTCTAGCATGTCATTTTATTTCTCTACTTTTAATATAAAATGTTTCCTGGCAGATTGTTTACATATTCAATTTTGCCAAGGTTGTTGTAGTTGATCCTTGCATGCTATGAGCTTGTTTTTGCCATGTTTAGTTTATTAAACATGTGTTATTGCTGGTGCTATGCTTATATTGTCATGCAATGACTTGTGGTGAGTGAATCGAGCTCGCAAGGATGCCTCCATAATTCTGTTAATGCCATGCTCTGTTTGCTGAATTTGTTAACGAAACTTGCTATGTTTACATGGGTGCCAGCATATCTTCTGATCCTTTTTAGCTCATAGTCAGTAAGGGACTTTTGTTCTATGCATTTAGTAGTATCATGCCATGCTTTAATTGTCTATGATATTTTCCCGTACAATGATGTTTGCTTGCCCTAAACATTGCTTCCTGATGCTGTTTCTGCCATGTTCAGCATTTGCACTAGGTCTGTGAAGCTGATATCTTTTGCACTTTGGCCATGCTTGTTTGAACCTGTTAATTTGTGAATTAGCCATAGCTTAGTGTTTATATTTTGTCAAGCATCTCTTGTACTTCACTTCCATCTTCTTTTTTGCTATGTTGGAGTAAAGTAGCTTAGTTTCGTGTTGCATGCTAAGTAGCATCATGCTATTAATCGTAGAATTGTGCCATCCTTGTTTTGCTTGCCATTTGCAAATCGTGCATCCGATTCCTGTGATCCTTATATCGATTTCAACCAAAATCATCTCATCTTTCGAGCGGCATGCCTGGTTTTCCAAGTTGATGCCTTGTTCATCATTTTCCTTCCGGAGCACACATATGCATTGCATATCACATCTCGCATATCATGCCATGTATTGCATCATGTTGCTTGTGCATTGCACCGTGGTTGATTGTGATTCCATTGCTTGTGTTCTTGCTTTGGGTAGAGCCGGGAGACGAGTACGTGCACGAGGAACCTGTTGAGTATGCTAATGAGGATCAAGCTTTCGACAACTCCGAGAACCTTGCAGGCAAGATGACCATACCCTCGATATCACTTCTATCTTTCCTTTGCTAGTTGTTCGCTGTATCGCTATGGTTGCTCTATCCACCACTTGTTTATCATGCCTCCCATATTGCCATGTCAAGCCTCTAACCATCCTTTCCTAGCAAACCGTTGTTTGGCTATGTCACCGCTTTAGCTCAGCCCCTCTTATAGCGTTGCTAGTTGCAGGTGAACATGGATATTTTGGGATATCACAATATCTCATGTTTCATTAATGCACCTATATACTTCATAAAGGGTGGTAGTCTCGGCCTTATGCCTGGTGTTTTGTTCCACTCTTGCGGCCCTAGTTTCCGTCATACCGGTGTTATGCTCCTTGATTTCGCGTTCCTTACGCGGTTGGGTGATTTATGGGACCCCCTTGACAGTTCGCTTCCAATAAAACTCCTCCAGCAAGGCCCAACCTTGGTTTTACCATTTGCCTCCTAAGCCTTTTTCCCTTGGGTTTTCACGAGCCGGAGGGTCATCTTTATTTAACACCCCCCGGGCCAGTGCTCCTTCGAGTGTTGGTCTGAACCGGGCAGACTGCAGGGCCACCACGGGGCAACTTGAGGGCTGGTTTTACTCGTAGGCTGACCTATCCGTTGTTCCCTGAGAACGAGATATGTGCAGCTCCTATCGGGATTTGTCGGCCCAGTCGGGCGGCTTTGCTGGTCTTGTTTTACCATTGTTGAAATGTCTTGTAAACCGGGATTCCGAGACTGATCGGGTCTTCCTGGGAGAAGGAATATCCTTCGTTGACCGTGAGAGCTTGTGATGGGCTAAGTTGGGACACCCCTGCAGGGTATTATCTTTCGAAAGTCATGCCCGCGGTTATGTTGTAGACGATAATTTGTTAACATCCGGTTGTAGAGAACTTGACACTTGACTTCTTTAAAATGCATCAACCGCGTGTGTAGCCGTGATGGTCTCTTCTCGGCGGAGTCCGGGAGAACATGGTTTGAGTTATGTATGAACGTAAGTAGTTTCAGGATCACTTCTTGGTCACTTCTAGCTTCTCAACCGATGTGTTGCTTCTCTTCTTGCTCTCACTTGCGTATGTTAGCCACCATATATGCTTAGTGCTTGCTGCAGCTCTACCACCTTACCCCTTACCTACCCATGAGCTTAAATAGTGTTGATCACGCGGGTGTGAGATTGTTGAGTCCCCGTGACTCACAATTCTACCAAAACAGATGCAGGTGCCGAGGATATCAGTGCAAGTGGCGCAACCGAGCTCAAGAGGGAGTTCGACGAGGACCTTGGTCGTTACTATGTTTCGTTTCCTGATGATCAGCAGTGGAGCCCAGTTGGGACGATCGGGGATCTAGCATTTGGGGTTATCTTCTTTTCATTTTGATTTGACCGTAGTCGGTCTATGAGTGTATTATGGATGATGTATGAATTTATTTATGTATTTTGTGAATTGGCGAATGTAAGCCAACTCTCTTTATCCCATTCTTGTTCATTACATGGGATTGTGTGAAGATGACCCTTCTTGCGACAAAACCTACAATGCGATTATGCTTCTAAGTCGTGCCTCGACACGTGAGAGATATAGCCGAATTGTGGGCGTTACACCTGGGGCCTCATGGGGGCTCCCACCCACATCCAAGTGGAAGCACCATGCTCCGTGCTGGCCGTCGACACTGTGCCCCAATGACTATGCCCACACCCAGTGGAAGCACTTAGCTCCGCGCCGGTGACAAGACCAAAAGACTAGCTAGGCGCTGGACACGGCTGTTTACTTTCGCCTCTCTTTTTGTACCCAATTTGTCGACTTTTTGGAATGTATTTGAAATCTCGTGTGCTTACCAAAACAAAAAAGGGCGGAGTTTTCTTGACTTGTGTCGATTTCTCACTTTCTGGTTTCGTGTTTTAAAGTGAGGCTCGTGCCTGCTGCACCCCCTGAGTGCCTCACGAGCGGGGGCTGGCTGCAGTACGCGTGGTGAGCATGACCGGGCCCGCCCTGAACATGCAAAGGCCGCTCTTGGGGGCCAGGGATGCGGCCACCATGCGCACACATTTCGGTGGTCTGGCAGTTGGTCCCTCGCGAGGCGCTCTAAGACGGGCCAGCATGCCCCTCAGGAGGCTCAGAGCCTCGCGATCCCGCGGCAGGCTCACCTCAGGAGAAAAAGCACCGCTGCGACACTAGGGCTCACTCGAGACACGCGAGCCAAGATAATTCATAACAACTACCCTGCTTGGGAGTCCGAAGGCCTGCTGGGTGGCGCTCCGGGCGCCAATTGAAAAGCATTTCATAATCTCATACATTATAAGGGGCTCCCCCTTTCAAAATGCTCTCACATGGATGTGTTCAAGTTCTTTTGTCATACAGGTCAAAGCAAAAGGAAACACGGGCCTAGCTAGATGCTCTCTCTTCATCACCTCCGTTCATGCTGCTCCCGCTGCTTGCGTCGTTGAGACCATCCTCCTCACCCTCACTACCTGCGCCATCTTCTTCGGCCACAATCACGACTGCATCATCCTTTGAAGCAAATTCTGCTACTAGGGCATCCACTGTCGGTGTTCTGGGAACGGGGGTCCCAGACTTACCTGCCTGTGGCCCACGACATGGCTCCACCAGCGGCCCAGTATGGCCCGTCTTCGTCAACCAACACTCAAGACCCTCGCGAGGGGCCAAGCCTCGCGAGGCAGATAATACAAATCCTCCTCAGGAGCAGCCTCACCATGCAGGCTCACGAAGGGGCGAAGAGATCAAGGCAAGGGGGTACCTCATGAGGTTCCCGTGACGCAAGCCATGACGACCAAGGCCAGGCGGGCGCCAGCGCACGCAGTGTCCTCGTTTCCCCTTTGGTGCTAAGGGGGCAAGCGCAGGCGCGGAGTACCGAGGCATCAGGCAAAGGTTTCCATATCAGTGCAACAAGACCAAGACCAGCAGGACGGCAGGACGGAGGTCTTTGTGGAGCCCAAGACAAGCGAAGACCACCTTTAGTCAGGATAGCTTGTACTAGTTGTCCCCTTTAAAATTGGCCGTTGTTGGATCCCTTCCCGCTCAATATTTGGGGAGAGGACCAGGGCCTCTATAAATCGGACTAGCCACCAAAGTCAAGAGATATATCGAGAACGGGGCGAAGACGAATGACCTCAGTTCATCCTTGCATCCACCAAAGCAGAAGAACACCTCTCCTGAGGAGGTTGTTCTTCCCTTGTACTGTTCATCATCAGCCCAAGAGGCAATCCACCACACCCACACTGGAGTAGGGTATTACACCACAACGGTGGCCTGAACCAGTATAAGTCTTGTGTCTCTTGTGTTGTGAGTTCATCGAGCTAAGCTTAGAGATCGCGGCGAGGCTGAGGGCGAGATTCGGTAGGGGGAAATCTTTGCGTGCACCCGAGTGTTCGAACCTCAAGGGTTTTGCCGGAACCCTAAATCCGACATTTGGCGCACCAAGTAGGGGTGCGCCGGAGCTTTCCTTCCACCAGTTAGCCCGCCGTCGCTCAACGAGTCCAATGTCTGGCAACCCGATGACCAGCATCGACCACTGGGCAGCCTGACCAGCCCAAGCCATGCCTCCTTCCCAAGAAAACCTCAACCCCACGCCCTAGGCAGCCTGCGCACCGCAGAACGCTGCGGGTGTAACGCCCCGGATAAAACTTTCCATATTCGTAACTCCAACTCTTGCCTTTTCCGGAGATGCTATATGATTCTTCCTTCGTGGTTGGGTTTTTCTCGTTTGTTTTGAATTTTGTTCTTGTTATGCATCTCATCTCATGTCATCATCTGCATTTCATCTGCATGTTTTTCAAAACTTGCATCCGTTCGGGTCCTCCTGGTTCTCTCCGTTGTCCGTTCGAAAGTCCAGACCACACTCGCACGCGCCCGCGGCACCTCCGAAATATTATTTTATTAGTGGCATAAAAATGTTCTCGGAATGGGATGCAACTTGGCGTGCGGTCTTATTATAGTGTAGACAGGCCGCCTGCCAAATTTCGTCGCATTCGGAGTTCGTTTGACTGCCCAACCGTTAAATATATAACCGCGATATAGTCGGTATATTCGTCGGGTGTTTTCGGTCTGCGAAAACCGTTGCCGGGCTGCCTTCTCTTCTCTCCTCTCAGCCTAACTCTTCAACACGGCCCACCTGCAGCCCACCTAAACCCTCCCTTCATTCCGGTTCGTCAGATCGTGATCCGAAGGCTCCAACGCGCTCCAAACCCCCTCTTACCCTAGCCCCCTGCTATAAATGGACCTCCTAGTCCATTTTGGGCATCCCCTAGCCCCCCACCTACCTCTAGCCCTCACCCTCCTCAATTTCCGCGCCGGCCCTCTCCTCCTCCGCCACTTGGCGCTGCCCCCGCCGCCAGCCACCAACCAGCGCCGCCGTCCCCGCCGCCTTGGAGCCAACCAGGGGCAGCCACGTGCCCCCAGCCCCTCTCCCAGCAGCTGCGGCCGCGAGCCAGTTCAGAGCTCATCCTGGGCGCGACTGGCCCGACCCCGTCGCCCCTGGCCCCTCGCCTCGCCTCGCCTCCCTGCTCGAGCGCCGCTCCAACCCCGCCGCCGACAGCCGCCCTCGCTGCCTCTCCGGCAACCCCAAGGCCGCGCCCCTGCCGGAGCTCCGCTGGTGACCTCGCTAGGTCGTCGCATCCCCGTCGCCCTCTCCTTCCCAGCTCTCTACCTCACCCGATCTCACTTTCTCTCCTCTCTACAGATCCGCCGCCGCCGGAGCTTGGCAGCTCGCCGCCGGCCTCCTCCACCCGGATCCGCCCGGGATCCACCAGATCCGGGGCCCCTCGTCCCATTCCCGGCCTCGCCTCGGCTCGCCGGAGCCCCGCCGTCGCCGGGGCCGGACCACAGCACGCCGCCGCCGTTGCCCCTGTTTTCCTGCATCGAGCCCATCAACGAGCACCTCGCTCGACAGGGTTCTGCCCCGTTGACCGCTCCAGCCCAGCATCGCAAGGCCCAGCCCCAAGCCAAGCCGGCCTCGCTCGGCCTCTCCACCAAATCGGGCCTCAGCCCATGGGTGAGCAGCCTCCAGCGCCCTGCTCCTGTTGGGCCAATCAATTTCGGCCCGCGTAGGTTTTTTTTAGCATCTGTGAATTTGTCTAATTATCCCAGGATTTACCAGTTTTACAGAAAAACCCCTAAGCATCATGCATTTAATAACTCACAAACCATGCATCGGATTCAAATGATTTAAACATGCAAACTGCTTAGAATTTTGTGTAGATTAATAATTTGCCACTTTCACCCATGTTTAAAAATGTTAAAAATGTTGTTTGATTAAATTTGCTTAAATGCCATGTTAAATGATTTATTTCATAACTAAATAACCGTAGCTCCAAATTTAATAAACTTTATATGTAAATGGGGTGGAAAAATGCCTAGTTTAACATGGTGCACTTTATTTTCCTGTTTAACAACTTTAAAATATGTTTTAGGGCAGAACAGTAGCAAATTCATAAATTGCATATGAGGTTTTTCCGGAATTGTTGTTTGTTCTTCCGGCCTCATTTAAACTTGCCTAGGTAGGTAGTTTTGTTATGCTTCACCCCTTGCCATGTTAACCAACATTTAATCTTGTCTTGTTCATAATCGAGAGAGAAACTAAATAATTGATGTGGTGTTCCGTCAATATGCAACTAGTTGCATATTGGGCTCCATTTAACTTGTAGTTTTGTTTGTGCATATTGCCATGCCATGCTATTTAAACCAGACATGCATCATACTTGTTTTGCGATCATGCCATGTTTATGTGATGGTTGTTTACTATGTTGTTTGTTTCTTTCCGGTTGCTTCTCTCGTTAGCTTCGGTTTCGTTCCGGAGTTGTGAGGATTCGTTCGACTACGTCCGTTTGTCTTCTTCATGGACTTGTTCTTCTTCCTTGCGGGATTTCAGCAAGATGAACATACCCTCGAAATCACTACTATCTTTGCTATGCTAGTTTGCTCGCTCTTTTGCTATGCCGATGCTACGATGCCTACCATTTGCTTGTCAGCCTCCCAAATTGCCATGAACCTCTAACCTTTGACACCATTCCTTGCAAACCGTTGTTTGGCTATGTTACCGCTTTTGCTCAGCCCCTCTTATAGCGTTGCTAGTTGCAGGTGAAGTTGAAGATTTCTCCATGGTGGACAGGATTTTGGTTGGGATATCACAATATCTCTTATATTATTAATGCATCTATATACTTAGTAAAGGGTGGAAGGCTCGGCCTTATGCCTGGTGTTTTGTTCCACTCTTGCCGCCCTAGTTTCCGTCATACCGGTGTTATGTTCCCGGATTTTGCGTTCCTAACGCGGTCGGGTGATTTATGGGACCCCCCTGACAGTTTGCTTTGAATAAAACTTGTCCAGCAAGGCCCAACATTGACTTTTACCATTTGCCTCACCACCACCTACTTTTTCCCTTGGGAGTCGCTCTCTCGAGGGTCATCTTTATTCAGCCCCCCGGGCCAATGCTTGTCTAAGTGTTGGTCCAAACTAGAGCCCTTCGCAGCGCCCCCTCAAGGAAACTTGAGGTCTGGTTTTAGTTGTACGGATTGCTCATCCGGCCGTGGCCTGAGACGAGATACGCGCGGCTACTATCAGGATGTCGGCACGCCGGGAAGTGAACACGGTGTTGGAGTTATGCTTGACGTAGGTTGCTATAGGATCACTTCTTGATCATACTTTTATCGACCGTGCTTTGCCTTCTCTTCTCGCTCTCATTTGCGTATGTTAGCCACCATATATGCTAGTCGCTTGCTGCAGCTCCACCTCATGCCTTTACCTTACCCATAAGCTTAAATAGTCTTGATCTCGCGGGTGCGAGATTGCTGAGTCCCCGTGGCTCACCAGATACAACCAAAACCAGTTTGCAGGTGCCGATGAAACCGTGCCGGTGGCGCATCCGAGCTCAAGGAGGAGCTCAATGAAGATCTTATTCATTGTGTTGTTTCGTTTCAGTTGATCAGTAGTGGAGCCCAGTTGGGGTCGATCGGGGACCTTTGTCGCATTTGGGCTTCTTCTTTTATTTTGGTTCCGTAGTCGGACCTTGATTGTATCTGAATGATGTAATGCTTTATTCATGTAATTGTGTGAAGTGGCGATTGTAAGCCAACTATGTATCTCTTTCCCTTATGTATTACATGGGTTGTGTGAAGATTACTTCACTTGCGACATTGCTTTGAATGCGGTTATGCCTCTAAGTCGTGCTTCGACACGTGGGAGATATAGCCGCATCGAGGGCGTTACAAGTTGGTAATCAGAGCCTTCGTCGACCTTAGGAGCCCCACTGCTTGATCGTTTTTAGCGGCCGAGTGTGTCTAGAAAAATGTTTTGGGTCATTTAGGATTATATATATTGGAGAGTTAGGAATTCTTTTTACTCCTCAGTCCCTTCGTCGCTCTGGTGAGGTCTCCTGACGTAGAGTTTTGACTCTTCTCTTCTCAAATTTTGCAAAAAAAAAAAATTTAGGATCACGCGGGCATCTTGGAATCGTTCCGATGGTTTTATGATGAGAACATTGTCTTGGTGCCTCCCGTCAGCAGGGGTTTAGTGGAGGTGTCCCGGGGAGTTGAGCTCTGAGGTGTTGTCGTCATAATTTTATCGTTGCAGTTCTGGAATACCTGAGTTTAGTACGCCGACATCGAAAATCTCTTTTATGCAGTTGTTGGTGAGATCACCCCGCTAACCCAGTACTGAGGTGAGTACGGGAGTATTGCCATGACTCGTATAACGGATGCTTTTCGAAGGTTGAGGTACACAATTTCCGAAGGTTTCTTGGTTATGTGTTGACGGATGGATACAGCTTGGATGTAGGTATTGTTAGTTTGGGTGAGATATATTGCTTCCCCTGTATCCCCAACACCTGATTGCATAACCGGAAAATTTCGGGAGTTTCATTGGTGGGAATTCAAGTAGCTCTTAGGATATCTTTCCGACGGATGTATGATATGGGATTGGGTAAATCTCTATCATATGTTTGTTTCCGGCTTATTCTGCAAGCCAGTCCTTTGTTTTTGTTTTGAGTTGTGGTATTCGAGTTGCTTCAATGTCAAGTGTTGATTCCATACCTTTCCGAAATGGTGTTCTCATACTCCGATGTGAATACCAATCCTCCTCGATAATCGAGATTGTCATGTCTATCCTTTTCAACCGGCGTGTTTCTCTTCAAGTGGATCCGATCACTTCAACATCAGCAAGACCAATTGTCATTTCTTCTCAACGGTGTTTGTCTCATCCCAAGTTGTCTTTGTTTTTCCCCACCCTCCCACCCTTTTTCTTCAAGGACACAGATTTCTTAATCAAGTATCCATTTATTCATGTGAAGTCTCTTCATTCTTTTCAATCAATGTTCTGATCCGGTGATCCCTCATGAAGATGCTCACGAGCTTCAAGTTCATCATCCTTCGTTGTTGTTTCGTCTCCGGTGGTTCCAATTCAAGTTTTCAATATTCATCATATTCCTTTCCTCGTGTCAAATGCTTTCTCATGCCGGGGCACCTCTCAATCACTCACCTCTTGCTATTCATTTATTCCAGAGTGTTGAAGATATCTCAGAAGATTTGTGTTTCCATTCTTAATCCGTTCAAGCCATTTGGAGATTGTTATCTCATTCAAGCCATTAAATTCTACCGGTGCAATCTTTATTTCAAGCAATCATTTTCAACGGTGTTTTCTTTTGAGTGGGCCCTAACCCACAGGTCTTTTCCCAGGATCTTACCTGACTCTTCTAATTATTCCGGAGCCATTCCAAATTCTTTTCAGAGTTTGACGTAAGAATGAGTTATCATCAGTCAAATGCTTTTCTCCAAGATCTTTCAAATTCTTTTCATAGTTGGCTCAACCTCTTCGCTTTTGATTCTTCCGGTGTGCCTCAATAATTCTTGGTGGTGTTTCTCGCTGTCATTCTCATCATTTGAATACCGAAGAAGAGTTTCTCTTTAATCTTGCTCTATTCTCTTCAAGATTCATGGTGCTAGCTTGTTGCCATCCTCTCATAATTGTTTTCGATTGTGAGAATCTCTTTCACCCATCCGGAGCATTTTAGGAGTCTTTTCAGTTTCATTCTTTGAAGCCCATCATCTCAGTATTATTCATTCAAGCTTTCAGCTCTCGTTCTCCAAATCATACTGGTGCATCATTCAAGTATTCTCTAATCAGCTAGTGATCTATTCGTTCATTTGTATCTAAATTCCCTCAAGTATCTTTCGTTTTCCAATTCTTCCTGGAGAATTGTGCCTTTGCTACTTTCATTTTCAATTCTTACGGTGTTTCTTTCAAGATCTCTCTTCCTTGGTCATCATATCAATTCATTTGTGGTTTCAATCCTACCGGTGGTTCGTTGAAGACCTTCTCAAGTTTACGCTATATCTCTTTTAATCCTTTCTACGGGAATAAGTAGTATGCCAAATCCGTTGATTGTCATCAATTTAATTGGTGAAGGATAAGCATAACATAATTCTTATTCTTGTTCATCCAAGTGATTAATTCTTTATTCCGGAGGCCCTTAAAATTCTCGGTTTCATTTGTTTCATCTTCTCTTTTTCCCGGAGTTCCAAGCTCTAATCGTCGCGAAGCTCCATCTAAATCATTGCAAGGATTCACCTTGTGTTTTCAACTTCTCTTTCTTTGTATCATCCTTTTATTACCGGAGTTCTTCATTGAGGCTCTACATGGTGGTTCGTCAAGGATTCTTTGCATTCTTCAATTGTTCTTCAAGATTTCTCTTGAAGTTATGACCCGCCAAGCTATACTCTAAAATAAACATGGTGTTCAACACTTGTTTTGTTTTGAGAAGCTCAAGTATTCTCCGTCTTGCATCCCAAAGTGCAATTCCTTCTACCTTATCTTTTGAGGTGGTGTTATGTCACTCTTGACAAGTTCCATTCATGTTTCATGATTCATATGTTGTCAAGAATGAGGTATTCTAAATCCATCTTTTTCTCTTCGTTCAAGAGATCTTTTCGACCAATCAACTTCTTCGTTGGAGTTATCTTGTGTCATATTTCACCTAAAGCCTTTCCTTAAGGGTTGTTGCTATTTGTGTTTATTATGCATGACCCAAGCTTGCTCTCTATTCACTTGGTGGAAGAAGTTTCTCTTATCTTCATTGATCTCAACCAATCAATTGTTTCCGTTAGTGGCCGGTGGTCACCTCATCATTTTGAGATGTTTGCCATAAGCCAACAACAAGCTTGTGCTTCTCGTTGTTGATTTTCCAACAACTCCATTCGATTCTTCTTTGCAAGGATGCTTTCCAAGCTCATTTGTGGCAGAAGTTGGCATTTTCTGCTCCATTCTTTTATTCCAATGGTCTATCTTCTATTCTTTCGTTACGGAGGCATTGTGATGTTGCTCTCTTCACTCATCATCTCGAATTGTGAAGATCGTGTTCTTTTCTTGCTTATCCATTTAACCGGAGTGTTGTATCATCTCCTCAATATCTTTTCATCTCATCAAGTTTTCTTCTCTTTTCTACCGGAGTGCTGTCCAAAATCTGCCATTCTTGTTCCTTGGCTATCTCATTATACCGAGGTGGTCATATTCTTTTCGTTCGTGAAGCTCTTATTTCCATGTCTTTCAACCTTCAAATTCTCGTAATACTCCTTCTTCCTCTTTTCCACCGGATTGTTTGCAATCTCGTTCATCTCTGTTGTACTCTTTCTTTTAAATTGCTCAACCTTTCAAGGTTCATGGTTTCACTCGTTCGTCAAAGAAGCAACTTAGTTTTACCTCTTCTCTTCCTCTTTCTGTTTTCTCTCCGGTGCCATCCTAGATCTCGGGACGAGATCCTCTCGTAGTGGTGGAGTGTTGTAATGCCCCGGATACAACTTTCCATATTCGTAACTCCAACTCTTGCCTTTTCCGGAGATGCTATATGATTCTTCCTTCGTGGTTGGGTTTTTCTCGTTTGTTTTGCATTTTGTTCTTGTTATGCATCTCATCTCATGTCATCATCTGCATTTCATCTGCATGTTTTTCAAAAAATGCATCCGTTCGGGTCCTCCTGGTTCTCTCCGTTGTCCGTTCGGAGTCCAGACCACACTCGCACGCGCCCGCGGCACCTCCGAAATATTATTTTATTAGTGGCATAAAAATGTTCTCGGAATGGGATGCAACTTGGCGTGCGGTCTTATTATAGTGTAGACAGGCCGCCTGCCAAATTTCGTCGCATTCGGAGTTCGTTTGACTGCCCAACCGTTAAATATATAACCGCGATATAGTCGGTATATTCGTCGGGTGTTTTCGGTCTGCGAAAACCGTTGCCGGGCTGCCTTCTCTTCTCTCCTCTCAGCCTAACTCTTCAACACGGCCCACCTGCAGCCCACCTAAACCCTCCCTTCGTTCCGGTTCGTCAGATCGTGATCCGAAGGCTCCAACGCGCTCCAAACCCCCTCTTACCCTAGCCCCCTGCTATAAATGGACCTCCTAGTCCATTTTGGGCATCCCCTAGCCCCCCACCTACCTCTAGCCCTCTCCCTCCTCAATTTCCGCGCCGGCCCTCTCCTCCTCCGCCACTTGGCGCTGCCCCCGCCGCCAGCCACCAACCAGCGCCGCCGTCCCCGCCGCCTTGAGCCAACGAGGGCCCTTGCCAGTTGCTGGAGCTCATCCTGGCATGACCGGCCCGACCCGTCGCCCCTGCCCCTCGCCTCGCCTCGCCTCCTGCTCGGCGCCACTCCAGCCCGCCCGCCGACAGCCGCCCTCGCTGCCTCTCCGGCAACCCCAAGGCCGCGCCCCTGCCGGAGTTCCGCTGGTGACCTCGCCAGGTCGTCGCATCCCGTCGCCCTCTCCTTCCCAGCTCTCTCCCTCACCCGATCTCACTTTCTCTCCTCTCTGATCCGCCCGCCGGAGCTTGGCAGCTCGCCGCCGGCCTCCTCCACCCGGATCCGCCCGGGATCCACCAGATCCGGGGCCCCTCGTCCCATTCCCGGCCTCGCCTCGGCTCGCCGGAGCCCCGCCGTCGCCGGGGCCGGACCACAGCACGCCGCCGCCGTTGCCCCTGTTTTCCTGCATCGAGCCCATCAGCGAGCGCCTCGCTCGACCGGGTTCTGCCCCGTTGACCGCTCCAGCCCAGCATCGCAAGGCCCAGCCCCAAGCCAAGCCGGCCTCGCTCGGCCTCTCCACCAAATCGGGCCTCAGCCCATGGGTGAGCAGCCTCCAGCGCCCTGCTCCTGTTGGGCCAATCAGTTTCGGCCCGCGTAGGTTTTTTTTAGCATCTGTGAATTTGTCTAATTATCCCAGGATTTACCAGTTTTGCAGAAAAACCCCTAAGCATCATGCATTTAATAACTCACAAACCGTGCATCGGATTAAAATGATTTAAACATGCAAACTGCTTAGAATTTTGTGTAGATTAATAATTTGCCACTTTCACCCATGTTTAAAAATGTTAAAAATGTTGTTTGATTAGATTTGCTTAAATGCCATGTTAAATGATTTATTTCATAACTAAATAACCGTAGCTCCAAATTTAATAAACTTTATATGTAAATGGGGTGGAAAATGCCTAGTTTAACATGGTGCACATTATTTTCCTGTTTAACAACTTTAAAATATGTTTTAGGGCAGAACAGTAGCAAATTCATAAATTGCATATGAGGTTTTTCCTGAATTGTTGTTTGTTCTTCCGGCCTCATTTAAACTTGCCTAGGTAGGTAGTTTTGTTATGCTTCACCCCTTGCCATGTTAACCAACATTTAATCTTGTCTTGTTCATAATCGAGAGAGAAACTAAATAATTGATGTGGTGTTCCGTCAATATGCAACTCGTTGCATATTGGGCTCCATTAACTTGTAGTTTTCTTTGTGCATATTGCCATGCCATGCTATTTAAACCGGACATGCATCATACTTGTTTATGCATCATGCCATGTTTATGTGATGGTTGTTTACTATGTTGTTTGTTTCTTTCCGGTTGCTTCTCTCGTTAGCTTCGGTTTCGTTCGGAGTTGTGAGGATTCGTTCGACTACGTCCGTTTGTCTTCTTCATGGACTTGTTCTTCTTCCTTGCGGATTTCGTGCAAGATGAACATACCCTCGAAATCACTACTATCTTTGCTATGCTAGTTTGCTCGCTCTTTTGCTATGCCGATGCTACGATGCCTACCATTTGCTTGTCAGCCTCCCAAATTGCCATGAACCTCTAACCTTTGACACCATTCCTTGCAAACCGTTGTTTGGCTATGTTACCGCTTTTGCTCAGCCCCTCTTATAGCGTTGCTAGTTGCAGGTGAAGTTGAAGATTTCTCCATGGTGGACAGGATTTTGGTTGGGATATCACAATATCTCTTATATTATTAATGCATCTATATACTTAGTAAAGGGTGGAAGGCTCGGCCTTATGCCTAGTGTTTTGTTCCACTCTTGCCACCCTAGTTTCCGTCATACCGGTGTTATGTTCCCGGATTTTGCGTTCCTAACGCGGTCGGGTGATTTATGGGACCCCCCTGACAGTTTGCTTTGAATAAAACTTGTCCAGCAAGGCCCAACATTGACTTTTACCATTTGCCTCACCACCACCTACTTTTTCCCTTGGGAGTCGCTCTCTCGAGGGTCATCTTTATTCAGCCCCCCGGGCCAATGCTTGTCTAAGTGTTGGCCCAAACTAGAGCCCTTCGCAGCGCCCCTTCAAGGAAACTTGAGGTCTGGTTTTAGTTGTGCGGATTGCTCATCCGGCCGTGGCTCGAGACGAGATCTGTGCGCTACTATCGGGATGTCGGCACGCCGGGAGGTCTTGCTGGTCTTGTTTTACCATTGTCGAAATGTCTTGATGTCTTGGGATACCGAGTCTGATCGGAGTGTCTCGGGTGAAGGTCTATTCCCGATGATCGTGAGAGCTTGTCATGGGCTAAGTTGGGACACCCTGCGGGTATAAACTTTCGAGAGCCGTGCTCATGTTATGTGGCAGATGGGAATTTGTTAATGTCCGGTTGTAGAAAACCGAAGTTGACCTTAATTAAAATACATCAACCGTGTGTGTAACCGTGATGGTCTCTTTCCGTGGAGTCCGGAAGTGAACACGATGTTGGAGTTATGCTTGACGTGGGTTGCTATAGGATCACTTCTTGATCATACTTTTATCGACCGTGCTTTGCCTTCTCTTCTCGCTCTCATTTGCGTATGTTAGCCACCATATATGCTAGTCGCTTGCTGCAGCTCCACCTCATGCCTTTACCTTACCCATAAGCTTAAATAGTCTTGATCTCGCGGGTGCGAGATTGCTGAATCCCCGTGGCTCACCAGATACTACCAAAACCAGTTTGCAGGTGCCGATGAAACCGTGCCGGTGACGCATCCGAGCTCAAGGAGGAGCTCAATGAAGATCTTGTTCATTGTGTTGTTTCGTTTCAGTTGATCAGTAGTGGAGTCCAGTTGGGGTCGATCGGGGACCTTTGTCGCATTTGGGCTTCTTCTTTTATTTTGGTTCCGTAGTCGGACCTTGATTGTATCTGAATGATGTAATGCTTTATTCATGTAATTGTGTGAAGTGGCGATTGTAAGCCAACTATGTATCTCTTTCCCTTATGTATTACATGGGTTGTGTGAAGATTACCTCACTTGCGACATTGCTTTGAATGCGGTTATGCCTCTAAGTCGTGCTTCGACACGTGGGAGATATAGCCGCATCGAGGGCGTTACAAGTTGGTAATCAGAGCCTTCGTCGACCTTAGGAGCCCCACTGCTTGATCGTTTTTAGCGGCCGAGTGTGTCTAGAAAATGTTTTGGGTCATTTAGGATTATATATATTGGAGAGTTAGGAATTCTTTTTACTCCTCGGTCCTTCGTCGCTCTGGTGAGGTCTCCTGACGTAGAGTTTTGACTCTTCTCTTCTCAAATTTTGCAAAAAAAAAAAATTTAGGATCACGCTGGCATCTTGGAATCGTTCGATGGTTTTATGATGAGAACATTGTCTTGGTGCCTCCCGTCGCCAGGGGTTTAGTGGAGGTGTCCCGGGAGTTGAGCTCGAGGTGTTGTCGTCATAATTTTATCATTGCAGTTCGGAATACCTGAGTTTAGTACGCCGACATCGAAAATCTCTTTTATGCGCTTGTTGGTGAGATCACCCGCTAACCCAATCTTCGAGGTGAGTACGGAGTATTGCCATGACTCGTATAACGGATGCTTTTGAAGGTTGAGGTACACAATTTCGAAGGTTTCTTGGTTATGTGTTGACGGATGGATACAGCTTGGATGTAGGTATTGTTAGTTTGGGTGAGATATATTGCTTCCCTGTATCCCCAACACCGATTGCATAACCGGAAAATTTCGGAGTTTCATTGGTGGGAATTCAAGTAGCTCTTAGGATATCTTTCCGACGGATGTATGATATGGGATTGGGTAAATCTCTATCATATGTTTGTTTCCGCTTATTCGCAAGCCAGTCCTTTGTTTTTGTTTTGAGTTGTGGTATTCGAGTTGCTTCAATGTCAAGTGTTGATTCCATACCTTTCGAAATGGTGTTCTCATACTCCGATGTGAATACCAATCCTCCTCGATAATCGAGATTGTCATGTCTATTCTTTTCAACCGGCGTGTTTCTCTTCAAGTGGATCCGATCACTTCAACATCAGCAAGACCAATTGTCATTTCTTCTCAACGGTGTTTGTCTCATCCCAAGTTGTCTTTGTTTTTCCCCACCCTCCCACCCTTTTCTTCAAGGACACAGATTTCTTAATCAAGTATCCATTTATTCATGTGAAGTCTCTTCATTCTTTTCAATCAATGTTCGATCCGTGATCCTCATGAAGATGCTCACGAGCTTCAAGTTCATCATCCTTCGTTGTTGTTTCGTCTCCGTGGTTCCAATTCAAGTTTTCAATATTCATCATATTCCTTTCCTCGTGTCAAATGCTTTCTCATGCCGGGGCACCTCTCAATCACTCACCTCTTGCTATTCATTTATTCCAGAGTGTTGAAGATATCTCAGAAGATTTGTGTTTCCATTCTTAATCCGTTCAAGCCATTTGGAGATTGTTATCTCATTCAAGCCATTAAATTCTACCGGTGCAATCTTTATTTCAAGCAATCATTTTCAACGGTGTTTTCTTTTGAGTGGGCCCTAACCCACAGGTCTTTTCCCAGGATCTTACCTGACTCTTCTAATTATTCCGGAGCCATTCCAAATTCTTTTCAGAGTTTGACGTAAGAATGAGTTATCATCAGTCAAATGCTTTTCTCCAAGATCTTTCAAATTTTTTTCATAGTTGGCTCAACCTCTTCGCTTTTGATTCTTCCGGTGTGCCTCAATAATTCTTGGTGGTGTTTCTCGCTGTCATTCTCATCATTTGAATACCGAAGAAGAGTTTCTCTTTAATCTTGCTCTATTCTCTTCAAGATTCATGGTGCTAGCTTGTTGCCATCCTCTCATAATTGTTTTCGATTGTGAGAATCTCTTTCACCCATCCGGAGCATTTTAGGAGTCTTATCAGTTTCATTCTTTGAAGCCCATCATCTCAGTATTATTCATTCAAGCTTTCAGCTCTCGTTCTCCAAATCATACTGGTGCATCATTCAAGTATTCTCTAATCAGCTAGTGATCTATTCGTTCATTTGTATCTAAATTCCCTCAAGTATCTATCGTTTTCCAATTCTTCCTGGAGAATTGTGCCTTTGCTACTTTCATTTTCAATTCTTACGGTGTTTCTTTCAAGATCTCTCTTCCTTGGTCATCATATCAATTCATTTGTGGTTTCAATCCTACCGTGGTTCGTTGAAGACCTTCTCAAGTTTACGCTATATCTCTTTTAATCCTTTCTACGGAATAAGTAGTATGCCAAATCCGTTGATTGTCATCAATTTAATTGGTGAAGGATAAGCATAACATAATTCTTATTCTTGTTCATCCAAGTGATTAATTCTTTATTCCGGAGGCCCTTAAAATTCTCGGTTTCATTTGTTTCATCTTCTCTTTTTCCCGGAGTTCCAAGCTCTAATCGTCATGAGCTCCATCTAAATCATTGCAAGGATTCACCTTGTGTTTTCAACTTCTCTCTCTTTGTATCATCCTTTTATTACCGGAGTTCTTCATGGAGGCTCTACATGGTGGTTCGTCAAGGATTCTTTGCATTCTTCAATTGTTCTTCAAGATTTCTCTTGAAGTTATGACCCGCCAAGCTATACTCTAAAATAAACATGGTGTTCAACACTTGTTTTGTTTTGAGAAGCTCAAGTATTCTCCGCCTTGCATCCCAAAGTGCAATTCCTTCTACCTTATCTTTTGAGGTGGTGTTATGTCACTCTTGACAAGTTCCATTCATGTTTCATGATTCATATGTTGTCAAGAATGAGGTATTCTAAATCCATCTTTTCTCTTCGTTCAAGAGATCTTTTCGACCAATCAACTTCTTCGTTGGAGTTATCTTGTGTCATATTTCACCTAAAGCCTTTCCTTAAGGGTTGTTGCTATTTGTGTTTATTATGCATGACCCAAGCTTGCTCTCTATTCACTTGGTGGAAGAAGTTTCTCTTATCTTCATTGATCTCAACCAATCAATTGTTTCCGTTAGTGGCCGGTGGTCACCTCATCATTTTGAGATGTTTGCCATAAGCCAACAACAAGCTTGTGCTTCTCGTTGTTGATTTTCCAACAACTCCATTCGATTCTTCTTTGCAAGGATGCTTTCCAAGCTCATTTGTGGCAGAAGTTGGCATTTTCTGCTCCATTCTTTTATTCCAATGGTCTATCTTCTATTCTTTCGTTACGGAGGCATTGTGATGTTGCTCTCTTCACTCATCATCTCGAATTGTGAAGATCGTGTTCTTTTCTTGCTTATCCATTTAACCGGAGTGTTGTATCATCTCCTCAATATCTTTTCATCTCATCAAGTTTTCTTCTCTTTTCTACCGGAGTGCTGTCCAAAATCTGCCATTCTTGTTCCTTG
This sequence comes from Aegilops speltoides, assembly GCA_021437245.1. NCBI lineage: Eukaryota > Viridiplantae > Streptophyta > Magnoliopsida > Poales > Poaceae > Aegilops > Aegilops speltoides. The sequence continues at coordinate 236,564,287 of CM038142.1, forward strand.
GCTATCTCATTATACCGAGGTGGTCATATTCTTTTCGTTCGTGAAGCTCTTATTTCCATGTCTTTCAACCTTCAAATTCTCGTAATACTCCTTCTTCCTCTTTTCCACCGGATTGTTTGCAATCTCGTTCATCTCTGTTGTACTCTTTCTTTTAAATTGCTCAACCTCTCAAGGTTCATGGTTTCACTCGTTCATCAAAGAAGCAACTTAGTATTACCTCTTCTCTTCCTCTTTCGTTTTCCCTCCAGTGCCATCCTAGATCTTGGGACGAGATCCTCTCATAGTGGTGGAGTGTTGTAACGCCCTGGATACAACTTTCCATATTCATAACACCAACTCTTGCCTTTTCCGGAGACGCTATATGATACTTCCTTCGTGGTTGGGTTTTTCTCGTTTGTTTTGCATTTTGTTCTTGTTATGCATCTCATCTCATGTCATCATTTGCATTTCATCTGCATGTTTTTCAAAAAATGCATCCGTTCGGGTCCTCCTGGTTCTCTCCGTTGTCCGTTCGGAGTCCAGACCACACTCGCACGCGCCCGCGGCACCTCCGAAATATTATTTTATTAGTGGCATAAAAATGTTCTCGGAATGGGATGCAACTTGGCGTGCGGTCTTATTATAGTGTAGACAGGCCGCCTGCCAAATTTCGTCGCATTCGGAGTTCGTTTGACTGCCCAACCGTTAAATATATAACCGCGATATAGTCGGTATATTAAATCGGTGTTTTCGGTCTCGAAAACCGTTGCGGGCTGCCTTCTCTCTCTCCTCTCAGCCTAACTCTTCAACACGGCCCACCTGCAGCCCACCTAAACCCTCCCTTCGTTCCGGTTCGTGAGATCGTGATCCGAAGGCTCCAACGCGCTCCAAACCCCCTCTTACCCTAGCCCCCTGCTATAAATGGACCTCCTAGTCCATTTTGGGCATCCCCTAGCCCCCACCTACCTCTAGCCCTCTCCCTCCTCAATTTCCGCTCCGGCCCTCTCCTCCTCCGCCACTTGGCGCTGCCCCCGCCGCCAGCCACCAACCAGCGCCGCCGTCCCCGCCGCCTTGGAGCCAACCAGGGGCCCGCCAGCCAGCTGGAGCTCATCCCGGCCGCGACTGGCCCGACCCGTCGCCCTGGCCCCTCGCCTCGCCTCGCCTCCTGCTCGCGCCACTCCAGCCCGCCGCGACACAGCCGCCCTCGCTGCCTCTCCAGCAACCCCAAGGCGCGCCCTGCCGGGCTCATGGTGACCTCGCCAGGTCGTCGCATCCCCGTCGCCCTCTCCTTCCCAGCTCTCTCCCTCACCCGATCTCACTTTCTCTCCTCTCTACAGATCCGCCGCCGCCGGAGCTTGGCAGCTCGCCGCCGGCCTCCTCCACCGGATCCGCCCGGGATCCACCAGATCCGGGGCCCCTCGTCCCATTCCCGGCCTCGCCTCGGCTCGCCGGAGCCCCGCCGTCGCCGGGGCGGACCCACGACGCCGCCATTGTTGCCCTGTTTTCTGCATCGAGCCCATCAGCGGCGCCTCGCTCGACCGGGTTCTGCCCCGTTGACCGCTCCAGCCCAGCATCGCAAGGCCCAGCCCCAAGCCAAGCCGGCCTCGCTCGGCCTCTCCACCAAATCGGGCCTCAGCCCATGGGTGAGCAGCCTCCAGCCCTGCTCTGTTGGGCCAATCAGTTTCGGCCAGCGTAGGTTTTTTTTAGCATCTGTGAATTTGTCTAATTATCCCAGGATTTACCAGTTTTGCAGAAAAACCCCTAAGCATCATGCATTTAATAACTCACAAACCGTGCATCGGATTAAAATGATTTAAACATGCAAACTGCTTAGAATTTTGTGTAGATTAATAATTTGCCACTTTCACCCATGTTTAAAAATGTTAAAAATGTTGTTTGATTAGATTTGCTTAAATGCCATGTTAAATGATTTATTTCATAACTAAATAACCGTAGCTCCAAATTTAATAAACTTTATATGTAAATGGGGTGGAAAAATGCCTAGTTTAACATGGTGCACTTTATTTTCCTGTTTAACAACTTTAAAATATGTTTTAGGGCAGAACAGTAGCAAATTCATAAATTGCATATGAGGTTTTTCCGGAATTGTTGTTTGTTCTTCCGGCCTCATTTAAACTTGCCTAGGTAGGTAGTTTTGTTATGCTTCACCCCTTGCCATGTTAACCAACATTTAATCTTGTCTTGTTCATAATCGAGAGAGAAACTAAATAATTGATGTGGTGTTCCGTCAATATGCAACTCGTTGCATATTGGGCTCCATTTAACTTGTAGTTTTCTTTGTGCATATTGCCATGCCATGCTATTTAAACCAGACATGCATCATACTTGTTTGCGCATCATGCCATGTTTATGTGATGGTTGTTTACTATGTTGTTTGTTTCTTTCCGGGTTGCTTCTCTCGTTAGCTTCGGTTTCGTTCCGGAGTTGTGAGGATTCGTTCGACTACGTCCGTTTGTCTTCTTCATGGACTTGTTCTTCTTCCTTGCGGGATTTCAGGCAAGATGAACATACCCTCGAAATCACTACTATCTTTGCTATGCTAGTTTGCTCGCTCTTTTGCTATGCCGATGCTACGATGCCTACCATTTGCTTGTCAGCCTCCCAAATTGCCATGAACCTCTAACCTTTGACACCATTCCTTGCAAACCGTTGTTTGGCTATGTTACCGCTTTTGCTCAGCCCCTCTTATAGCGTTGCTAGTTGCAGGTGAAGTTGAAGATTTCTCCATGGTGGACAGGATTTTGGTTGGGATATCACAATATCTCTTATATTATTAATGCATCTATATACTTAGTAAAGGGTGGAAGGCTCGGCCTTATGCCTGGTGTTTTGTTCCACTCTTGCCGCCCTAGTTTCCGTCATACCGGTGTTATGTTCCCGGATTTTGCGTTCCTAACGCGGTCGGGTGATTTATGGGACCCCCCTGACAGTTTGCTTTGAATAAAACTTGTCCAGCAAGGCCCAACATTGACTTTTACCATTTGCCTCACCACCACCTACTTTTTCCCTTGGGAGTCGCTCTCTCGAGGGTCATCTTTATTCAGCCCCGGGCCAATGCTTGTCTAAGTGTTGGTCCAAACTAGAGCCCTTCAGGCGCCCCTCAAGGAAACTTGAGGTCTGGTTTTAGTTGTACGGATTGCTCATCCGCCGTGGCTCGAGACGAGATCTGCGGCTACTATCGGGATGTCGGCACGCCGGAGGTCTTGCTGGTCTTGTTTTACCATTGTCGAAATGTCTTGATGTCTTGGGATACCGAGTCGATCGGAGTGTCTCGGGTGAAGGTCTATTCCTTCGATGATCGTGAGAGCTTGTCATGGGCTAAGTTGGGACACCCTGCAGGTATAAACTTTCGAGAGCCGTGCTCGCGGTTATGTGGCGATGGGAATTTGTTAATGTCCGGTTGTAGAAAACCGAAGTTGACCTTAATTAAAATACATCAACCGTGTGTGTAACCGTGATGGTCTCTTTCCGTCGGAGTCGAAGTGAACACGGTGTTGGAGTTATGCTTGACGTAGGTTGCTATAGGATCACTTCTTGATCATACTTTTATCGACCGTGCTTTGCCTTCTCTTCTCGCTCTCATTTGCGTATGTTAGCCACCATATATGCTAGTCGCTTGCTGCAGCTCCACCTCATGCCTTTACCTTACCCATAAGCTTAATAGTCTTGATCTCATGGTGCGAGATTGCTGAGTCCCGTGGCTCACGGATACAACCAAAACCAGTTTGCAGGTGCCGATGAAACCGTGCCGGTGGCGCATCCGAGCTCAAGGAGGAGCTCAATGAAGATCTTATTCATTGTGTTGTTTCGTTTCAGTTGATCAGTAGTGGAGCCCAGTTGGGGTCGATCGGGGACCTTTGTCGCATTTGGGCTTCTTCTTTTATTTTGGTTCCGTAGTCGGACCTTGATTGTATCTGAATGATGTAATGCTTTATTCATGTAATTGTGTGAAGTGGCGATTGTAAGCCAACTATGTATCTCTTTCCCTTATGTATTACATGGGTTGTGTGAAGATTACCTCACTTGCGACATTGCTTTGAATGCGGTTATGCCTCTAAGTCGTGCTTCGACACGTGGGAGATATAGCCGCATCGAGGGCGTTACAAGTTGGTAATCAGAGCCTTCGTCGACCTTAGGAGCCCCACTGCTTGATCGTTTTTAGCGGCCGAGTGTGTCTAGAAAAATGTTTTGAGTCATTTAGGATTATATATATTGGAGAGTTAGGAATTCTTTTTACTCCTCAGTCCCTTCGTCGCTCTGGTGAGGTCTCCTGACGTAGAGTTTTGACTCTTCTCTTCTCAAATTTTGCAAAAAAAAAAATTTAGGATCACGCGGGCATCTTGGAATCGTTCCGATGGTTTTATGATGAGAACATTGTCTTGGTGCCTCCCGTCGGCAGGGTTTAGTGGAGGTGTCCCGGGAGTTGAGCTCGAGGTGTTGTCGTCATAATTTTATCGTTGCAGTTCGAATACCGAGTTTAGTACGCCGACATCGAAAATCTCTTTTATGCGCTTGTTGGTGAGATCACCCGCTAACCCAATCTCGAGGTGAGTACGGGAGTATTGCCATGACTCGTATAACGGATGCTTTTCGAAGGTTGAGGTACACAATTTCCGAAGGTTTCTTGGTTATGTGTTGACGGATGGATACAGCTTGGATGTAGGTATTGTTAGTTTGGGTGAGATATATTGCTTCCCCTGTATCCCCAACACCTGATTGCATAACCGGAAAATTTCGGGAGTTTCATTGGTGGGAATTCAAGTAGCTCTTAGGATATCTTTCCGACGGATGTATGATATGGGATTGGGTAAATCTCTATCATATGTTTGTTTCCGGCTTATTCTGCAAGCCAGTCCTTTGTTTTTGTTTTGAGTTGTGGTATTCGAGTTGCTTCAATGTCAAGTGTTGATTCCATACCTTTCCGAAATGGTGTTCTCATACTCCGATGTGAATACCAATCCTTCTCGATAATCGAGATTGTCATGTCTATCCTTTTCAACCGGCGTGTTTCTCTTCAAGTGGATCCGATCACTTCAACATCAGCAAGACCAATTGTCATTTCTTCTCAACGGTGTTTGTCTCATCCCAAGTTGTCTTTGTTTTTCCCCACCCTCCCACCCTTTTTCTACAAGGACACAGATTTCTTAATCAAGTATCCATTTATTCATGTGAAGTCTCTTCATTCTTTTCAATCAATGTTCTGATCCGGTGATCCCTCATGAAGATGCTCACGAGCTTCAAGTTCATCATCCTTCGTTGTTGTTTCGTCTCCGGTGGTTCCAATTCAAGTTTTCAATATTCATCATATTCCTTTCCTCGTGTCAAATGCTTTCTCATGCCGGGGCACCTCTCAATCACTCACCTCTTGCTATTCATTTATTCCAGAGTGTTGAAGATATCTCAGAAGATTTGTGTTTCCATTCTTAATCCGTTCAAGCCATTTGGAGATTGTTATCTCATTCAAGCCATTAAATTCTACAGGTGCAATCTTTATTTCAAGCAATCATTTTCAACGGTGTTTTCTTTTGAGTGGGCCCTAACCCACAGGTCTTTTCCCAGGATCTTACCTGACTCTTCTAATTATTCCGGAGCCATTCCAAATTCTTTTCAGAGTTTGACGTAAGAATGAGTTATCATCAGCCAAATGCTTTTCTCCAAGATCTTTCAAATTCTTTTCATAGTTGGCTCAACCTCTTCGCTTTTGATTCTTCCGGTGTGCCTCAATAATTCTTGGTGGTGTTTCTCGCTGTCATTCTCATCATTTGAAGACCGAAGAAGAGTTTCTCTTTAATCTTGCTCTATTCTCTTCAAGATTCATGGTGCTAGCTTGTTGCCATCCTCTCATAATTGTTTTCGATTGTGAGAATCTCTTTCACCCATCCGGAGCATTTTAGGAGTCTTTTCAGTTTCATTCTTTGAAGCCCATCATCTCAAGATTATTCATTCAAGCTTTCAGCTCTCGTTCTCCAAATCATCTTGGTGCATCATTCAAGTATTCTCTAATCAGCTAGTGATCTATTCGTTCATTTGTATCTAAATTCCCTCAAGTATCTTTCGTTTTCCAATTCTTCCTGGAGAATTGTGCCTTTGCTACTTTCATTTTCAATTCTTACGGTGGTTCTTTCAAGATCTCTCTTCCTTGGTCATCATATCAATTCATTTGTGGTTTCAATCCTACCAGTGGTTCGTTGAAGACCTTCTCAAGTTTACGCTATATCTCTTTTAATCCTTTCTACGGGAATAAGTAGTATGCCAAATCCGTTGATTGTCATCAATTTAATTGGTGAAGGATAAGCATAACATAATTCTTATTCTTGTTCATCCAAGTGATTAATTCTTTATTCCGGAGGCCCTTAAAATTCTCGGTTTCATTTGTTTCATCTTCTCTTTTTCCCGGAGTTCCAAGCTCTAATCGTCGCGAAGCTCCATCTAAATCATTGCAAGGATTCACCTTGTGTTTTCAACTTCTCTTTCTTTTATCATCCTTTTATTACCGGAGTTCTTCATTGAGGCTCTACATGGTGGTTCGTCAAGGATTCTTTGCATTCTTCAATTGTTCTTCAAGATTTCTCTTGAAGTTATGACCCGCCAAGCTATACTCTAAAATAAACATGGTGTTCAACACTTGTTTTGTTTTGAGAAGCTCAAGTATTCTCCGTCTTGCATCCCAAAGTGCAATTCCTTCTACCTTATCTTTTGAGGTGGTGTTATGTCACTCTTGACAAGTTCCATTCATGTTTCATGATTCATATGTTGTCAAGAATGAGGTATTCTAAATCCATCTTTTTCTCTTCGTTCAAGAGATCTTTTCGACCAATCAACTTCTTCGTTGGAGTTATCTTGTGTCATATTTCACCTAAAGCCTTTCCTTAAGGGTTGTTGCTATTTGTGTTTATTATGCATGACCCAAGCTTGCTCTCTATTCACTTGGTGGAAGAAGTTTCTCTTATCTTCATTGATCTCAACCAATCAATTGTTTCCGTTAGTGGCCGGTGGTCACCTCATCATTTTGAGATGTTTGCCATAAGCCAACAACAAGCTTGTGCTTCTCGTTGTTGATTTTCCAACAACTCCATTCGATTCTTCTTTGCAAGGATGCTTTCCAAGCTCATTTGTGGCAGAAGTTGGCATTTTCTGCTCCATTCTTTTATTCCAATGGTCTATCTTCTATTCTTTCGTTACGGAGGCATTGTGATGTTGCTCTCTTCACTCATCATCTCGAATTGTGAAGATCGTGTTCTTTTCTTGCTTATCCATTTAACCGGAGTGTTGTATCATCTCCTCAATATCTTTTCATCTCATCAAGTTTTCTTCTCTTTTCTACCGGAGTGCTGTCCAAAATCTGCCATTCTTGTTCCTTGGCTATCTCATTATACCGAGGTGGTCATATTCTTTTCGTTCGTGAAGCTCTTATTTCCATGTCTTTCAACCTTCAAATTCTCGTAATACTCCTTCTTCCTCTTTTCCACGGATTGTTTGCAATCTCGCTCATCTCTGTTGTACTCTTTCTTTTAAATTGCTCAACCTTTCAAGGTTCATGGTTTCACTCGTTCGTCAAAGAAGCAACTTAGTTTTTCCTCTTCTCTTCCTCTTCTGCTTTTCTCTCCGGTGCCATCCTAGATCTCGGGCGAGATCCTCTCGTAGTGGTGGAGTGTTGTAATGCCCCGGATACAACTTTCCATATTCGTAACTCCAACTCTTGCCTTTTCCGGAGATGCTATATGATTCTTCCTTCGTGGTTGGGTTTTTCTCGTTTGTTTTGCATTTTGTTCTTGTTATGCATCTCATCTCATGTCATCATCTGCATTTCATCTGCATGTTTTTCAAAAATGCATCCGTTCGGTCCTCCTGTTCTCTCCGTTGTCCGTTCGGAGTCCAGACCACACTCGCACGTGCCCGCGGCACCTCCGAAATATTATTTTATTAGTGGCATAAAAATGTTCTCGGAATGAGATGCAACTTGGGGTGCGGTCTTATTATAGTGTAGACAGGCCGCCTGCCAAATTTCATCGCATTCGGAGTTTGTTTGACTGCCCAACCGTTAAATATATAACCGCGATATAGTCGGTATATTCGTCGCGTGTTTTCGGTCTCCGAAAACCGTTGCCGGGCTGCCTTCTCTTCTCTCCTCTCAGCCTAACTCTTCAACACGGCCCACCTGCAGCCCACCTAAACCCTCCCTTCATCCCGGTTCGTCAGATCGTGATCCGAAGGCTCCAACGCGCTCCAAACCCCCTCTAACCCTAGCCCCCTGCTATAAATGGACCTCCTAGTCCATTTTGGGCATCCCCTAGCCCCCCACCTACCTCTAGCCCTCTTCCTCCTCAATTTCCGCGCTGGCCCTCTCCTCCTCCGCCACTTGGCGCTGCCCCCGCCGCCAGCCACCAACCAGCGCCGCCGTCCCCGCCGCCTTGGAGCAAACCAGGGGCAGCCACGTGCCCCCAGCCCCTCTCCCGCAGCAGCGCCGCGAGCCAGCAGGGAGCTCGTCCTGCCACGACTGGCCCGACCCCGGCGCCTGCCCCTCGCCTCGCCTCGCCTCCCTGCTCGGCGCCGCTCCAGCCCGCCGCCGACAGCCGCCTCGCTGCCTCTCCAAGCAACCCCAAGGCGCCCTGCCGGAGCTCAGCTGGTGACCTCGCCAGGTCGTTGCCACCCCGTCGCCCTCTCCTTCCCAGCTCTCTCCCTCACCCGATCTCACTTTCTCTCCTCTCTACAGATCCGCCGCCGCCGGAGCTTGGCAGCTCGCCGCCGACCTCCTCCACCGGATCCGCCGGGATCCACCAGATCCGGGCCCTCGTCCCATTCCAGCCTCGCCTCGGCTCGCGAGCCCGCCGTCGCCGGGGCGGACCACAAGACGCCGCCGCCGTTGCCCTGTTTTCCTGCGCCGAGCCCAACAGCGGCGCCTCGCTCGGCCGGGTTCTGCCCGTTGACCGCTCCACCCAAAGATCGCAAGGCCCAAATTTCAAGCCAAGCCGGCCTCGCTCGGCCTCTCCACCAAATCGGGCCTCGGCCCATGGGTGAGCAGCCTCCAGCGCCCTACTCCTGTTGGGCCAATCAGTTTCGGCCCGCGTAGGTTTTTTTTAGCATCTGTGAATTTGTCTAATTATCCCAGGATTTACCAGTTTTGCAGAAAAACCCCTAAGCATCATGCATTTAATAACTCACAAACCGTGCATCGGATTAAAATGATTTAAACATGCAAACTGCTTAGAATTTTGTGTAGATTAATAATTTGCCACTTTCACCCATGTTTAAAAATGTTAAAAATGTTGTTTGATTAAATTTGCTTAAATGCCATGTTAAATGATTTATTTCGTAACTAAATAACCGTAGCTCCAAATTTAATAAACTTTATATGTAAATGGGGTGGAAAAATGCCTAGTGTAACATGGTGCACTTTATTTTCCTGTTTAACAACTTTAAAATATGTTTTAGGGCAGAACAGTAGCAAATTCATAAATTACATATGAGGTTTTTCCGGAATTGTTGTTTGTTCTTCCGGCCTCATTTAAACTTGCCTAGGTAGGTAGTTTTGTTATGCTTCACCCCTTGCCATGTTAACCAACATTTAATCTTGTCTTGTTCATAATCGAGAGAGAAACTAAATAATTGATGTGGTGTTCCGTCAATATGCAACTCGTTGCATATTGGGCTCCATTTAACTTGTAGTTTTCTTTGTGCATATTGCCATGCCATGCTATTTAAACCATACATGCATCATACTTGTTTGCGCATCATGCCATGTTTATGTGATGGTTGTTTACTATGTTGTTTGTTTCTTTCCGGGTTGCTTCTCTCGTTAGCTTCGGTTTCGTTCCGGAGTTGTGAGGATTCGTTCGACTACGTCCGTTTGTCTTCTTCATGGACTCGTTCTTCTTCCTTGCGGGATTTCAGGCAAGATGATCATACCCTCGAAATCACTACTATCTTTGCTATGCTAGTTTGCTCGCTCTTTTGCTATGCCGATGCTACGATGCCTACCATTTGCTTGTCAGCCTCCCAAATTGCCATGAACCTCTAACCTCTGACACCATTCCTTGCAAACCGTTGTTTGGCTATGTTACCGCTTTTGCTCAGCCCCTCTTATAGCATTGCTAGTTGCAGGTGAAGTTGAAGATTTCTCCATGGTGGACAGGATTTTGGTTGGGATATCACAATATCTCTTATATTATTAATGCATCTATATACTTGGTAAAGGGTGGAAGGCTCGGCCTTATGCCTGGTGTTTTGTTCCACTGTTGCCGCCCTAGTTTCCGTCATACCGGTGTTATGTTCCCGGATTTTGCGTTCCTAACGCGGTCGGGTGATTTATGGGACCCCCCTGACAGTTCGCTTTGAATAAAACTTGTCCAGCAAGGCCCAACATTGACTTTTACCATTTGCCTCACCACCACCTACTTTTTCCCTTGGGAGTCGCTCTCTCGAGGGTCATCTTTATTCAGCCCCCCGGGCCAATGCTTGTCTAAGTGTTTGTCCAAACTAGAGCCCTTTGCAGCGCCCCCTCAAGGAAACTTGAGGTCTGGTTTTAGTTGTACGGATTGCTCATCCGGCCGTGGCCTGAGACGAGATACGCGCGGCGACTATCAGGATGTCGGCACACCGGGAGGTCTTGCTGGTCTTGTTTTACCATTGTCGAACTGTCTTGATGTACCGGGATACCGAGTCTGATCGGAGTGTCTCGGGTGAAGGTCTATTCTTCGATGATCGCGAGAGCTTGTCATGGGCTAAGTTGGGACACCCTGCAGGTATAAACTTTCGAGAGCCGAGCCCGCAGTTATGTGGCAGATGGGAATTTGTTAATGTCCGTTGTAGAAAACCCGGTTTGACCTTAATTAAAATACATCAACCGTGTGTAACCGTGATGGTCTCTTTCCGTGGAGTCCGGAAGTGAACACGATGTTGGAGTTATGCTTGACGAGGTTGCTATAGGATCACTTCTTGATCATACTTTTATCGACCGTGCTTTGCCTTCTCTTCTCGCTCTCATTTGCGTATGTTAGCCACCATATATGCTAGTCGCTTGCTGCAGCTCCACCTCATGCCTTTACCTTACCCATAAGCTTAAATAGTCTTGATCTCGCGGGTGCGAGATTGCTGAGTCCCCGTGGCTCACCAGATACTTCCAAAACCAGTTTGCAGGTGCCGATGAAACCGTGCAGGTGACGCATCCGAGCTCAAGGAGGAGCTCGATGAAGATCTTGTTCATTGTGTTGTTTCGTTTCAGTTGATCAGTAGTGGAGCCCAGTTGGGGTCGATCGGGGACCTTTGTCGCATTTGGGGTTCTTCTTTTATTTTGGTTCCGTAGTCGGACCTTGATTGTATCTGAATGATGTAATGCTTTATTCATGTAATTGTGTGAAGTGGCGATTGTAAGCCAACTATGTATCTCTTTCCCTTATGTATTACATGGGTTGTGTGAAGATTACCTCACTTGCGACATAGCTTTCAATGCGGTTATGCCTCTAAGTCGTGCTTCAACACGTGGGAGATATAGCTGCATCGAGGGCGTTACAACAGGCATCCATGACCCAGCATCGAACGTGTCGGTCATCTGCGAGTGAATCCAGGCTGTAGCACTGGCTAGCAGACTCGTGAACTGGGCTGTGGCGGCTAACAGACCCGGTATTCATCGCGTGACATTTCCCGAAGATGTATACAGAACAAAGAAGGACACATGCCGCCAACCTAAGTATTCGGAGCAAGTAGCAAGCTACCATGTCTCAAAGGAAGCACTAGGAGACATTTCCGTAAGAGAGGCTACTAAGGATAAACAACTAGATAGTCGATCCCACACATACCAAGCATTTCAATAACATACACACAATATGCTCGATATGTGCAAATACAACATGGCATCACAACATGACTCTACAACTCAAGTATTTATTCATTAGGCTCCGAGGAGCAAGATATTACAAACATGGGTCTCAAGACCCAACACTCAGAGCATACAAGTCAAAGCACAAGCGGAAGCTTAACATGTCTGAGTACAGACAACTAGAAATGGAAAAGGCTGAGAAGCCTGACTAACTACCAGATCCTGCCGAGGGCACAAGATCGTAGCTGAGGTAACAAGCTAAACGTCGAAGTCCAAGCGGAACTACTAGCGAGACTGAAGTCTCTCTGCAAAATCATAAAATAGGCAAACGTGAGTACAAATGTACCTAGCAAGACTTACATCAGAACTAACTACATATGCATCATTATCAACAAGGGGATGGTGGGGTTTAATTGCAGCAAGCCAGCTTTGACTCAGTGGCTAATCTGAACTACGACTACAAGTAACTCTTTGAGGTGGCGCACACGATTCCACATATTCACCATATCAATACACCACTATGGATCCGCTCCCGTCTCCCTACGAGAATGCCATCCATAGCACTCACGCTTATCTTGCGCATTTTAGAGTATCCACTTTCACTTGTCTATGAACTATGCAAGGGGTCCAAGTTTCCATATCCGAGGAATCCGGCTATTCGAATAGATAATGATAACCCTGCAGGGTGTACTTCTTCACACACGCTCGCCACTTATCGCCTGACACGCCATGTACCTCGGCAACCTTCAAGCGGAAGCTGGGCAAGGGAGTCGGCCACGACCTGACTAACCACACAAGTCTCTCGTCCAGGTTTATCACCTATTCGGGTTCCATCCGCAAGGAGATCCGGCCGGGGTGTCACTCACGGCCCCAAACGATGTGTGCAGGGTTCCCAAGCCCACCAACTGGGTGCCACTTGGTACACCGGGCCACTGTGCCTAGTCTGTCCCAAGCCCACTTGTACCGGGGGCCACTTGGTAGACTACTAACACTACCTACAAACACCAGAAACTAGTTGCAACTCCTGGACAGAGATCGAGTTGATTAATAAGCCGAGAGGGGTCGAGTTACCGGAACCCAATGTGTGGTAGTAACTGTTCATGGATCACAAACACAGAACTCAGTTCCTGAGGACGGCTGCAATGAGACAACCCACCATGTACTCCTACATGGCCTCTCACCGCTACCTTTACCAAATTGTGTTCACACACTTAGCTCTCAATAGTAGGACATGTTCACACACCTCCAATTCATCCCTGATGAATCAGACCTGACACAACTCTAAGCAATAGCAGGCATGACAAACAAGCATGAATGAGTAGGCACATCAGGCCTCAAACAACTCCTACTCATGCTAGTGGGTTTCATCTATTTACCGTGGCAATGACAGGTCATGCAGAGGATAAAGGGGTTCAACTACCGCAGCAAGCAACAGATGATTCATTGTTGTCCTAATGCAGTAAAAGAGAGCAGGAGCGAGAGAGTGGGATTGTATCGGAATGAACAAGGGGGTTTTGCTTGCCTGGCACTTCTGAAGATAGCATTGAGTCTTCATCAGTGTCAACAATCACAACGTCGGAACATCGTCTACCAAGAGGGGACAAATACCGGCAACAGAGAAGAAATACAATCAATGCAATGCACAATATGATGCATGATCATGACATGTCAATATGCTATGTGTTGGGCTAATGCAATTAAAACCAGAGTGGTTTGAGCTTATTTGAATCAAAGATTCAAATACAAGCCTAAACTATGAAGTCATATAATTGCATTATAATGTTTCATCTAAATAGCAAGGTTAGGTTGCTCTAACATGCATGAAACAAGTATAGATGGATAGATTGAATTTTTTGATCATTTTTCATATATAAATTATTTCATTTGGAGTTATGGTTGAATTACTATGATTTTTAGAAGTTTTGGGCATTTTCTGAAATTAATAAATCATTTATGATTTATTTAAATTCCAGAAAACACTTATCGTCGATCTTTGCGTCATGCATGCGTCGTGTCAACAATACCTAACCAGGGTCAAACCCGACAAGGGCCCCACATGTCGTTGTCCTAGTTAATTAGATCATTAGCGCTAATTTAGTCCTAACTAAAAGTGTCGATGAGGCATGGGCCCACATGTAAGTGACCCAGAGGGTCATTAGATTAGTGCCCGATGGCGTTTTCGCGGAGTTAGGCCGCCGCCATGGCGACGCGGCGGAGGTGTTCGGGAAACGCCCACAGGGCTCGGTTCGAGGTGTGCTTGGGCTCGTTGGAGAGCCCTCGCTGGCGCGCGTCAAACGGTGGTGGTGGCCGTGCCTGTGGTGGACGGAACCGACGACGGCGAGCTCGTGAGCGGCGGCCGGAGCTCGGGTGCGGTCGGGTTCGGCGCTGCTGCTCACAAACGAGGGAGCTGAGGCACTGGATGGGCTCTACGGGTCGCGGAAAACACAACGGGTGCACGCCCATGACCAAATGGTCACCGGGGTTTCACCGGCAACGAGCCCGTGCGGCGGCGGCTGCTGTTAGCAAGGGGCGGGGCCTACGGCAATCAAACGGAGGCAGGATTAGGGGGGAAATGACTGGGGGCTCACAGCGCATTGATTGAAGTATTCGGCGGGCTGGGGGACGTCCTGCTTGCGGCGAATCGACGACGGCGATCACCGGACAGGGACGAGGAAGATGGCGACGATGGCGGCTCCACAGGGCCTCCGTGTTAGCTTTCTTCGATGGATAGGCGTGGTGCGAGGTGGCGGAGGTGCTGGACTGATCGGGGAGGCAAGGCATCGGTGGTGGGCGTGGCAGCAACGAGCGGCTGCGAGGGTGGCGCTCGGGTTCAAGCGAGAGAGAGGGAGCAGAGGGGAGGAGGGGGTCCAGAGAGAGAGGGGCGGTCAGGGGGGTGTCGTGGCTTCACCAGGGCGTCGAGGGGAAGCGGCAAGCAGGAGGTGGCCGGGACGCGCGGCGACCACGCGCCCAATCCTTCTGGCGCGAGCTGGAAGAAGACAAGGGGAGAAGGTGGGCTGGACCAACAGTGTTGGGCTGGCTGGGCTACACAGAAGCTGGGCCGCAGGTGAGGTTAGGTAAGTTTCTGTCTCTGTTTCATTAATTCATGTTTTCTATTATTTCTGTAACTTCAGGGCTTTATTAAAAATGTCAGGGAATTTCCAAAAATCATGAAACTAACCATGACTACTGTTTGGAATATATCCAACAGTAAACATTTTAGTTTATGATTATTTGATCATTTAAAATATTTAGTAGCATTTAAATGCCCAAATGCAAATACTATAAGATTTAATTCAGAGCCCAAATATGTCATGGAAAAATGTGCAACACCTCTGGTTATTGCTTCTAGCATTTTCCAGAAATGATGAACATTTTTGAAAGCCATTTGGATTCAATGAAATTATTTTAGTTGAACCTAGTAAATTCCTTTGATGCTAGGGTTTGAAACAATCCCCATTTCAAATTTACGAGAAATTTAAACATGATGCACACATGAAGCTAGCCTAGTGCAAAGCCAGAAGCTAGGGATGTTACATTGCACTACATTTATCCATGCTGCCGTGCTCAACGGAAATGCTTATGCTACCGCCCTCGCGGTCTGGTCTACATCAACACACCGGGCTGCACTTGTCCGCAGAAGCTATTTATTGAATAAAAAGCCAGTCACTACTTGGGTAGCCTGGTTTTCTTCTAACAAATTGGAGGCAAAATATCATCACCCGCTGTCTGTGCTGGATGGTTCAATGGACATGGGCACAAATCGCTGCCTCTACAGTTTGGTTAACTTCAAACAGCCAGTTGGAAGGAACCATTGGCCGAGTTGCTGACACGGTTCATACGAGATCATTTATAACCCGCCGCAGTTACCTCAACCTTCTGTGGATTCACATTGCGTTATCAACAGCGATGATATATACCTTCATCTATGGTCAAGTAGGGAGAATCTCAAGACAACTCCTTGAGTCATCTTAACACTCGGGGGCTACAATGATATGACGCAACAAGTCTTGCCAGTTTCAGCAAATTCAAGTGCCCCAGGATGTTGAAGGGAAACCCGGTCCCGGAGGTTACTATTATATTGATGAAAAGTTAAAGGCCGTCAGAAATATTCCGGCTCACAATGATGCTTCCGGATTATAGTCCGGTTTAAGGGAAATCCCGTTTCCCACACAAGCGCTGAAGCCCTTAGTATCTGGTTTAAAATCCGGCTCAAGGGGAACCTATCTTCCACAAAGCTCTGAAGCTCTCAAAATACGGTTTAACATCCGGTTCAAGAAGAAATATCTCTTGCAAAAGTTCGAGTTCCCGAAAAAAATCACTTGGGGGCTTGGTCATATTCGAACCACAGCTACACCTCTTGATCGGCATAAGGCCATTAGGAAATCACTTGGGGGCTTGATCATATTCGAACCATAGCTACACCTCTTGATCGACGTAAGGCCAATAGGAAATCACTTAGGGGCCAAAGAGAGTGTTGCAAAAGCACAACTCAAACATAGGCACCCACTGAGCACAGCACAAAATGTTACCTGGGGGCTCTTTGTGCACAGCAACAAAGAGTTTGAAAGGACCCTTGTAATTGGCTATCAAGCCACGGCTTGGAAGCCTAGTGTATTCACCTAAAACCCCGGGTTAACCTGCCTTCATCAAGTAAGCCACTCCTATCTAGGTAATCCTGGCATGACCCGCCGAGCGTTTGACAAGTCAATCTTATACAGACCCTGAACTTGTCAAAGTTAAAAAGATGATTGGTTAGTTGGAGGCCCATCTTAAAAGGCTTTGCCAAATGGTTTAACTCAGCGGCCTTGCAGCCCATGAAAAGCCTTGAATTTGGGCCTGGCAGCCCTTGAAAAGCCTCGACCACAAGTTTTCATTTGCTTTTATTTGTCAAAGTCTTTCCTCCTTTGATAAGGTTTTATGATAATTCGGAGTCTATTGACCTAGCCTGACTATAAGTCATCAATATAACCCGGTGTTTGTTAACCCGGCTTGGCTTTCAACTATAAGTTGTTAGTACACAATCAATTATAACCGGTGTTTTAACCCGGCCTGGCTTTGACTAAAAGTCACCAGTATGATCATCCGGTGTTTATTATAACCCTTCATGGCTTCATTATAAACCAGCAAAGCATGGTGGGAATTACCAGCAAAGTGTGGTGGGAGTTATCAGTACTCAAGATTTGGGTTATCACCCTTACTACAAAAAGTTGACAAACCAACAATGTGATTCAATGTCATAGGTATGATATATTTCATATTTGATTATTCTTAAGTGCATCCTTGGTTATAAACTTGGGTTATATGTTGGGCATTATGACCCGTCCGGCGATAAACCGCCAGGACACTTTAAACTTGTTGTATGTAGAAACAGGTTGAATAAAGCATAATTATAAATCATCGGCGTTTATTAACCCGGCCAGGCTGTGGACTATAAGTCGCCAGTATATATTTGGATTGCGCCATTGGAATCATGCACTTATAAATCATTGGGTGTATTATTCAAATCTTTAATAGCCAACATGGCTGGATTTTTATTATGGTTTTCAAAGTTGCTTTAGCTCAATGGCTATCATATTATCAATGGATATGATTTATTCTACAATTGAAGGAATAGTCCCGAGTTGTTGCAGGCTTATGACTCGGCACTTGGGGGCTACATTATTTAAATTGAGGTTACATCAAATACACAAGTCTCATGTCGCTGCAAGCATGCACCATGACACTTGGGGGCTAATGCAAAGTCATTGTTTGCTCACCTTATTGAAGACCCGACTCATCACATCGTAATGAGCCGTCCCTTGGGGGCTACCAATTGCTTCTGTCAACAATTCAAGTTTTTATGAGCATCAGGCTATTACAAGTCCGAGGTTGCTGCAAGCATAACAGCCCAAAACATGGGGGCTACATATGTGGAATACTTAGTTCTGACTGGTGATTGAGAGGAACAACCTTGATTTCTTCAAGCTTGTGACATTCATATTGAAGCAAGTCTTAAGTAGTTACTACGTTCCCTTCTTAAGATTTGAGGGCTACAAGTGATAGGCATATAAGAGGTATATTTTCAAAAGTTGATGTTAACAAACAGTTATGATCCGGTGCCATCAATATTTGTAAACCGGCAAAGTTCTACATTCTTAAACCGGCTGAAGATCAGATGAGTATTTCAAAGACAAATATTTTTTTAAGCATTTGGAGCTGAGTCAAAGAAGTTATTCTTCACAATATTTCTCTGTGAAAAACCAATGTCAGCAAATTGATTATGAAGCTGGCCTATTGACCAAGATTTTCTAGAAGGAAATGACAAGGATTTAAAGATGCTCAGGATCAGTTTAACATGGATAAATCCAAATTAAACTGGGGGCTAATGTCGGGGATATACCCCGTGGTATGACCCGGCTGGAGTCATAACCCGGCTGGGACTTGGTAAACCGGCGGATAGTTAAGACAGAGAGTTAAGACAGATGGATAAGACAGATGGTAAACCGGCAGGTGGTAAACCGGTAGGTGTTAAGTCAGATGATAACCCCGCAGGAGTTAAGTTAGATGATAACCCGACAGACAATCTTAAACCGACATCAGTCATAACCTAGCAGACAATGATAACTCGGTTGCCAGGGGTTATGAAGCCCAAGACGTTATGAAGCCCAAGATGTCAAGAAGCCCATGAAGAGAAGCCAGGACAGTTTAAGTCTTAATCCGAGATGGACTCTACATGTAACCCGCCCCTTCAACTTATATAAGGAGGGGCAGGGCTCCCCAAAGAGGGACAAGCAAGAAGAAACAATCTTAGGGCTAGACATAACTGGGAGAGTCGGTTTATGGCGACTCCCTCGTGATGATAATGAGACCTAGCCACAAAGCATGTTGGTTGTTACCGGATGATGTTTCCCAGGGCCGAAGCTGTCAAAATCTTTGTCTTGCTTGTTGCGTCTCTCGATTCCGCTTAACCCCTCTCAAGCTACCACATAGATGCGTTGGCCTCACACTACTAGGAAAAGGCATGCTAGTGGCGCACCAGTTTTGCCTTCTAATGGCGCACTACTGGTGCGCCACTAGCATCACGCCATTAGAATTTTTTTCTAATGGCGCACCACATGTGCACCATTAGAATCTAGTGTTCTAATGGCGCACCATGTAGTGCACCATTAGTATTGCCCACAGTGCGCCACTAATAGCGCACCACATGGTAGTGCGCCATTAGTAACAATTTTTTTAATTTTTTTTGTTTTTTCTTAATCTCAGGTCACTATTTCACATATGAGATATTCAACACATATATATACAACAAGCATCCATATAACAATCATATCCAACACACAAGTTTCATCATATATACATACATAGCCAACACATAGTTCCGTCGTTATATATTGCAAAAGTTTCACTTTGTTCATCCAACACCGTTATCCATCAATTCACAAAAGTTTCACATTGATACAAAATAAAAACACAAATGGAAAAGAAGCACTCCAGCCACGCAAGCTTCTGTCAATTAAATCAAATCTGCAAAATGATAAACAAGAAGTTAGAAGAAGAAAAAGAAGAAGACTAGAAGAATACTAGAAGAAGAAGAACACTAGAAGAAGAATAAGAAGAGTTTTGGAAAAGAAGAAGAATAAGAAGAAGACTATAAGCTTATTATGTAAACTTGATCATTTTGTGCTAACATAAGTTATTTTGGAGCTAACCTATAGGAAACTAAGCATATAACCTCTAAGTTAGTATATTAGAGCCAACTTAGGTAAAATGAAGCTAACCTATGTCATTTTGGAAAAGAAGAAGAATAAGAAAAAGACTATAAGCTTATTATGTAAACTTGATCATTTTGTGCTAACATAAGTTATTTTGGAGCTAACCTATAGGAAGCTAAGCATATAAGCTCTAAGTTAGTATATTAGAGCCAACTTAGGTAAAATGAAGCTAATCTATGTCATTTTGGAAAAGAAGAAGAATAAGAAAAAGACTATAAGATTATTATGTAAACTTGATCATTTTGTGCTAACATAAGTTATTTTGGAGCTAACCTATAGGAAACTAAGCATATAAGCTCTAAGTTAGTATATTAGAGCCAACTTAGGTAAAAATGAAGCTAACCTATAGGAAAGTAAGCATATTAGAGATAACATAGGTAACTAAGTATATATATATCATTTTGGATAACTAACCTATAGGAGATCTGACATACCTGACAAAGTTCAGTTCTCATGCATTGTTCTTCTCCTTCTTCTCCTTCCTCTCCCTGATGCGCCTAGAGCGGCGAGGCGGTGGAGGCAGTGGGATGTAGTCTTCTACCACAATTGGCGTGGTCATGTCGCCCAGCTGTGGGATCGCCGGCTCCACCACTGGTGCGTGGTCATTGTCAGGCACCACCATCATCGTGAGGCCACCTTCAGGCACGACCATCGCTAGGTCATCCTCATCCACCTCCATCTCTTGGCCATGGTCACCACCACCATCTCTTGCCCTTGGTCACCACCACCACCAGCTTAGGTCATCCTCACCGATGCCCATCGTCATCATGCGGCTCCTCATCCTCACTCTGCTCCTCTTCTCCCGCACTCCAGTCCGGATCATCCTTCTTGTTGTTTATGCTGCTGCCAGAATCGTCTTGCTTCGCTTCTGACCCGAATCGCTGCTACTTCGCTCTGACCATAGTTGCTTCGCCGCTTTGGCTTTAGCTGATGTCGCCTTCTTTGCTCCCATTACCCGTCCAAAATGCAACAATGACCGTTAACAATCGATGTGAGACAAAGACAAATGTAGAGGAATAAGAAGAGGCAGAACGTACCGGCATCATCATCGGCAGCGTAGTGCATGCGACACATAGTCTTGTTGAACACCTTCAGGATGAGCATGTTGGCATCGTCGTCGTACCTGAAGAGAAGGAGGTACCCAGCCGCAGGTCGTAGGCACGGTAGAACTTCTCCCACCCACGAGACAAGTACATGTGGCCTTGATCACCAACTGCACATCCCACTGCCTGCGAAACCCGCTGCCGGCCTGTCGCAGCTTCACATTATTTGGCGGATCTTCACCCATCAGCATGTTCATAAAACTGTCAGGCAGCCTCTGCAGTTTGGGACAATGAGTGATGTAGCAACCAACAGATATCATAATGAGATGGGTGAAGGGGATATCTTTTGGTTTATATACCTGCGTCATGGATGATACTGAAGCCTCAAGTATGATAGTGAAGAACTTGGAAGCATCCAACTCGTACTGCGGTGTCGCAGATCGGCGGTGGCTGCTTCCCGCCATCTCTGATAAGCAGCAGAAGAGACCAATTAGTACCCTTACAACAGATCATAAAACATGCATGATAACAGGCATTAGTCGCAAGTACCCCATATGTCCTATTTTTAGCAAAGTAATGCTAAAATTCACGGAAAATTTCAGCATTACCTTTGCTGAAAATAGGACATATGGAGTACCCGAATTTGCCGGAACAGAAGTTAATCGACATTCCGGCAAACTCATGGGCCTCTTGGGGTACCTACAACATCATCACAAGTAAAGCAGCAGTAGCGGTGAATACAGGCATAACAACAACAAAACTATATATTTTTATGCAGTAAACAAACGAACACTAAGATGCAGATGTTAGAAAGGTTAATGAACCAACAGATGCCCTAATGGAAGTAATAACAACATGACAGCAAACAACCAACAAATTATCTTGCCCTCTACCTGCAAAATTAAGAACAGTTCAGTCAGTTTCGGAGGAAATGTGCATCTTGGAATAAGATAACAGCTGATTATCATGTTGAGGGATTTTAATTTGTAACTAAGAGGAGAAACAATGCCAAGCGCAGGAACCTAGAAACAACACTTAAATGAAATAAGCCCACCAATGCACAGAGGAGTTTAGTTGCTAAATCATTACATAAAAGAATCTTAACTACAACAAGTTAAGAACCTATGCATTGGGGCATTAGTTTCTAAACTTTTTAATGTGTTTAGCATCTCATCTAAGTACGTGTGCATTGGAAGAGGTTTTATAAGCATGGCATCGTAGGAAAAACTAACGAAGCAACTATAAGCTGACCTAACCCTTTCATCAGAGGCAAATTACAAGAACATCAGGTCTCGACAACTGAACTAGAAAGGCTAATGTCAAAGATACATGCAAAAAGATCCAATGCATCCAGAAGCTATTTCTTCAAGTATAGTTGGCACCAATGAAGTTCAAATGCTTCAGTTACTAGTGGTTCATAGAAACCCTTGCCCCCAAACCTGTGAAGCTACAATTTATTGGCCTGATTTGTCTGGTACTCGATACTATCATTCTTGGCATGAAGTTATGTGGCAGAATACTCTGCAAGAGCAACTCTTTCCATTCACCCAATTGACATAAAGAGTCTATCTTGTTTCCGATCCCTCTCATTGCCACCAACGAATGAGAATCGACACTTGACTTTTCTCTCTTTTCTTCATGTGCCTCTACGAGAACCACTTATAGCCTTTGGCTGCTTTGGATCTTGAGGGTAGGGCGGAGAGCAATATATTTCAATTTCCTAACTAGAAAACCTTAATCCATTAATAGGAGTTGATTCCCCGAGCGCATTTTGTTCTTTCGTATGAGCCCTACAAAAACTTGTTGCACCTAAATGTATGAACATGAATTAATTTTGCATTTATATGTTTTTGCAGTAAGATTTTGCACGCACCTAACTTTACTTTTTATATGAGAACAATAAATGAACATAGTGATTTTGTTCCAAATAACAATGGTGTTGAGTATCCTAAGATGTGAGGTTAATGATTTCATGGTACCATCCTTAGGATTAATTTCTAGTACCACCATCATGACAAGTTCGGCATTATCTGACATCCGCCACTCGCTCATGCTACCTACAACAAACCCGCGGTCTCCCGAAGCTCGAAACCTAAGGGTGTGACTAGAAAAAAAATCTTAGAAAGGAAAAAAATAATGCTTGCATGCACACCTAAACCCTAGCTATCCTGGTATGCGGCACGTAGTAGTTTAAGCTACTAGCTAGAGAGAGGAAAATCACCATCTATGGTTCTAATTTATGATATTCATCATCTACATTTCTAACTTAGCAAATTAAAACTGAACCCATCGGTCAGCATTAGGTACTTGTTCAAAGAAAATAGCATCATCATCTTAGCTTCACAACAAACAAGTAGGTCAAATAGAAAGACTGAATAGAAAGACTGAATGAAAATGCATCATCATCTTACCTGGCTGTTTACTGCTGTTGCTGCGCTGCAGGGGCGGAGGAAGGGGTGCCGCTGGTGGAGAGGGTGAGGCCGAGGACAGCGTGGGGCTTGAGGGCCTGTGACCTGGTGAGGCCGACGAGGTGGTCATCCTTGACGCCGGCGGAGCTAGGGTTCGGGAGACGGCGGGCGACGCTGAGGGGACGGGGCGGTTGAGAGGGGGTAGGGGGAGGTCGGGAGGGAGGGGGCGCTGGCGGGGCCAAGGGCCATGGGGAGGGGGACGGCGAGGGTGCGGGCGCGGGTGGAGGGGGGACGGTGAGGGAGGTGGTCGGCGGCGGAGGGTGGTCGGGTGCACGTACGGCCGGGGACGGCGGGTGAGGCAGGAGAGGGATTAGATGGATTGGGGATTGGGGATTTTAGTGTGGGGGAGGCTTAGCAATGGCGCACCACCCAGGGGTGCGCCATAAGTACATCAATAGCAATGGCGCACCACCGAATGGTGCGCCATAAGTAATTTAATCTAGCCCGACATATATACCACCTAACCCTATCAACAACTGAACCCGCCCACTAGCCCCACTGGTCAGTACGCAGCACACACATCAGGAGGTCCTGGGTTCGATTCCCAGGATCCCCAATACTTTTTTATGCATTTTAAATCCTGTTTGATATTTATTTGTGTTTAAATATGTTCAAACTTGTTTAAATCATAACACTAATATTTTTTTATAAAAACAGTAATAATTATTTAGAAAATATGTTCAAATTTGTTAATTGAAAATATCATCGGCGGCGGCAAGTGAGCGGGGAAGGTGCGGGGGGTGCCCTTTGGCGGCGGTGGAGCGGGGGAGGGTGCGGGGGGCCGGGTGCTTGACGGCGGCGGTGGAGCGGGGGAGGGTTGCGGTGGGTCGTCGGCGGCGGTGGAGCTAGCGGGGGAGGGTGCGGTGGGATCGAGATCGAGATCAAAAAGAACCCGCCCACTAGCCCGACTGGTCAGTACGCAGCACACACACAAGGAGGTCCTGGGTTCGATTCCAAGGCTCCCCAATATTTTTTTATGCATTTTAAATCCTGTTTGATATTTATTTGTGTTTAAATATGTTCAAACTTGTTTAAATCATAACAGTAATATTTTTTTATAAAAATAGTACTAATTTTTTAAAAAATATGTTCAAATTTGTTAATTGAAAATATCATCGGCGGCGGCGGTGGAGCGGGGGGAAGGTGCGGGGGGTGCCCGTTGGCGGCGGTGGAGCGGGGAGGGTGCGGGGGACCGGGTGCTCGTCGGAGGCAGTGGAGCGGGGGAGGGTTGCGGTGGGTCGTCGGCGGCGGAGGAGCTAGCGGGGGAGGGTGCGGGGGGTGCCCGTTGGCGGCGGTGGAGTGGGGGAGGGTGCGGGTGGGGGGGCGGGTGCTCGTCGGCGGCTGTGGAGCGGGGGAGGGGTGCGGTGGGTCGTCGGCGGCGGTGGAGCTTGCGGGGGAGGGTGCGGGTGGGATCGACATCGAGATCAAAAAGTGTCCATGAAAATATACACGGTGCGCCATTAGCAGTTTTGCAAAAAAGTAAAAAAAATTATATACTAATGGCGCACTTTTTAAAGGGTGCACCGTTACTTGGTAGAACTAGTAATGGTGCACTTTGGCACCATGCGCCATTAGAGTGTATGGAAAAATGAAAAAAAAACATTCAATACTAGTGGCGCACCTTGTGCCTGGTGCGCCATTAGTATATAGTAGTGGCGCACTACTTACCTGGTGCGCCATTAGTATCAATCCTATCTATAGCCCTTTTCCTAGTAGTGTCACGACTAACGCCTTCTACTAGGACATCTACTGTGACAATTCCACGACAGTTGGCGCCCACCGTGGGGCCTGCGCATGGTGGTGTTGAGTTCTTGGAGGGATTCCTTCAGGGATCGAGAAACTTCCGCTGAACTATATGAAGAAGAGCTAGCATGAACGGGTCTACATCAACAATGAGCAGTTGGATTTGGGATCGAGGCAAGCTAGGGTTGCGTAGGCCGCTGCAGACACCAGGGTGATCCGCCGGCCAGATCGATTTGCGTTGAACCACTGAATTCTTAAACCGGCTGAAGATCAGATGAGTATTTCAAAGACCAATATATTGTTACGCATTGGGAGCTGAGTCAAAGAAGTTATTCTTCACAATATTTCTCTGTGACAAACCAATGTCAGCAAATTGATTATGAAGCTGGCCTATTGACCTGGATTTTCTGGAAGGAAATGACAAGGATTTAAAGATGCTCAGGATCAGTTTAACATGGATAAATCCAAATTAAACTGGGGGCTAATGTCGGCGATATACCCCGCGGTATGACCCGGCTGGAGTCATAACCTGGCTAGGACTTGGTAAACCGGCGGATGGTAAACCGGCGGACAGTTAAGACAGAGAGTTACAGATGGCTAAGACAGACGGTAAAATGGCAGGTGGTAAACCGGCAGGTGTTAAGTCAGATAATAACCTGGTAGGAGTTAGGTCAGATGATAACCCGGCAGACAATCTTAAACTGGCAGACCATCTTAAACCGGCACCAGTGATAACCTGGCAGACAATGATAACTAGGTTGCCAGGGGTTATGAAACCCAAGACGTTATGAAGCTCAAGATGCAAGAAGCCCATGAAGAGAAGTCAGGATAGTTTAAGTCTTAGTCCGAGATGGACTCTACATGTAACCCGCCCCTTCAACTTATATAAGGAGGGGCCGAGCTCCCCAAAGAGGGACAAGCAAGAAGAAACAATCTTAGGGCTAAACATAATTGGGAGAGCCGGTTTACGGCGACTCCCTCGTGATGATAATGAGACCTAGCCACAAACAGCATGTAGGGTTCTTACCGGATGATGTTTCCCGGGGCCCGCAACTGTCTAAATCTTTGTCTTGCGTGTTGCGTCTCTTGATTCAGCTTAACCCCTCTCAATCTACCACATAGATACGTTGGCCTGTTGCCGGGTGACAATATTTACGATAAAAGTAACAAGGATTCGTTCCTTGGTATTGGCTTTGCTCACGCATAAAGAACCCGACAAATACCCTTTTATTAATACACCCCACACAAGTACAGTTCGTACGGAATGTAAACATGAGCAGGGGGATTACAAGTTTTAAATCTAACTAAGGCCTGTAGGCTTACAAGCTAAAAAAAGATAAGGTGCCCGTAATCCCTTTATTGTCCCACTCCTCAGGAAATGGAACAAGAAGGCAAGAGGGCAGGAGGAGCGCCAAGGCGAGGTACGAGCAGCCGAAGGCGCCAAGAGAACATGTCGGTGGCCGCCTAGGGGAGGGTTGGTGATGATGGTGCTGGGAAGAGAGCTGGAAGATGCGGCAGTGGTCCGTCAATACACTACGAAGGCGTTAGTGCCATCGTACTCTGACTTGACGGCCCGCCACCCGCCTTCTTCACCTTCTCCGGCCTTCCTACGCCAGCTGCCCAAGGAGGCGACCACGAGAAGTTCAAGGAGCCAGCTCCACCGGGAGAAGGGGCCCGGTGCAGATGCTGCTGCTGCCGGCACCGCCCGGGGACGGCTGGTCCGATGCCTAGTCAGACCTGTCATCCTCCTGCCTACTGCCCTTGTCGCCGCTGTCGCTGTCCTCCTCGTCACTCTCGCTCGAGGAAGAGTCTTCATCACCGTAGGAGCTCTCCACGCAGCACTTCAGGCGAGTCCCGAAGTCGCCAAAAACCTTGACGGAGAGGAGGCCATTCTCCATTAGTTTGAAGTAGAGGATGAGCCCCGCCGTCAAGCTGTGGATGCGAACAAAGGTTTTCCATCCATGGCGGTGAGACATGACGTGAGGGGCTGGGAAATCAATGTCGGCCAATGTGCCGCTGTTCCCGCAGCCCATCATGTGCAGCCTCAGCGCCAATGGCGGGTCGAGTTCCATCGCCCGAGCAAATGGAGTAGGAAGATGAAGACGACGACGTGCCGGCCGATGCAGTCTGATGAAGAACTCGCGGGGCTGGTCCCTGACGTGGCCCTCCATTTGGGGAAGGACCGTTGGCGAAGGCGAGGCCGATGCGCCGCCCCGTCCTCCTCTTCCCTGAGCGCCACGACGACCTCGGCCTCGCCCCCTCCCCCTTCCCCTCACAGCCGGCTCCCTCACCCCAGGCTCTTGGGGAGGGGCGCATTGTCGAGCGGATACCCTCGCCGCCACCGTCGAAGCATCAGCACGTCCTCTCGCTATGGCAGAAAGGAGGAAGAAGCAAAGATGGGGGAGGAGAATGGTGAAAGGTTGAGGGGGGCCATCCCTCCCGCTCCCCTCCTTATAAAGGGGCGGGGTCAGGACTCGGCCGCCCCTCTCAGCCAACCCAGCTCATTGAGATGGTAGCAGATGAGGCCGTCGACCGCCCTCCTCGCCCAATTAAAGGTGCATGGGTATCGACGCGCGCGCGCACGCGCGTCTTCCCATATTCCACCACGCCTACCCCCGCCCCGCGCCGTGCGTACAGCGTACGTGGCGCAAGAAATGGACGTAGTGGGACGCGTGGAATGATGGTTCCCAGGCGGGGAGAGTAAATGAGGAGTGGCCCTGCGGTCTCGAAGGGACACGCAAGCCGCCTCTTTACTGTTCACCGCAAGATGACGCAAGCATGCTTCGATCACCCCCACGCACAACCCCCACGTCACGCGTTCAACGCGGATCGTGGGGAAGCACAGTGGGCGGAAAAATCACCATAATAAAATCAACCCCGCCT
Source organism: Aegilops speltoides (assembly GCA_021437245.1). Taxonomy (NCBI): domain Eukaryota; kingdom Viridiplantae; phylum Streptophyta; class Magnoliopsida; order Poales; family Poaceae; genus Aegilops; species Aegilops speltoides. The sequence goes on from CM038142.1 coordinate 236,591,990, forward strand.
ACCCGCGCACCGTTATGGGCCTGGCCCAACAACGTGTTGCGCTTATGTATGGCCCAGACCTGGGGGCTCATGTCGGTGTACAGAAGTAAGGGCACTACTTTGTACCCCTTTACCTATGCACGGGCAGTCAAAGCCACGCCTGCGGCCACACTTAAGTGGGGCAGGGGTGAGGGAGTCCTGGATTAGGGGGTATCCGGACAGCCGGACTGTGTACAACGTCCGGACTATTGAAGCATGAAGATACAAGACTCAAGACTTCGACCTGTGTCCGGATGGGACTCTCCTTGGCGTGGAAGGCAAGCTTGGTGATCCGGATATTGTGTTTCCTTCCTTGTAACTGACTCCATGTAAACCCTAGCCCTCTCGGGTGTCTATTTAAACCGGAGAGGTTGGTCCTTAGAAGGCCGATCACAATTACAATCATATCATCATAGGCTAGCTCTTAGGGTTTAGCCTCTACGATCTCATGGTAGATTTACTCTTGTACTACCCATATTATCAATATTAATCAAGCAGGAAGTAGGGTTTTACCTCCATCTAGAGGGCCCGAACCTGGGTAAACATCTGTGTCCCTTGCTTCCTGTTACCATCAGCATTGACGCACAGATCGGGACCCCCCTACCCGAGATCCGCCGGTTTTAACACCGACATTGGTGCTTTCATTGAGAGTTCCTCTGTGTCGTCGCAACAGGGCTTGATGGCGTCTCCGATCATCAACAACACGGTCCAGGGCGAGACTTTTCTCCCCGGACAGATCTTCGTGTTCGGCGGCTTCGCACTGCGGGCCAATTCGCTTGGCCATCTAGAGCAGATTGACAGCTACGCCCCTGGCCATCAAATCAGGTTTGGAAACATGAACTACACGGCGGATATCCGTGGAGACTTGATCTTTGATGGATTCGGGCCGGCGCCAGGAGCATCGAACAGTCCACGGCGAGCATGGCTCGAACTCGCCGTCGACAACACTCGGATTTTACCCTGCAGCTGCCTCGACTCAAATCCGCAGCGAGTGCTGCGCGCTTTAGGGACGAAGGATGGACCCCGCCCGCAGCCGTACATTGATCGGCGTTGGGGCGAATACAGCCGCACTTCGAGGAAGCTCAGGATCGGGCCCCGGATTCGTATCCGGTTGTAGGTCCTAGTCCTCGCGCTCCCGAGCCCACCAAGCCTGGTCGTGCTCCGGTAATGGAGTTCACCGCTGCGGACATCTTCCAGCACTCGCCCTTTGGCGACATGCTAAAATCATTGAAAACCCACTCTTTGATAGAGAATTCCTGGCCGAACTATGTTCGACTCAAATGGGAAGCAGGCGATGAAGAAATTCGTTACCGACCAACCACCCACTTCATAGCCATAGTTGATGATTTAACCGACGTGCTTGACTTCGACTCCGAAGCATCGACGGTATGGACGACGATGCAGGAGAAGATTCAGAATTTACGGGGTATGGGACTTCCGTCTCGTCACACGACATATACATGGTGGATATGCCCAAGGAGGAAGACGGTGACAATCCAGAAGATAAAACCCCCGGGCTAAAGCCAAAGCGACGGGGCAGACGCCGTTCCAAATCCAGCAACAGTAAAAATATCAGCAAGAGCGCCAGGAGGATGAATACTTCGGTCAACCCCGAAGGCAAGAATGACCAAACGGAACCAGCGATGGAGCAGGGCGAACGAGGTCACGCCGAACATAGTTCGGAGCAGACGCCTGAAGACAACAATCCAGAGGGACGAGTTCATCAAACCGGCCCAGGGCAAGAGGACATTCTGGACGATGACGCATTCATCATTCCGAAAGAACGCGTGGAACGAGATAACCTCCACAGAAAGCTTATGGCCACAACAAGAAGTCTAAAGAAGCAGAAGCAACAGTTTAAAGCCGCATAGGAAACGCTCAATCGCAGATGGAACAAAGTGCCATACAAAGAGCTACCCAAAACGCAAGCTACTACCAGAATTCGACGACGAGGCCGTTCCACCAAAAAGTAACACGACCAGGAGATCAGACGTACCACTTCATAAGCGCAACAAAGCAGCTACCAAAGACGTGCACGATCTACGTGAGCACCTGGATAAGATAGCTGGCGCAGCTAGGTCCATCTACGGATCTATAGGACACACCCTGGCGGGGGACTGTGGTCGTCACAAAGATTATGACAATCAAATACCAGTTCGGAATAAACACCGGACACAACAATAGCTGACAGCATGCCACAACGCGTCCAGATACAGAGGGGCTGCCCACCCCCTGTGCTTTACTAATGAAGTACTGGACCATGAATTCCCACAGGGCTTTAAACCTGTGAACATAGAGGCATACGACAGAATGACAGACCCAGGGGTCTGGATCGAGGACTTTATCCTCCACATACATATGGCTCGTGGGGATGACCTCCACGCCATCAAATACCTCCCCCTCAAACTAAAAGGACCAGCTCTGTTGGGTTCTACGGTAGGGTGTGTCGACTGCAAATTAAAATTTCCTACGCACAAAACAACCAAGAACATGCTACGGGAAGATGGATCACAGTTCGTTACCACTAGACGCCAAGCGTGCGTGCAAAGGAAGAAGAGTTAGCAGCAGCGCGTCGCGTGGATCGCCTCCTCCTCATTCGATCTCCTCGAACAGCCGATCGTCCGATCCCACGATAAGTTTGCCGAGCGGCGCAAGTGCACCGCCTAACGGTATCCGCTGCAGTAGGAGGAACACTGTGCGGCGGACTGCTAGGTCCGATCACACAGTCGGCAGCGAGTGGAGGTGGCTATTCGCATTACCTGAACTCCTACTTACGTCAAACATAACCCAAAGACCGCGAATTTGGAACTAGGGTTTTCATTGGCGAATTTGGAGGGGAAGGCACCTATTTATAGGTAGAGGGAGCTAGGAGACTCCAAATGAGGTGCGGTTTTCGCCCACATGGTCGTGATCGAACGACCCAGAGCATGGAGGGGGTTCGGATGGGTTTTGGGCCACTTTGGAAGGGGTGTTGGGCTGCACACAAAAGAGGCCTTTGTGGTTACCCGGTTAACCGCTGGAGTATCAAACGACCTCCAAATGGCACGAAACTTGACAGGCGGTCTATCGGTGCTATACCAAGGCCGCTTGGCAAACCTCGGTCTATTCCGAGAACGTTTAAAACCCGCTCACAAAAAGAGACAAAAGGGAGATGCCGGAGGACATAGGAGCGCCGGATTGCAAAACGGACAACGGGGAAAATGCTCGGATGCATGAGACGAACACGAATGTGAAATGAGATGCACATGATGACAAGATAAAATGCAACACGCAAGCAAATGACATGGCAACGACGGCGAATAACTGGCAGACACCTGGCGCAATGAATCCGGGGCGTTACAACTCTCCTCCACTAACAAGAGATCTCGTCCCGAGATCTTAGGACCGAGACGGAAGAGAAAATGGATGAGGTGAAACAAGAACGCAGGAGAAGAAGAAAAAAGTCGAGAGCACTCGGGAAGAAGAGAGGAACGACAATTATGACGGGGATCAAAATCTCAACGAACAAGTTAGATTCTGAAACCACTCCGGTTAGAACAAGATAAGAATGGAATAAGTCTAGAAGAATTTAGGCAGAACTCTAACTGAACATGGAAGGAATAGAACATGAACTTCACAAGATGGGATGACACTTTACGAGATGAACGATGCAATGCATCCGGAAGAATTGAAAGAGTTGAAAGGAAAAAGAACTGAGAAGAAGTCGACATCTTCTACCACGAATGAAATCGAAAGAAACCTTAGAAGAAAGGATTGAGCGGAGTTGTTGAGAAAATCAACAACGAAAGAATAAGCTTGTTGTGGGCTTATAGGTAACATCTCAAGATCATAAGGTGATAACCGGCCACAAACAGAAATGATTGGATAGCTGAGAAGAATGAAGAAATGCAAAACTCCACTTCAAAAGAATACGGAGAATTAATTGCACTTCGAGATGCAAGAACAAAAGATACTAGAGCTCTTTGAACAAGAATCTTGATGCACACTTGAAGAATGAATTGAATCATGAAGAACCATCATGAAGAACTCTGGTAAACAAAAGGATTAAAGAAACGAAGGTTGAAAAGAACAAGATAAAGCCTTGCGATGATGTTGATGGAGGTTCCAACGAAATAGCCGAGGAAAATTTGAACTCCGGAAAATAAAAGATGAAAACTCTTGGAACTAGAATTTATTTCTCATGAACAAACTCCGAAGGAAGGGATTACTCTCTTGGATGAAATAAGAATAAGATTTATTGTATGTTTATCCTTCATCAAATTAAATTGATGACAAGCAATGGATTCTTGCATACTACTTATTCTTCTTGAAAAGGATTAAGGGGTGTATAGCACAAAACTTGAGAAAGTCTTCATGAGCCACCGTTAGGATTGGAAAGAACGAATGGATTAAAATAATAGTCAAGGAAAAAGAATCTTGAACGAACCACCGTTAGAATTCGGAAACGACTGACGAAAACGAATGAATCACCCGGAAGAATCAGAAGAACCAATATGCTCGAGGGGATTTAGATGCAAAAGAACAAAGAGATCATGAGCTGATTAAAGAACACTTGAACGAAGCATCGGGATAAATAGAGAACGATAACTGGAATGATGGCCTCCGGTGAAAACAAATGGGAAAACAACTTCTGACATACTCCGGATGGGTAAGTGAAGAATATCTGACAAATGGAATAATTCAAGAGGACGACATGAAGCTAGAACCACGAATCTTCGGGAGAACGGGCAAGATTTAGAGGAAAAACTCTTCTTCGGTCTTCAAATGACAACGGAAAACACCACCAAAATTACTGAGATACTCTGGGAGAATGAAAAAACCGAAAAGGTTGAGCCAACAATGAAAAGAATTTGAAAGCGATCTTGGAGAAGGCATGTGACGGATGAAATTCATTATTACGTCACACTTTAAAAGAATTGAGAATAACTCCGGGGAAATTAGAAGAGTCAGGTAAGATACTGGGAAAAGACCTGTGGGTTAGGGCCCACTGAAAAGAAACACCGTCGGAAAGGATTGTTGAACAGGTAGATGATGCACCGGAATGATTGAGATATTGGAATGAGGTGACAACCTCGAATTAATTGGAACACAGACGAATCTCCTGAGATGTCTCGAAGTACGGAATGATTGAATGGCGAGAGGCGAATGAACAGGGAAAACACTTGATCCAAGGGAAAGAATGTAATCACTACCGAAGATTGGAATTGAATCCAAAGGAGAAGAAAAGAGATGAAGAATGACGAACAAAAGAGAATTCACCGGTTGAAATAATTGACAAAAGACTGAAGAGGCTCCGCACGAATGAAATTGATGGTCGAAAGAGACTCAGACTCGGGAAGAAAAAGGGTGGGAGGGCGAGAAAACAAAGGCAACTTGGAAGGGGGAAGCGACGAATATCTTGAAGAGAAAACACCGGTTGAAATCATTGAGGAAAGAAAGCAAAGACTTCACATGAGTAGGATGGATACTCGATTACGGACTCCGACTCCGAGAAGAAAAAGGGTGGGTGGGTGGGAAAAGAAGACAACTGAGGATGGCGTGATCCTAAAGAAAATTGGAAGGGGAAGAGAAGTAATTCAAAACACCTATGTCAAGATTCCTCGCCAGAGCGACGAAGAGGCAGAGGAGTAAAAAGAATTCCTACTCTCCGATATAACTAGACTCAGAAAACAGTTTTCTTTTAGACTCGACAACGGCCAAACTACACGATCAATCAAGGGGCTCCTATGGTCGGTCGAGGCTCTGATACCAACTTGTCACGCCCAATATGCGAAACTATCCTAAAGAGACTCGAAGGTCCCACCAAGGATAGAACCGCATATTGACACGCTTTTGCAAGGTGATATCATTACATCAACATTACATAATAGGTGGGGATACATACAAAAGGCATACAATGCCACATGAATACAACATCATCTTACATAAGAGCACCATCCAACTATAGATGAATCACAAACAGAAACTCAAACGACATCCACCCTGCTAGCCCAGGCTGCCGACCTGGAACCTATTCCCTGATCAAAGAAGAAGCAGCAGAAGAACTCCAAAACAAGCAAACATCACTCTCGCGTCATGATCATCGTGATAACCTGCACTCAGAATCGTTGTTGTAGTAATCAGGAGCCACGAGGACTCAAAGAATCCCATTACCATGGGTATCAAGACTAGCAAAGCTTAATGGGAAAGGAAGGGGTAAAGTGGTGAGGTTGCAGCAGCGACTAATCATATATGGTGGCTAACATATGCAAATGAGAGCGAGAAGAGAAGCACAAGGAACGGTCATTAAGCTAGCAATGATCAAGAGGTGATCCTGAACTCCTACTTACGTCAAACATAACCCAAAGACCATGTTCACTTCCCGGACTCCGCCGAGAAGAAACCATCACGGCTACACACACGGTTGATGCGTTTTAATTCGGATTAGGTGTCAAGTTATCTACAACCGGACATTAACAAATTCCCATCTGCCACATAACGGCGGGCACGGCTCTCGAAAGTTTATACCCTGCAGGGGTGTCCCAACTTAGCCCATGATAAGCTCTCGATCAACGAAGGATATTCCTTCTCCCAGAAGACCCGATCGCCTCGAATCCCGGTTTACAAGACATTTCGACAATGGTAAAACAAGACCAGCAAAGCCGCCTGATGCTACCGACAATCCCAATAGGAGCTGCACATATCTCGCTCTCGTGGCAACACCGGATGAGACATCCTACGAGTAAAACTAGACCTCGAAGTTTCTCGAGGGGCCCCGTAGTCATTTCAGGGCCGACCAGCACTTAGACAAGCACTGGCCCGGGGGGGCTAAAATAAAGATGACCCTCGAGAGCGCGACTCCCAAGGGAAAAATAGGTGGTGGTGAGGCAAATGGTAAAACCAAGGTTGGGCCTTGCTGGAGGAGTTTTATTCAAAGCGAACTGTCAAGGGGGTCCCATAAATCACACAACCGCGTAAGGAACGCAAAATCCGGGAACATAAAATCGGTATGACGGAAACTAGGGCGGCAAGAGTGGAACAAAACACCAGGCATAAGGCCGAGCCTTCCACCCTTTACCAAGTATATAGATGCATTAATTAAATAAGAGATATTGTGATATCCCAACAAAATCCTATCCACCATGGAGCAATCTTCAACTTCACCTGCAACTAACAACGCTATAAGAGGGACTGAGCAAAGCGGTAACATATCCAAGCAACGGTTCGCTGGGAAGGGTGAAAAGGTTAGAGGCTGACATGGCAATTTAGGAGGCTTGAAGTGCAAAAGATAGGTAGCGCAGCAAAGCGATAGAACGAAGCAACTAGCATAGCAATGATAGTAGTGAGATCCAAGGTGACGGTCATCTTGCCTGAAATCCCGCAAGGAAGAAGAACGAGTCCATGAAGAAGATGAAGCCATGAAGACGAACCACACGTAGACGAACGCATACCCACGATCGCAACGAAACGGGAACTATCGAGAAGAAGCACACAACATGGTAAACACACGACACATAGACAAGACATGATGCACTACCAAGCATGATGCATGACAAAGCTAGATGAGGCTACTCATGGCAAGAGATGATGCAAACAAGAACAACACATCAAGGCAAGTTTAAATGAGGCCGGAAACAACATATAGCAATTCCGGTAAGTCCTCATATGCAAATTTAGAAATTGGTCCAGAACTGAATAAACCTTATGTTCAAGTTGTTAAACAGCAAGTTAAGATGCACCAAGATGATCTACACGAAATTCTAGTCAAGTTACCTATAAAGTTCATTTAATTCGGAGCTACGGCCTAGAAGATATGAGCAAAACAAGTTAAACATGGCATTGATGCAAAATGCATCCAAACATCAAGCAAACACCTCAAAACAGGGATGCAACATGATAATATGAAACTTCATGCAAAATCAAGCAAGTTTCATATAGAGCACACTCAAATGGAGCAACGATTCAACACATACACTCTATACAAGTTATAGCAACAAACTGTCCATAACAGCAACTAGGCATCTTGCAAGCACAATAACAACATGCTACAGTACCACGATATGAGAACAAAAGGCATGGACATGAAGTACAGGTAAAGCATGACAAAATATGAACACTGAGCTATCTCCAGAAAACACTAGAACATGCTCAAAAACATATGGCAAGATTGCATATATTAACAGTTTCAGACTTTGCAGAAATAACATCAGGTTGCAATGTTTAGAGCTATCAAACAACATGCTACAGGAACTTAACATGGCAAACAAAGGCATGGAATGAATCTACTAATCATATATAACAAAAGTCCCTAACTGACCATGAGCCAAAAGGGCACAGAAAATATGATGGCACCCATGTAAACATAGCAAGAGATATGACAGATTCATACATGGCAGGAACAACAATAAGTAGGCATGTTGGTGAGCTTGAACCACTCACCACAGAGCAATACATGGAATGCAAGGCAACCAACAGTAAGAAGACATGTTTATGAAGCTAAGCATGGAAAGAACAAGTTCATAGAGTACATGGATCACTAACAAAGCTCATGGCAAAACTGAACTTAAAGTTAACAGGCTGACAGCAACATTATTTAGCAACTTGGGAGCAAGATAACAACATGTTACAGCAGGCCACAAATGCAACGAGGGGCATGTATGGATAGAGAAAGACATGTATAACAAATCATCCTTAGTGAACATCTCCATATTATGCATAGAATGACTAGTAGCAGCAGGTTTGCATAGCAACAAAATATAGCAGAAACTGTCTAGCAAAACAGCAACAGCAAGTACCCTACTTAACAAGCTTGATGCACTCAGTACAAGACTAAAAAAATACAAGGATGGCACTACTGAAAAGATGGCATTATGTAGCACAAAACATATGTAGAGCTCATGCTCATAAGATGCACAAATCAAATGCAACAAAAATGACAAATCATCAATTTATAACAGTTTCAACAGGTTAACATCATATAGCACCTTTTCAACGACGATTCAGGCATCAAGATGGGCTCAAATGACCATGATGCAATGGAGTGAAATGAAGTACTCGTCGAGGCGAACAATTTGATATGCTACACGCCCAAAACGAATCTACATGCACAGAGTTATGATGCGATGAATAGGGCAATATAATGCAGTTTTTGGGGACTTGGGAAAAAAACAGGGTCAACCTCAAGATCTGAAACTTGGGATCGAGGCACGCGGATCGAGGCGGGGCCGTGGAAGAGGAAGACGCCGGGACGGGTGGCGCCGCGTAGGGGTCACCGGATCCGCCGGGCGCTGGCAGGGAGCAGGCAGGCGCGCAGCAGGCGCCGGCGATGGAGTGGGTCATGAGCTCGGGAGCCTTCCTAGGAGCTTGGCACGAGGGCGGAAGGCGGCTGGGCTAGCGGGCTCGGCGAGGCCTCGGGTCGCCGCGGAGGACCCGTAGCGTGGCGATGGGGAGCCTGGCTGGGCACGACGGGAGGCGGCGGTCATGGTGGATTGCGCGGCCCCGGATGGGTTTTAAGGCGGGCCTGCACGGGCTCTACTGGCTGGCGGGCGTGGCCGGAGGCGGGGGGAGGGGGCACGCGGCGGCCTCTGGTTGGTCGAGGCGACGTGTTCGGCGGGCACGTCCGGCGGCGGCAATTTTGTCCGGTGGCGCGAGGTGGAAGGAGCTAGGGTTTTCATCCGCGAATTTGGAGGGGAAGGCACCTATTTATAGGTAGAGGGAGCTAGGAGACTCCAAATGAGGTGCGGTTTTCACCCACACGATCGTGATCGAATGACCGAGAGCATGGAGGGGGTTTGGATGGGTTTTGGGCCACTTTGGAAGGGGTGTTGGGCTGCACACAAATGAGGCCTTTGCGGTTACCCGGTTAATCGTTGGAGTATCAAAGGACCTCCAAATGGCACGAAACTTGACAGGAGGTCTATCGGTGCTATATGTCACGCCCAAGATGCGACCCTATCCTAAAGGAAATCGAAGGTCCCACCAAGGATAGAAGAGCATCTTGAAGACGCTTTTGCAAGGTGGATATCATTACATCAACATTACATAATACATAGGGATACATACATAAGGCATGCAATGCCACACGAATACAACATCATCTTACATAAGAGCACCATCCGACTACGTATGAAACACAAACAGAAATTCAAATGACATCCACCCTGCTAGCCTAGGCTGCCGACCTGGAACCTATCCCCTGATCGAAGAAGAAGCAGAAGAAGAACTCCAAACAAGCAAACATCGCTCTCGCGTCATGATCATCGCATAACCTGTACTCAAGAATCGTTGTTGTAGTAATCTATGAGCCACGAGGACTCAGCAATCCCATTACCATGGGTATTAAGACTAGCAAAGCTTAATGGGAAAGGAAGGGGTAAAGTGGTGAGGTTGCAGCATCGGCGAAGCAAGTATGGTGGCTAACATACGCAAATAAGAGCGAGAAGAGAAGCAAAGGAACGGTAGTGAAGCTAGCAATGATCAAGAGGTGATCCTAAACTCCTACTTACGCCAAACATAACCCGTAAACCGTGTTCACTTCCTTGACCACGAGAAGAGACCATCACGCTACACACGCGGTTGATGCATTTTAGTTTGATCTGTGTCAAGTTATCTACAACCGACATTAACAAATTCCCGCTCGCCACATAACCGCAGCACGGCTCTCAAAAGTTTATACCCAGCAGGTGTCCCAACTTAGCCCATGATAAGCTCTCGCGATCAACGAAGGATATTCCTTCTCCCAGAAGACCCGATCGCCTCTAATCCTGGTTTACAAGACATTTCGACAATGATAAAACAAGACCAAGATGACCGCCGATGCGCCGATAATCCCGATAGGAGCTGCACATATCTCGCTTCGTGGCAACACCGATGAGCAATCCGCATAACTAAAACCGCACCTCAAGTTTTCCGAGGGGCGCCGCAAAGGGCTCGTTTGGACCAACACTTAGACAAGCATTGTCCCGGGGGCTAATAAAGATGACCCTTGGGTTAATTACTCCCAAGGGAAAAGTAGGTGGTGGTGAGGCAAATGGTAAAACCAAGGTTGGGCCTTTGCCGAGCAGCTTTTATTCAAAGCGAATCGTCAAGGGGGTCCCATAAATCACTCAACAAAGGTAAGGAACGCAAAATCCGGAACATAATACCGCATGACGATAACTAGGGCGGCAAGAGTGGAACAAAACACCAGGCATAAGGCCGAGCCTTCCACCCTTTACCAAATATATAGATGCATTAATAATATAAGATATATTGTGATATCCCAACATAATCTTGTCCACCATGGAGCAATCTTCAACTTCACCTGCAACTAGCAACGCTATAAGAGGGGCTGAGCAAAAGCGGTAACATAGCCAAGCAACAGTTTGCGAGGAAGGGTGCAAATGGTTAGAGGCTAACATCGCAAATTGGGAGGCTTGATCAACAAGAGATAGGTAGCGCAACATAGCGATAGAACGAAGCAACTAGCATAGCAATGATGGTAATGAGATCCAAGGTGACGGTCCTCTTGCCTGAAATCCCGCTAGGAAGAAGAACGAGTCCATGAAAAAGTCGAACAGATGAAGACGAACCAAGCGTAGACGAACGGATCCTCACGATCGCAACGAAATAGGAACTATCGAGAAGAAGCACAACCGAAAAGAAGCAAACAACATAGTAAACAAACAACACATGAACAAGGCATGATGCACAACCAAATATGATGCATGACAAGGTTAAATGTCGTTAACATGGCAAGAGGTGAAGTATAATAAAACTACCTATCTAGGCAAGTTTAAATGGGGCCGGAACAACGAACAACAAAACCGGAAAATCCCCATATGCAAGTTTTGAAAATTGGTACTGTTCTGCCCTAAACCATATTTTAAAGTTGTTAAACAGGAAAAGTAAGTGCATCAAGTTAATCTATGCATTTTTCTACCCCATTTACATATAAAGAACATTTAATTCCGAGCTACGGTTATTTAGTTATGAAATAAATCATGTCAACATGTCAATCATGCAAATGATATGCAAGAAGCATTTTAAACATTTCGAGCATGGATAAAAGCAGCATATCGTGAAACTAGATAAAATTCGAAGCATTTTACATATATAGTTTGTTTAGTTTGGATGCATGCATATTTAAATATGAGCAAAGCAAAACAATGGCAGTTCTGAAAATATGCAAGCACTGGATATGACAAAAATCATAGACTGGAAAAAATAACATCGGGCCGAATCTGAAACAGTGGCAGTGGCCCAGGAGGATTTGGCCCAAGCAGCTGTGGGTGGGTGTGATTGATTGAAAAAATGACACAGGGAAAAAGAATTGAGGCTCCCTGGGATTCGATCCCAGGACCTCTTGTTGTTTGTGCGCCGAGATGACCAGTGCGCCACAAGCTAGATTATGCTGAATATTGGACTTGAGAGAACATGAAACATGATCACAGCTTGATCTGGGTGAAGCAAAAATTGGTGAAAACAAAAGGTGCGGTGCGGCCGTGGGGATTCGATCCCTGGTCGCCTGGGTGGAAGTGCAGCGCAACGACCAGCTTGGCCGAAACGTGTTTATGCACTGTAGGGGTTCAGCCCTAGATGACACATCCTCTCGAACTGAACTGAAGAAACACGAACAGGTAGCAAAAGGGAAAAATGGGGGCACACGGGATTTGATCCCGAGACCCCTTGGATACGAGCATGCGCTGTTAACCAGGTGGACTACTATATAACTCTGGTAAGGAATGCCTTATGATCGAGATGAATACCCTGGCGTTGATCTGACGAAACTGAAAAACGGACGGGGGACATGGCCAACGCTGGTAGCCAACACCAGAGGCTACAGGTCGCCGGCGGGGTTGCGGAAACGTACATGGGTGCATGCGTGCATGCAGGGAGCGGAGGAACGAAGCCGGAGCTCAAGCATCGAGCTGGAGCTCATCTCGGCTGCGACGCACAGCGATACATGGGCGCCTGTGCTGACGGGTATGTGGATCATGCTAAAGAAGCAGCTCGGCTCTAAGTGACGCAGAAGATGAACCAGAGCAAAACACAAAGGCCGGCCTCCCGGGTCGAGGCGGTCGGCCACGGCCACGGCGGGCGTGCAGCGAGGCGTGCGGGTTGGGCACCGAATGGCAGCAACGATGACGGAAAACAACGGGAACAATGATGGGGAGGAGAAGATCTTCACCGTCGGGGTGCTGCTGGAGTTGATCGGGCTCGACGGCGAGAAGACGCGCTGATCGGGGCAGCGTCCTCGTTTCCACGAAGCAGAGGAAGCAGGGGAGGAAGAGGACGACGTGGACGACGGCGTGAAGGCGAGAAGGCGTCTGATCTGTGACGTAGAGGAAGTAGTCAACGTCGGGGTACTCCTGGTGAACTTGGCTGCAGCTGGACTTGACGGAGACCACGCCGGCGAAGAGCATGTGCTCGTGTGCTCTCTTGGTCTCTCACAAGGGAGGAGGAGGAAGGCAGGGGAGATACCCTTGGTGGCGGCGGAAATGGGGAAAAGGGAGGAAGGAGAAACCCTAGGGGGATCTGCGATAGGGTTTTATAGGAGGCCAGGAGGTGTGGATGGTGCTGGCCTCGCCACGGCGGCCGTGTGTGCTCGGGTGAGCTGGAGTTACTGTGAGAGGGAAGGAGTGCGTGAGGTGGAAGAAAAGGAGGGAGAAAAGTGAATGACAGGTGGGTCCGGGGAAGGGGTAAACAGTGACCGCATGCGAATTTACCAGGGGATGGAATTGGGCTGCGGGTCTGCTGGGCTGCGCGCTGCTGGGCTGCTCTCTGCTGCGCTGAGCTGCTGCTGCCCTTTTCCCTTTTCTCCATTTTCCTCAGACAGAAAATAAACAGGAAAGCACAGGGATAGAAGAGGGGGGGTATGAGAGATATAAGAATATCCCCAAGACGCTGGAATTATGAACTATTTGAAATAATTGGTTTGGGCACTTTTAGAGAAATAAAATTATCGCAAGTTTGAATTAAATTCAAACTTGAGGCAATTTTGATTCCGACCAAAACAAGTCCAAAAGAGCTGAAAATTGGTAGAGAGGGTGTAGGCATGGTTTAAGATTTGCAGAAAATAAATGAACATTTTACTCGGACAAGAAAATGCCACTTGCAATAAATGTGTGACAATTGAAAGGAAGAAGCTAGTGATGGGGGGTTGCACTTGATGATGGTTTAGCTGGAAGGGCAAGTTGGAACAACAAGGAAGATGAGGAGGAGTTCAAAAAGATGACAAACATACAACAAATATGCACATGATAAATATGCACACTACAAAGATGATCATGATGCAAATGCAACAACAATGACAAATGCAATATCACAGCATATGGCATATAACAAAGTGATATGAACGTGGCAAACGAACAAAGATGGCTCAAAACAATATAATGACAAGAGGCACAATGCAACATAACAAGTGAAATGAGCATGGTGCAAGAAGCAAACACACGACACGGCACTCAACATGATCATGGCATAAACATGTAGGAATAAAATATGCAAAACAAATATGATAATGCAACAAACAAAAATAAACATACGGCAACAACTAAGATAAATTGAAGGCAACTGGAGCATCGGTCTCAGGGCGTCACACTATACCAAGGCCGCTTGGCAAACCTCGGTCTATTCCAAGAACGTTTAACACCCACTCACAACAAGAGACAAAAGGGAGACGCCGGAGGACATAGGAGCGCCGGATTGCAAAACGGACAACGGGGAAAATGCTCGGATGCATGAGACGAACACGAATGCAAAATGAGATGCACATGATGACATGATAAAATGCAACACGCAAGCAAATCACATGGCAACGACGGCGAATAACTGGTAGACACCTGGCGCAACAAATCCGGGGCGTTACAAGAGCGTGGGAGAATCGGGGGTAGTGGATGATGAGGACGGCGCGCCCGCCGCTGCGCAAAATAAGTACACCTCAAATTAATTAGCCTCCACCGTGCAAATGAATTATTGAAATCGATGGAAGGATAGCAGCGGATGACTTACACGGATGATAAGGCACGAGAATCGCCTTGTTCTTATTGGCGAGCATGAAACCGATGATGTAACCCCTCGCAGATTCAGCTGCTCGCATGCACTCCCAAGAAGCCTCGTGCATGTAGTACGGGTCAAGAACACGATATGACGATCCGCCAACCCCAATGATGTATTTCATGTGCAAGGCACAAAGGTGGACAAACGTAAAATCCAGCTTCTTCACGTGAAACATGTCGAATATGTAATCGAATCAGAGGAAGAACTTATCCGCGGGGAAGCTGTCGATGTACGACATTTGCCGTGGAACGTTATCCACGTAGAGTGGGTATCCTGGATCTTTCGAGGCGATGAGGCCTTTCTCTACCGCAGCACATCGTCATGAAGTCTCCTTAGATCGCCGAATCCGCCCGTAGCATCGCTGCGTAGGATTGGTCGACCGATATGCCATTTATCCGCATCGGGATATCTATACGGTCCCGGCCGAGGTCGCCGAGGCGGCTGGATCATAGAATCAGCTTTTTTTCCTTTCCTCGCTCTCTTCCTAGACTTCTTTACTACTGTAAGGTCGTCAATAATACGTTGAGACGATAATTCAAGCACCAACTCATGACGCTCAAACCCTGAGGAGGCGCCAGTATAGACATACTGTTCAGCGCCATCGTCATCCTCATCCTCATCCATGGCGACATCATCAGTGACTAATGGAGCCTCCTCCTTACCCCGTCCGCTATCACCGAACCCGAGACACGACGCTAATTGGGTAGGTGGGGTGTTGATGTTCATACCTTGCTAAGGCTGCGTGCTCGTGGGTGTGCTCCCGCCGCCTCGCACGGCGCACTTTTGGCCACAACAGACCCAACCATTGCAACAATCACCAAGCCATTGTGGGGTCTCGCCGTCATCCCCACTAGTATTAGAGGAGGCAAATTCTCGTGGCCGGCTTGACATCGCCATGGAAACCTTGAAGACGCTCGGTGGATCGCCGGTCAGGAACAATGGTTCTTCGCTCCATTATCGCCGCTTCCCCACGCCCACCTTCGCTCGCCGATGGTGTACAATATGGTGCACGGGTTTCGCTGCCTGCAAAGAAAAGTCTCGCGACGTGAGACATCCGAAAGGCAACGAAAACGGGAGATTATACATTTATATTGAAGGGGGCCGGTGTGACAGATACCGTGAGCGCGTCGAGCTCAGCCAAAGAAGAGGCACCACCGAGCACGTCTAGTGCGGGAGTCGGTGCTGGAGCAGGTGCGGGAGACAGTGCGGGAGCCGGTGTGGGAGCCGGTGCGGGAGCAGGTGTGGGAGCTGGTGCGGGAGGAAGTGTGGCCAAGAAGTCAGCAAGGGGAAAGTCCTCTGCATTTTTTTCTGGATTTTGCCTTGTCGAAGTGAAAACGCCCGTCGCCAAGGAAGTAGACAAATCTACAACCACCTGTTTTGCGGCAGCTACCGCTGTTGCGACTGTCTCAGATGATTTCTTCTCAACCGCAATCTCAACCTTCTTGTCGATGTTTTCTTTAGTTAACCTCTGTCTTTCCTTTCTCTCCTTCGTGGTCTCATGGTAGTACTTCTTCCACGTGGCGCCGTGTCCGACACCGTGCACGGGTCCATACGACGGTCGAGTATCCACCGATTATCGTTTAAATATGTTCAACGCCCGGTTGAATGGAGTGTCCCACTTGCCTCGCCAATGCCTCGACGACAAGTCGCCGCCGCAACTGCGCTGCTCTCTCCGCAAAAGGCACAAGGATCGCTATAAATATGACTAACGTGCAGTCAAATTGATCGTAAAATAAAATTACTAGCAGTCTCATGAACTCCGTAATGACCGTGTTGTCTCGTAAACCTTCTTCACTGGGTCCCACGGTGCCGGGCCTCGTGATGTCACACTCTGCGGACGGTAAAATCCGCCAAGGGGTCCGGATGCCTGCACTCATGCTTCCGCGCCCTCCTTGGCCCATTTGGACTCTTTCCGCCGTAATAACGGCTTCCGAGGTGGTGGCTCCCAATGTTCCTGCTTTGAAGCCCTTCATGTACTTAGATTTTTTTGGCAGCTTCGCCTCGCAAGCCTCCTTGAATATTTGAATCGCTCTTCCGTGATTGTCGGATTATCCTTTACAATCTCGGAGTAGGGTTCCTTGTCGCTGATCTTTGCTTTCACTCGATTTTTCCAGCGCCAACGCCGCTAAACTTGGTCATGGCATGTTTGTTTATCTTCTTCATTGCCGGGTCCTCGCCCGATCTTCATAATCCTTCTCATTCGCCCGGAACAAGAATATCCGTGAAACTTTTTAGGAGGGAGCTCCTCATATTTTCTATCTTGTGTAGTTTCTCATCGCTGATGGTGGCGGTTGTCCGCACGATGCAGCCTATTTGATTGTCGTATCACGCTGTTCCTCGGCGCCTTTGGCTCAAAATTGCCGCCGCCCACCTCCGTGACCACCAGCCTAGTAGTCCCGAGTTTGTTAGGAACCCATTGCCTCTTTGCTTTCGGTTCTACACCGCCCGCCCCCGAGGCAGCACCGTCTCAGAGCCGGTCTCGATGCCGGCTCAATCTCAGCGCCAGACTCGGTCTCAAAGACCGGTCTCAAGGTCGGTCTTAGTCCTCGATGCCACCGGTGGGCCCAGAACAACATCGGTTGATCGTCGGTAAGGCTAAAAATTTGTTCCGCCGCCCGACAGACGCCGCCGCAATCACCGTAACCCGTCCTTCATCGCTGCTAGCCATGTTTCCTATGATTAAATCTAGTCAATTAATTCTAGACCTAATAAAATGAATAATGACAGTAAAAAGGACTATTGTCTTGCAGAATGTTAACTCCTTCCCGGTGTGGCAATTCCGCACTCGATATGTCCTAGTTCAGAAGAAAGTCATGCCGAAATTCACGGAAAATTTCGCATGACCTTTGCTAAAAAGTGGACAAATCGAGAACTTGAAATTTGCCTTAATGTAAATGAATCAACATTCCGCAAAACATAGGCCACTCAAAGATCATTCCCCGAAACAACAAAGCCACTTGGTCACAATCGAACAACTTCAATGAAAAGATATAACATGAGCAAACACTATTGAGGAATTTGCATATAACATGGCCACTTCAATGAAAATATATAATCAACAATAATGGAATATGGAAATAAACATCTGTCAGAACCCCGACTCAATGCCACATCGATCTAGCATGTAACACCTCATATCACTTTGCGCCTCACGCACGGTATTCCCACGGTGTCGCCTTACCTTTGCCGGGACCGCTTATGCTTTTGGCACACGATATGATAGTGTCGCTAGCATCCATATGATAAGGAGCCCGGCCGACATGGCTAGTCGAAACCCAAAGTGGCAAGGCATCCATGACCCAAAGATCAAACGTGTCGGTCATCGGCGAGTGAATCCGGCTGTAGCACGGGCTAGCAGACTCCTGAGACCGGCTGTAGTGGGCTAACAGACTCCAGATTCATCGCGTGACATTTCTCAAGGGACGTATACAGAATGAAGAAGGACACATGCCGCCAGCCTAAGTGTTCCGGAGCAAGAGCAAGCTACTGTGGCTCAAGGAAGCACTAGGAGACATTTCCGAAGAGAGGCTACCAAGGATAAACAACTAGATAGTCAGATCCCACACATACCAAGCATTTCAATAACATACACACAATATGCTCGATATGTGCAATACAACATGGCATCACAACATGACTCTACAACTCAAGTATTTATTCATTAGGCTCCGAGTAGCGAGATATTACAAACATGGGTCTCACGACCCAACATTCAGAGCATACAAGTCAAAGCGCAGGCGGAAGCTAACATGTCTGAGTACAGACATCTACAAATGAAAAAGGCTTAGAAGCCTGACTATCTACCAGATCCTGCCGAGGGCACAAGATCGTAGCTGAGGTATTAAGCTAAACGTCGAAGTCGACGCGGAACTACTAACGAGACCGAAGTCTCTCTGCAAAAACATAAAATAGGCAAACGTGAGTACAAATGTACCCAGCAAGACTTACATCAGAACTAACTACATATGCATCATTATCAACAAAGGGGATGGTGGGGTTCAACTGCAGCAAGCCATCTTTGACTCGGTGGCTATCATGAATTACTACTGCAAGTAACTCTTTTGAGGTGGCGCACACGAGTCCACATATTCACCATATCAATACACCACTATGGATCCGCTCCCGTCTCCCTACGAGAACGCCACCATAGCACTCACACTTATCTTGTGTATTTTAGAGTATCCATTTTCACTTGTCTATGAACTATTATAGGCAACCCAGAAGTCATTTACCGCGGACACAGCTATTCGAATAGATGATGTTAACCCTGCAGGGGTGTACTTCTTCACACACGCTCTCACCACTTATCGCCGTTTACACGACATGTACTCGACAACCTTCAAGCGGAAGCCCAACGAGGGTGTCACCATGACCTACCTAAACACTCAAGTCTCTAGTCCAGTTTATCGCCTATTCGGTTCCATCCGCGAGGAGATCCGCCGGGTTTCGCCACAGCCCCAAACGATGTGTGGGGGTTCCCGAGACACCAAACGGGCGCCGCAGACACCGGCCACGGTGTATCTACCGCATCATAGCTCACCCCTAGGGTCAGCGCCACGCACGGCCTCCAACACATATCCTACAAACACCGTAAACTAGTTGCAACTCCCGGACAGAGAACAAGGGTGAATAAGAAGTCGAGAGGGTCCATTGGTTTCGGGCCCAATGCGTGGTAGTATCTGCTTCATGGATCACAAACACAGAACTCCCGCCTCATGGACGGCTTCAATGAGACAACCCACCATGTACTCCTACATGGCCTCTCACCGCTACCTTTACCAAATCGTGTTCACACACTTAGCTCACACACAGTAGGACATGTTCACACACCTCTTATTTATCCTAGATGAATCAGACCTGACACAACTCTAAGCAATAGCAGGCATGACAAATAAGCATGAATGAGTAGGCACATCAGGGCTCAAACAACTCCTACTCATGCTAGTGGGTTTCATCTATTTACTGTGGCAATGACAGGTCATGCAGAGAGAGCAGGAGCGAGAGAGTGGGATTGTATCGGAAGGAACAAAGGGGTTTTGCTTGCCTGGCACTTCTGAAGATAGTATAGCTCTTCATCGGTGTCATCGAATTCATCGTCAAACGCCGCTCATCGAGAGGGACAAATACCGCAAACAAGGAATAACAAAATCAATGCAATGCACAATATGATGCATGATCATGACATGGCAAAATGAGTGTGTTGGGCTAATGCAACTAACAACAGGTTAAATGAAGTTGGTTTGAACCCTAGGTTCAAATTCAAACTCCATATGTGCTTATTTAAATGACAACTATGCAAATTGCCATATACAGCAACCTTAGGTTGTTCAAACATGCATGAAAATGGTACAGATGGAAAGGTTGGATTTTTCTGATCATTTTTCATATATAATTTATTTCATTCAGAGTTACGGTTAAATTTATATAATTTTTAGAAGTTAATAATATTTTCTGGAATTTCCTGAACAGAAATAAATCCAGAAATTACATTATTGCATCAGCATTACGTCATGCTGACCTCAGTAGGTCAATAGGCGCCATCCAGGTCAAACTTGACCAGTGGGGTCCACTGGTCAGTGACCCAGTGCCGATTACAGCGGCTGACACATGGGACCAGGTCAACGGCCACGTCAGCAAGGTCAAAGTTGACACGTGGGTCCCACTGGGTTAAGGACTAATCTAAACCGAAAAATAACTTAAACTAAACAGGCACAGGGCCCACTTGACAGTGGCTCTAGGGGTGTTTAGCAGAGTCATTAGCGCTAATTAAGCCGGGATTAGGCCGGCGGCTAATCGCCGGCGAGGCCAGAGGCGGCGGTGGGGCTCGGGGTTGCTCTACGGGGCACGGTTCGAGCCGCGGCTAGGCGCGTTGGAGTGCCCTCGCCGGCCCGCGTCGTTTGGTCGTGCTAGCCGGGCCTGTGGTGGCAGGAGGCGACGGCTACGAGCTCGGCAGCGGTGGCCGGCGTTCGGGCACATGTGGTGCGGTGGCTACGGCGTTCAACAGAAAGAACGAAGAGGGGAAGGAGGAGCAGAAGCTTACGGCGGTTGCAGAAGGCATCAAAGCGGGCTCGGGACGGCACGCGGGAGTCGTCCACGCGTCCAGGGCCTCGCTTGCAGCGGTGAGGTGGCTGCAGGCGCCGGGCACACGCCTGCCCTCCTAGCGCGGTGGAGAAGACGACAGAGGCGCCAGTGGGCTGGGCAACGAGCCGGGCCTGCCATGTGTAGGTGGGCTGTGGGCTGCCTGTGGACGCCAGTAAGTCTCTCTCTCTTTTCTGCTTTTCTATTTTTCAGAACTTTAGGGCTTTATTAAAAATACTTAGACTCTTTGAAAAATCATGAAACTACTCATGATCACTATTGGGAATATATCCTACAGTAAACATTTTAGTTTATGATTATTTGAGCATTTAAAATATTTAATAGCATTTAAATGCCCAAATGCAAATAGAGTATGATTTAATCCAGAGCCCAAATATGTCATGGAAAAATGTGCATCACCTCCGTTATCGCTTCCAAAGATTTCCAAGAATGATGAACATTTTTGAAAGCCATTTGGATTTACTGGAAATATTTTGGTTGAACCTAGTGATCTCCTTTAATGTTAGGTTTAGGCAATCCCCATTTCGAGTTTAAATGAAAATGAAAATGATGCATGGATGCAATGCCACTAATTACAAGAAGATTTCTAGGGCTGTGACAACATCAATGACATATATCATATAAAAACAATCTTGTTTTTTGTTTACATAGCAACAATTAGTTTGACCAAGTTTTTGAAAAGAAAAACAATTCTGTTTTTTGTTTATAGTTAAATGCCATAACTAGATTTTCTCTAACCCTTTTGACCTCACCAAAATTTCCACAGCAAGACCTTAGTACCTACACCCAATTTCTTCAAAAATATTCAGGTCCATAGTCCAAATAATTCAAATTTCATTTGAATGTAATTTGGAACAAATTGAGGTCCGTAGTGAAAATATTTTTTTATAGCTAAGTGTTTTTTGTTTATACCCTCTGTTAATTTAAATCGAAATGCTACTATTATTTATATACCCTCTATTAGTTTAAAGCTAAATGGAATTACTGTTTAGGAATTTCATAAAAATTGCCCTAGCTAATTTCCTAAAAAAATTGCTAATCATTTTTCCTAAATGCTATAAAATGCCTACTGCCCTAAAAAAAATCTAGGGTTCATATGAACATCAACACAGTATCAACATATATATAATTTCCCTAGCAGAGAGAAAGAGGAGGGTAGGGGATAGGAGAGGCATAGCCTTACGGTTGGCGGCGAGGGCAGGCTCTGGCTCGGCCAGCGGCGGTGAGGTCGAGGGCGGCAGCGGTGAGCTTGAGGGAGGCGACAGTGTGGTCGACGACAGCCTTGGGCGGCGGCTGTGAGGTCGAGGGGGCGGCTCGGCGGGCAAGTGTGTGGTCAAGGCGCAGGGCGGCGGTAGTGTGGTTTAACGCTGCCTCAGGCGGTGGCGGTGTGGTCGAAGGCGGCAGGGCAACGACGGCGATGGAGCAGTTGGGGGACAAGGGGGAGTAGAGAGGGGGGGGGGAAAGGACTTAGCGAAATTTTGAGCCCAGGCTACCGGGATTTGAGTCAAACTAGTAGTAGCGCGTTTTGGCGAAATGCACTATAGCTAAGATAGCTATAGCGTGTTCCAGAGAAACACGCTACAGCTATCCCTTTCTGTTTTCTTTTTCTTTTTCTTTTGTTTTCTTTACATTTTCTTTTTTTTTTCATTTCTCCTTTTTCTGTTTCTTTCATTTTCATTTACTTTTCTACTTATTTTTCTATTTATTTTCTTTTACATAGCAGTAGCACTCTCACAAAAAAAACGCTATTGTTATAAATGTTTTTAGCAGTAGCGTGCTTCTGGGACAACCGCTACTACTATTCCTAGCCTACCGGCACTAGTGAGGGAACTTTAGTACTAGCGCTTTTCTGTGAAGATGCGCTACTGCTAAAACAATGTTTGTAGCGTGGTTTTGAAACAATCGCTACTACTAAGTAGCGCTAGCGCCGAGTTTTGACCAACGCTACTGCTATACCTCTGTGTATAGCGTTTTACCTAGTAGTGGTCGCATGGCCATGCTTATCCTAGTCGGATCACATGAGGGCGCCAGAGTATATCTCTCCTGATCGGAGGGCAAATCCCATCTTGCTCGACCATGTCTCGCAAAGATGGACCGACAAACCCAAACCTACCTTTGTAATTACCCACCACGAAGTAGCATTTGGTCGGCCCAAAGCCGCCTGTCACCATCCCGAGTACATGCGCCACCAGTCTTAGGACATAGAACGATGTTGTACTAGAGACTCATAGATGACATATCGCTGTGTCTCATAGTTGGGTCTGTCCAACTCGACCTTATTCGACTCGGATCACCACGCCGAATCCGACCAGCACTTTCCAAGTCCATATTATCCGTTAGCATCCAATGCTCCATGGGTAGTGAGACTAAGCCATCGACCGTGTCATATGCTAGTCTAGTCGGCTGCGCGTCCACACAGCCCTTTCGACTAGGGACCTTTTAGGACAGTCACCATACAATGCATAGTCCCACAAAATAGTCACGTACTTGCAGATACACATCATTCATAAACACATAGGAAATATCATCATACATGATTGCCTCTAGGGCATATCTCCAACAAGCTCGGCACTGGTTGAAAAGCCTTCCCAAAAATTCAATTGGGAGCTGGGAGGAACTCGAGGACGCTTTCAAGGCCAATTTTCAAGGGACTTATGTCCGGCCTCCAGATGCTGATGATTTAAGTCACATAATCCAACAACCCGGAGAGTCCGCCCGCAAGATTTGGAACAGAGTCCTCACTAAGAAGAATCAAATTGTTGATTGCCGGATGCCGAAGCCTTAGCGGCATTCAAACATAGCATCCATGACGAGTGGCTCGCCAGACACCTCGGCCAAGAAAAGCCTAGGACAATGGCAGCCCTAACAAGCCTTATGACCCACTTTTGCGCAGGTGAAGATAGCTGGCTAGCCCGTAAAGGCACCAGTGACCCTAGCACATCTGAAATAAGGGATGGCAACGGGAAGCCACGGTGAGGGAGTCCCGGACTAGGGGGTGTCCGGATAGCCGAACTATCATATTCGGCCGGACTCCTGGATTATGAAGATACAAGATTGAAGACTTCGTCATGTGTCCGGTTTGGACTTTCCTTGGCGTGGAAGGCAAGCTTGGCGATACGGATATGTAGATCTCCTACCATCAGAATCGACTCAGGTAACCCTAACCCTCTTCGGTGCCTATATGTCGGAGGGTTTTAGTCAAGAGGACTAACAACAATCATACCATAGGCTAGCTTCTAGGGTTTAGCCTCTCTGATCTCGTGGTAGATCTACTCTTATACTACCCATATAATCAATATCAATCAAGCAGGAGTAGGGTTTTGCCTCCATCGAGAAGGCCCG
Organism: Aegilops speltoides; assembly: GCA_021437245.1. Taxonomy (NCBI): domain Eukaryota; kingdom Viridiplantae; phylum Streptophyta; class Magnoliopsida; order Poales; family Poaceae; genus Aegilops; species Aegilops speltoides. The sequence goes on from CM038142.1 coordinate 236,616,467, forward strand.
AACCTGGGTAAAAACATCATGTCCCCTGTCTCCTGTTACCATCCGCCCAGACGCACAGCTCGGGACCCCTACCCGAGATCCACCGGTTTTGACACCGACATTGGTGCTTTCATTGAGAGTTCCTCCGTGTCGCCGCCATCAGAAGGATGCCCCGCCCCGCCTTTAAAACGGCATCGGGCTAAAGGAGCTTTGGCTATCGGCCAAACTTCTAGATAGGCGGTTCCTTTATGACCGCCTGCTCGTCGCCGCTACCGACGATGACTTCGGTCATCGAAGCAATCTTCATGTCAACTCGAACTCGCCGAGTAGTTAGATCCGATGGAGCTCTTCCTTAAACAAGCTCTTGGATCGCATCGCCGCCTCGAGTCGCTATGCATCACGATCGATTGGGCTCATACCCGATCTGAGAGAGATTAACTCTCCCCAGGTTACCCACCACGTTGCTGTGGTAGAGGATCCTTCTTCTATCTTAAGGACTAGTTACGTCCGGATTCCTGATCCCTCCATGCCGGATTCCCGCGGAGGGGAGGACGTCACTCGAGCCCTGAACGTAAAGTCAGGCAGCGGGCTAGATTCATTGGACAACATCCAAGAACCCAAGGTTCCATGTTTGGAAACTTCTTGGCCCCTGAGTTTTAGATTGGACGGGGTTCTGAATTTAATTACACCCGCCCACCCACACACAAGCGATCTATCCCAAATCTGGCAAGAGCCAGCAGAAACAAAGACAAAGACATCGGGCCGATTCCTCCTAGTCATAAACAGGATAAAGGATTGTCGTGAGGAGGACGCATTTCATTCTTCTCGCAATAATTGCAAGGACAAGGAATCCTCAACGCCGTAAGTCGTCAGGAAATTACACGCCACGACTTGGCGCCCATAGTACGAAAGTACTGGTGATGGAAAGCGCCTGGAAAACCAAAATCAATTTTTGGGACAGTCCGGCCCTGAATACAACCCCAGTCCGAAATAAAAGGGTGCATCATCGCCAGGCACCCGGGTTAAATACCAAAAAGCAAAAACCCTCTATAGGGTACGAAACCGTACTAGAGGGATGGCTCAACGGACCCTGCAAAATTCATAGTACAGAGGGCGCCACTCCAACTCATAGCCTTAGAGCATCTTGGATACTACGGCAGGTGGCCAAAAGTGCCGAAGAGCTTCTAACTCCAGAGCACCACCCAAGGATACTAGTATCAGACAATAGCCTTCGAGACTTTCGTGATCAAATAATATGTGGAAACGAACACTCGCAACCTTGTCAAGTCTACCAAGTAGCAACAAAAACCCATGGAGGACATGGCTATTACCTTTAATGCCAAGGATTTAACCTAAATTCAACAGCCCGAGCACCACCAGATTGGTCCTCGCCCAAAGAGGTGGACATCTTTCGCCTTACCAAGGTACTCATGGACGGTGGGAGCGGATCGAACCTCATTTACGAGGAAACCCTCCAAAATGGAAATAGATCGAGCCGCATTGAGCGAAGCAAAGACAACCTTTAGAGGAATAATCCCTAGTAGGGAAGCATGTCAGACAGAAAAATTCACACTGGATGTGGTGTTCGGCACGCCAGATAATTACATGTCCGAGGAGGTCATGTTCCAAGTGGCCCCGTTCAGCAGCGGATATCACGCTCTATTAGGGCGAGAGGCATTCACAATTTTTCAAGCTATACCCCATTACGGGTACATGAAGCTCAAAATGCCCGACCCAACGGAATCATCACTCTTGCTAGTGACCTGACATAGCACTGCGTACAAAAACAAGACAGCCAGACTGCCCCGAGGCACTATCCGGAAGCGCTTAGCGTCGAGGAACTCACCACGCTGCGCCCATGCCAAATAGGGACGATGTGATACTCGATAAGAGATCCAAGTCCACCTTCTTTAAACTAGCGGACGAAATAGTCAAATTCCAAGTCCATCCAATGACCCTACAAAAACGGCTCCATTGGGGCACAATTAAACCCTCGATGTAGACGCCAGACTACGAGAATTCCTACGAAAATTGGGACATCTTTGCTCGGCACCCTTCGACATGCCAGAATCCCACGCCGGCCGGCCGAGCACAGCCTAAACATCATAAAAGGATTCAAGCCACCAAATAGGCTCTTCAAGCTTTCTCCGAACCCAAGAGACAGCCATGGAGAGGAGCTAGCCAAATTATTGGAGGCCGATTCATCAACGATATAAAACATCCGGACTGCCTAGCAAACCCGGTGATGGTACCAAAGAAGGACAAATCTCGCGCCTATGCGCCGATTTTAAAGACCTCAACAAGGCTTGCCTAAAGGATCCTTCCTCCCCCAAGATCGATCAAATTATCGATGCTACCGCAGGACACGATTCATTGTGTTTCTCGACGATACTCCGCTACCACCAAATTAAGATGGCAGAGTTCGACGAGGTCAAGAACGGCATTCATCACCCCATACGCCCATTCTCGCTTCAACACAATGCCCTTTGGGCTCAAAAACACCGTGCAACATATATCAAGCATGATTCGTATATGTCCGCAAACCAGATAGGCAAAACAGTGGAGGCATACGAGACGATGTGGTCGCAAAACCAAACACGCCGAAACTCTAGTAGACGATTTGAGGCTCACGCTCGATAATCTCCAACAAATGACATTAAGCTTAACCCGAAAATGTGTTTTTGGCGCATCACCGAAAGCTCTTGGGCTTCATTGTATCCGTAGAGGAATTGAAGCAAACCCGCCCAAGATCCGAGCTCACACAATTGATATCCCAAAGGACCTCAAACAAATACAAAATTGATGGGATGCGGAGGCTTTAAGCCGCTTTATCTCCCGCTTAGGAGAAAACGATACCCTTTATCGACTCTCCGACGCACCAACACTTCAAGCGGACGGATGCCTCCACGGCCGGACTCAAAGAAATAAAAGCCATATTGGCAACAAACCCGGTCCTGGCAGCGCCCAACATAGGCGAACCAATGCTATTATATATCGCGGCAACTCATCAAGTGGTGAGCGCGATGCTCATTGTCGAACGAGAAATGGACAGACAGAAGTTCCCCCTTCAAAATCCAGTTTACTACGTGTCCACTGTCCTGACTCCATGCAAGTCATGGTACCCACATTATCAGAAGATAGCGTACGCGGTGTTCATAGCATCCTGGAAGCTGCGACACTACTTTCAAGAGTGTTCGATAACAGTAGCCTCCGAAGTACCTATGAATGACATTATAAGCAACCGCGACGCGACGGGCCGGATTGCCAAATGGGCCATTAAGCTCCTCCCGTTTGACATAACCTATAAGCCACGGTGAGCTATTAAGTCACAAGTGTTGGCTGACTTTATCGCCGAATGGACTGAAGCCGAACTCCCTAGAGAGTACGGCGCAAATTCCAACTGGATCATGCACTTCGATGGCTCCAAAATGTTGGCTGGTCTAGGGGCTGGCGTCGTGCTGACATCCCCAACAGGAGATATGGTTCAATACGTACTCCAGATAATGTATACGGACTCCAACAACGTTGCTGAATACGAGGCCCTTCTACATGGCCTCCGGATGGCAGTCTCCATGGGCATTCAACACCTCGAGGTGCGCGGGGATTCAAACCTCGCGATATCCCAAATAAATGGAGACTTCGATGTCAAGGATCCGAAAATGGCAGCTTATCGTAACGCCGTCCTAAAAATGTCAGCTCGGTTTGAGGGGCTCGAATTTCACCATATAGCCCGGGATAACAACCAGGCAGCAGACGCATTGGCACGCACTGGCGCAAAGTGCGATGCCGTCCCTCCCAACATCTTCCTAGAGAGGCTGTTCAAGCCATCCATACTATGGGAGGGGGAATCCGAAAATAATAACCCGGACCTGACCGCACTGCCCGACACCGAACATTCTGATACAATTGGTGGTTCTGCCAATGAAGTAACATCCTTAGCCCACGTAATAATGGTAGTCATTGCCCCATGGACGGAACCATTCCTAGCCTACCTAACCAGGCAGGAACTTCCCGAGGACCAAAACGAGGCCCGCTGCATAGTGCGGCGATCTAAAGCCTATAAGGTCCATGAGGGAGAGCTTTATAAGAAAAGCACAACCGGACTCCTTCAAAGGTGTATCTCCAAGAGGAAGGGCGGAACCTTCGCTGAAATTACGCTGACTCAAGGGCACCATGTCAGTAGTTCGGCCCTTGTAGGCAAGGCCTTCCAGACAGATTTTATTGGCCGACGCCCGGTGGATGCTCGTGACTTAGTCCAATGATGCATCGCTTGCCGCTTTTTGCTAATCAAAGCCACATGCCACCCATCGCTTCTCAAAACTATACCAATAACTCGCCCTTCACGGTCTGGGGGCTTGACATGGTTGGACCCCTTAAAGGAGGAACCCACAAGCAAAGATACCTACTGGTCACTGTGGACAAGTTCACCAAATGGATAGAGGCCAAGCCTGTTAAGACGGCCAAATCCGGACCGGTGATAGACTTCATATCAGGGGTCATACACCGTTATGACGTCTCCCATAGCATCATCAATGACAACGGCACGAACTTTACGGCCGACGAGGTTAAACTCTGGTGCAAAAACATGGGCATCAAACTCGACTATGCTTCAGTCTATCACCCTCAAACTAACGGTCAAGTCAAGCGAGCAAATGGTCTAATCATGAGCGGCATCAAACCCCGATTAGTGCGGTCCCTTAAGGAATCTAACACGCACTTGGTAGAGGAGCTCGACTCCGTACTCTGGGGGCTATGGACCACTCCGAATCGCACCACCGGATTTACACCATTCTTTATGGTGTACGGCGCAGAGGCAGTTTTGCCCTGTGACATAATTCATGACTCACCTCGCGTGCGCATGTGCGAAGAAAGAGAAGCCGAGCTCCATCGGCAGGACAGTTTGGACGCATTGGAGGAGGAGCATGACATGGCAAAATCCTGTTCCGCATTCTATCAATAGCAAGCTCGAAGATATCAAAGCAGAGAAGTACGGGCCAAAACTTACAACGTTGGCGAGTTAGTTCTACGCTTGTCGGACAAGAAAAAGGACAAACTCAAGCCCAAATGGGAAGGTCCCTTTATCATCGACCAAGTCCTGACCGGTGGAGCATACCGTCTGCGAGATGCATCGGATAACCGACTCGAGCCGAACCCATGGAACGCAGCCCGTGTGGGGATCCCGACTCATAAGTCGTGATAACCGAATGCACGTGTACAGTGATCCCAGAGATCAATGCTCACTGAACACACAGAAGCTGAATAACAAGAGTCTTACATCCATACATACCGTATTACACAAGTAGGACCATTATGGTCAAGTCTTGAGTATATCATCGCAGCGGAATTCTTCGTCGATAACTTGGAACCACGCCATCTGCCTTAACCCTACAGGCATCCTGACTGGGAAACGTCCTAGCTCGCATGCTCATCATCGAAGTATTCTTCATCATATCCTGTTCTTTCATGCCTGGTCAATAAAATAACCAGTGGCAAGCCAATGAGTACTTTGAATGTACTCGCAAGCAACCCATGTTTTGGTTCAAGGTACAACAATGCATGACATAGGTAAATTTGCATAAAGCTAGTTTTGAGTGCAATGACATGTTCAACATCCTATAAAGCATGCATCAAGAGAGTTCAAGCAACCATGAGGACTGGTTATAGATATCAACATAATAGAGTGGGCACCAACCCATTTATCATAAACAGAGTGGGCACCAACCCATCTCAGTCGTGTCAAGTCCTCTGACTTGACCCAAGTAGTTTCATCACCACACTCACATGGTTGAAAACCCTGGACATAGTTTAAGCAAAGACCGCCAACCGGCCCTTGACCGTGGACACGGCTATTCAATAGTTTTACACTGCAGAGGTTGCACACTTTACCCACTAGATCCGGGAACTTCCGTGTCATCCACGACCCGGTACTCAAGTATCCGGTAAGCACCGATCACTACCTTTCCCTAGACGACACTAACATGGAGTCCACTGATTGGCAAGAACCCCCGTGCCCAACATTTCAAATAACATTTTCGTGGAGCCTTGCTCCCATATTCATCACATACCACTGGCACGGGGTACCAATGGTGTGTCTGGTGCCCCATAAAGATGGTCATGGCCGCCCTACCGGCACGACCCGGCCCCAAGAGAGAGCACCAACTCTCCCCGCCACTAGTAATGCGGCTCCAAGCTAGTATCGGTCTAGGTACTCAATAATGCCCTTTCCCATATAAGGGTAGAGTGGTCGCCATGTAAGGTTGGGACACCATCAAATCTTAAATCTAATCCGCTGAAAACAACACACGCTGTTTCGACACCACTTCGCCATCAAGTGGTTACCCATCTCATCATCTCCTCGGCATAAGTGGCACCCGATGGGGTTTTCAAAAGTCTTTGAAAATATTTTGTCTCCATCACCATGCATATCCCCGCCCTTTTATGTAGCATCTACCTTTGCATCCTATCTACTCCCACCGGCATAACCCTCATAAGAAGGTAGGGTCATGCACAATGCAAGTATCAACGAGTGAATAACGGAGGCAACCAACCCACGTGGTTCACCATCCCACCATGATTCCGATGCAACAATAATAAGAGCTATATATGACATGCATGTAAAGGGGTTTCATAGTCATGGTCAAAGGGCTGCTTGCCTGTTTAACAAAATCTTTGAGGTCTTCAAATATCTCTGGTCCAACTCCGGGCATTCCGTCTATTTCGTCAACTATCGACGAAAGGAACCACAATAAGCAAAACAACAAGGCAGGAAATAAAAGTGCTCTAAAAATATGAGTTGGACTTTTCTAGGATACCTCTGGTCATATGAAGAGTGACCAAAGTGGTTTCAATGGAAGTGGATTTATGGATATTTCTAAACATTTCGATAGGATGGAATCAAGGGATTTATGGAATTGCAAGAAGTGTACAGAAGAATTATTTTGAAAAATGAGCAAAGGCACCCATTTATCAAAGGATGATTTTAGAAGCATCTAGGAATTGGTTTCACTGGATTTGGAGTTCAAATGAATTTCCTATGCATTTGCAAGGTAAATAAATATGAAGAAATGGCTCAATAATTTATGTGGTACAGAAAGTATCAAGAAAAATGTTCATAAACTAGGTTATGAACTTAGATTCATCTAGGAATTGGAACCATGGCATTTGGAGCAAGTTTGAGCCTTCTGTGACTTTCTAAAGTTTATGACAGAAATGGAAATATGGGATTTGATAAATGTTTGTGAAGCAAATATTTATGGAAAAATGTGCAAATTGCACCATGTGATAGATCAGGAATTTATGAACTTATAGAAATTGGAATCATCAAATTTGGAGTTGATTTGATTTGTTTGTGGATTTTAGAAACTCCATAGAAAAGAAAAAGGGGAAAAGGGCTTTACCCAATGGGCTGGACCTGGGCAGCGACGGCGCGCATCGGGCGAAGCTTAGCAGCAGGCGCCATTGGGCCGCCCAATGCTCGCCACGCTGGCACAGGCCACGCCGGCGGCGCTTTCGAATACGCCAGCTGGGAAGGCGCACGGCGAACTCGCTCCACTTAAACGGCAGGGCCCGCCCACCGATCGCTGACGAGCGGGGCCCGCTTGTCGGGTTCGTCCCCAACCTCCCGCGCGGGTGCGTCGGGCGATAGACGAGGCGAGGCCGGACGGTGCGGGCGCTCTCCCCGGCGGTACGGGCCACCTCCGGCGACGCCCGGCGATCGAGCGCCAGAGGTTATGCCGCACCCACCCGTGGGTGGCACGGTCTCCCCGAGGCACCGGGCTGAGCAGGGCACTGGCCGCGGCGGACGAGGATGACAGTGAAGTTGGGGGCACGATGCTGCGGCCGTGGAGAAGAAGAAATGGAGTCCGGGAGAGGTCCGTGGGGAAGTGGGCGATGCTCTGGTGCAGGTAGGAGGGTGAGAGGAGCACCGGAGAGCTCAAATTTGAGCGGTGGTCGGCGGCAAGATTTCCAGCCATGGAGGTGGATGGGGGCACTAGGGGAGGAATGGATGGGCCTGGGGAGCGTACGGGAGAGAGAGAGAGCCAAAGGACTCCAGAGAGAGACCTCGGACGGCCTTATATGGCGAGGCGATGGTGCACCGCGGGTTCGTGCGCCGGCGAGCTCGTGCTCGTCGCTACGGGCCACGGGATGGTGTTGCACCGTGTCTAGGGCGTTCCTGGATTCGGTCTAGGGCTAGGTAAGAGAAGAGAGGGAGCAGGGGGGCCAGGGGCACCACGCGTGTGAGGTCGCCCATTGGAGCGCTCGGGCGCCCGGTGTCTGCTAGCGCGAGGCGCGGGAGGAGGAGAGAGGAGGGGCCGATCACAGAGCGGTCGCGGACGCCGAGGCACCTCGACCGGGCGCGAGGGGAGGCTCGAGGTGGTCGGGTGTGCTGTGTCAACGGCCGGGAGCACGCCGACGTGCTCCAGAAGCGTGCAAATGGCCGGCATCCGCGCTTTTCCTCGCCTCACGCGCCCACTCGTGTCTAGTGGCTGCAGGAAGAATAAACAAGGGGAGGAGGCCTTGGATGCTCCGGGACCCGGCAGGAGGAGAGAGAGGTGAGAAAAGGGAGAAATGCAGCTGTCCGAGAGGAAAATGAATCCTCGCCCCTTAATCATTGCCTCTCTGCAGGGAAGCACATCAGGGGTAGAGGGGGACTAGGAGGGGCTGTGGTAAAAAGGAGAAGTCATGGAGATTAGTGGAAGGGGATAAAACATGAATTTTGAGATACTGTCAGAAGGTGTTTGATGTTGGTTTGGGAAAGTAGATGATCTCCATTTGCCATGAGGCTTGATAGGGTCAAATGGTATGAGAAAATAAGAGGTACCACCAAGATTGAGTCCATTTGGGAAAAGTTGCCAATGCAACTTTTGTAAACCCTCAAATCAGCAGAAATGGACTTTCCAAGATTTAGTCATGCAAATCCATTCTCCTTGATGCACCACTTGGTGTAGTGTCATCATTTGATCATGTTAACATGCTCACAAAAGTTGGGGTCAAGGAGAAAAGTTGGCAAAGGCAAAGTTGTTCAAATTTGGTTCTCAAGTAAAGGGTTTTGGGGTACTTTGATCAAGTTAACTTGTTCTCCAACTTGTGCCATTTGGTCTAGATGAATTATTAGACCATTTGAGCAAGTACACAAGGTTTGAGAACATTTGGACATGTTTGGCAATGTAAAGTTGCTCAAACTTCAAAATGGATGTAAATGGTTTTGAGAGGATTTGATGATGTTATCTTGTTCTCCAAGTCACGAGACTTGGCAAGATCACCAAATATGTCATATGTGACATGATAGAATTTTCTTGGAGTTTTGGAGAATATATCTTTGTAAATATTTCAAAAGCTTGAAATATCCGTAAAGGGTTTATGAGGGATTTGACCAATATTTTGAACATGACCATGTGTTAAAACTTTATATATGGACAATATATGTCCACTTAGTTTCCTGATTTTTTCAAATATTTTTAAAACAATAAAATAATTTTCCTATTAAAGACCATTTCTGCCTTAAGAAAAGCTTTCAGATAAAATAGGAAAATAACTTTTAAAATTATATTTTTGTGGCTTCTGGGTATCCTATATCTAATAGGAGTCAAATACATTTTTAGAAAGATTTTTACTGCCGTTAATTAAGTACTTGCAGTGCAAACCTCAATTCAGGGGTTTTTGGAAAAACTAAATTTAGAAAATACTTTTTGGCCAAATTATTTTTGTAAGAAAATTCTATATTGCTCTATACACATAGCATGATCATTGGGAAAAGGTTTTGGATCAAGGAGATGAAGTATAGGAATTGGAGGATTTATTTGATTTTTAGAGCACTAGCAAACAGCTGGCAAACATTCAATCAAAGCAAAGACAAAACACTCAAAAGTTTTTGTCAAACCACATTTAGCATGATTTAGTGACTTGAGTGTTGTGAAAATCAGGGTGTGACAGACCTACCCCCCTTACAAGAATCTCGTCCCCGAGATTCCTAGACTAGGCGCGGAAAGGGATACAGATGTCAGGACCCCGACTCAATGTCACATCGATCTAGCCTGTAACACATCATATCACTTTGCGGCCTCACGCACGGTATCCCAACGGGTGTCGCCTTACCTTGGCCCGGGACCGCTTATGCGCTTTTGGCACACGATATGATAGTGTCGCTAGCATCCATATGAAAAGGAGCCCGGCTGACATGACTAGTCGTGAAACCCAAAGTGGCATGACTTACAGGACAGCATCCATGACCCAAAGATCGAACGTGTCGGCCAACAGAAGTAAGTTCCGGCTGTAGCACTGGCTAGCAGATTCGTAAACCGGCTGAAGCGGCTAACAGACTCCAGACTAATGCGTGACATTTCAAGGGATGTATACAGAACGAAGAAGGACACATGCCGCCAGCCTAAGTGTTCCGGAGCAAGAGTAAGCTACCATGGCTCAAAGGAGACACTAGGAGACATTTCCGTAAGAGAGGCTACTAAAGATAAACAACTAGATAGTCGATCCCACACATACCAAGCATTTCAATCATACACACAATATGCTCGATATGTGCAAATACAACAAGGCATCACAACATGACTCTACGACACAAGTACTTTATTTAAGGCTCAGAGAGCCATTCATATCATACACGCAAGTACGGGTCACACGACCCACATACAAGTCATACAATCATACAAGCCAACAATGAAGTGTTTTGTCCGAGTACGCATAACTAGTAAAATAAAAGAGGCTTGGGTAAGCCTAGCTATACTACATGGTCCTTCACTTGCTCAGATCACCACCGGGCCTTAGTCTACTCATCGATGTCAACGCTCACGAAGAACCCGCTTGAGGGGTTTGTGGCATCTTCTAAAAATGTAAATTAAAGCAACATGAGTACAAAGGTACTCAAAGAAGACTTACATCGACCCTACATACATGCATATTATCAAGAAGGGTTGGTGGGGTTATTGCAAAAGAAGCCAGCTTTGACTCATGGCTAAGCTTATCCCACGAGACACCAACTTGAAATGGTTTTATGACTCGAGTCCACTACTCATCACTTCAATACACCACCGAGGATCCAACCCCGCCTTCCCACGGAGAAGCCATCCTCGCACTCACGCTTATCTTGAGGCTTTTAGTAGTATCCATTTACTTGTCTATGAACCGTATAGGCAACCAAGTAGTCCTTTATCATGACGCGCTATTCAATAGATGATGTTAACCCCGCAGGGTGTACTTCTTCATACACGCTCACCACTTATCGCCACATACGACATGTACTCTGCAACCTTCAAGCGAAGCCCAACGTGGTGTCGGCCACGACCTACCTAGACACCTAAGCCTCTAGTCCAGTTTATCGCCTATTTGGGTTCCATCTATGAGGAGTTCCGCCAAGTCTCGCCACAGCCCCAAACGATGTGAACAAGGTTCCCGAGATACCAAACGGGCATCCGTACACCCGCCACGCACTCTACCGTGATCACAGCCCACCCCTACGGCCGGCTGTCCACGGCCTCCAAGAGGGCTACAAACACCGTAAACTACTTGCAACTCCCGGACCAAGACTATGGTGAATAAGAAGTCGAGAGGGTCCATTGGTTTCGGGCCCAATGCATGGTAGTAGCTGAATCTTAAATCACACATACAGATCTCAGTGCTTAATGACGGCCTCAATGAAACAACCCACCATGTACTCCTACATGGCCTTTCATCGATACCTTTACCAAATCGTGTTCAACACCTTACTCGCATCGACTCGATCATTTCACTCCAGCCATCACCCCGATGAACCAGACCTGACACGACTCTAAGCATAGCAGGCATAGCAAGGTAGGAGCAACACAATCACATGGCTCAATCAACTCCTACACATGCTAGTGGGTTTCATCTAGTTATCGTGGCAATGACAGTCATGCAGAGGAAATGGGTTCAACTACCGCAGACACACAGCAGCTTGAATCGCGTTGTCTTAATGCAGAAACGAGAGCAGGAGCAAGAACATGGGATTTTATCGATATGATCAAATGGTTGGTTGCTTGTTCGACGGGTCGTCAGACGGGTATTGCTCTTCGTCGGGTTATCACGGATTCTCAAAGCGTAACTCCCGCAGAACACCGATACACAAGCATTACCAAACAATATGCAACAACATGATGCATGCAATGAGACATGGCAAATGAGTGCTTTGGGCTAATGCAACTAAGATCGATGGGTTTGAACCAATTTGAACCAAAGATTCAAAATTCAAACTCATATATGATCATTTAAAGTGCTTAAACTTGTTCTGTGATAAACAGTGGGTTAGCTTCTGTAAACATGCATGAAACCAGTACAGATGGATAGATTGGATTTTTCTGATCATTTTTCATATATAATTTGTCTCAATTGGAGCTATGGTTGATTTTATATGAATTTTTGAAGTTTGAAACAATTTCGAATTCCTCGTAAAAATAATTCCAAGAATTTAAATATTATACAAGATCTGGCCATGATGACGTCAGGGGTCAACGGCTGGTCAGTCAAACCGACCAGTGGGTCCCGCATGTCGCTGGGGTTAGTTTAATTAGAATTTAATTAAAACTAAACTAGGTTGATTAGCGTGGCTGGGCCCACATGTCATAGACCCTGGGGTCAACTGGCCCACCCGTGGTCAAACCCGGTCAAACCCATCGGCTTAGCCGGGCGAGCGACGCGGCGGCGAAGTGGTTTTGACCGCTTCGCCACCAAACGGGCGCGCGACCACCGGAGTGAAGCCGAGGACGAGCCGCATCTATTGGTGGTGGTGGTTGGGCTCGGGTGGTCGGAGTTGACGCCCGGCGAAGTTTGGCGGCCACCGAGCTCGGGTGAGAGTGAACTCGAGGTGGAGTGTGCGGTGAGGTGCGGAAGTGCTGGTTAGCTCCAACGCGACGTAGTGAACGCGCTGGACACGGTGGGTAACCGGAGGTGGCCGGAGCACGCCGGCGACGGTTCCGCGACGGCGGGTGCACGGAGCTTCAGGCGGTCGCTGTGGTGCACGGAGCGAGAGGGAGAGGTTGGGAAGGTAGCTGAGCTCACAGAGCTCACGAGAGGCCGCCGGGTCGGGACGAGCTGTAGCGGCGGTGACGGCGGCGGGGATCTCCGACGGTGGCGCCGGGCGAGCTTCGGTGCGGCGGCTTGGGCACGCGAGCGCCGGGCTCGGCTAGCTCGGCGAAGCGGACGGCGGCGGAGCTCTCGACACGATGGCGCGGGCGTGGGGTCGACGGAGGACGCGGCTACGACGGTGGTGCGGCGACGGTGGCGCTGCCATGGCGTGGGGAGCGAGGGAGGCGAGCCGGAGAGGAGAGGGGTGTCTGGGGGTCCGGGCGCGACGTGGAGCTCATCCAAGGCGATGGGGGGCGGCGAGAGGCGGCAGGCGGCGGCAGCTGCGTGGCGAAGCTGCGGTGCCGCCCGAGCACTTTGGCTGCCTGCTCGCAAGCTAAGCAGCTCATTGGCGCGGGCGGGCTGGGCGGCCAGTGGGCCAGCTAGCGGCGCCTGTAAGTTTTTCTTTCGCTTTTTCTTTTTCTATTTTTCTCGCAACTTTGTTGAGTTATTTAAAATACCGTAAAGGTTCTAAAATTCACCAAACTAATCCTAGTCCATTGTTGGATTATTTCCAACATGAAACATTTTAGTTTGAGATATTTGGACATTTGAAATATTTTAGTTATTTAAAATGCCCAAATTCAAATAGCTATGATTTAATTCAATGACCTTAGGATGACCTAGGAAAATGTGCATCACTTTTGGCAAAGCTTCGACCAAGACAAAATGATGGACATTTTAGAAGGGCATTTCAGTGTTCATCGAAAATATTTTTAGTAAACCCTAGTTGTTTCAGAGGGGTCAGGGGTTCGCAATCCCATTTCAAGTTTCGTTGAAACAAATAGACATGATGCAACACTCTAATGCATGAACTAGCTAGGTGTGACAACTCACCCCACTCAAAAGAATCTCTTCCCGAGATTTAGGTTCCTCCGAAAGAGGGCGGGTACTCAAGTCGAGACGATCCTCCCTTTCCCAAGTAGCTTCCTTCTCGTAATGGTGCCACCATTGAACCTTGAGAAACTTGATATTATGCCGCCGAGTGGTACGCTCGGCTTGATCGAGAATACGAACGGATATTCTCGATATGTGAGATTATCTTGAAGATCAAGCGCTTGTGGTCCACTCCACGGATAGGATCCGAGAAGCAACGCCGAGTTGAGAAACGTGGAAGACGCCGTGGACTTTGGAGAGATGCGGAGGTAGTTCCAATTGGTAGGCAACTTCTCCTCGCTTGGCAAGAATGCGAAAGGGTCCAATGTAGCGAGGAGCCAATTTGCCTTTGATACCAAACGATGGGTTCCTTCAGAGGAGTAATCCAAGGTAAGCCTTCTCGCCAACCTCGTAAGTCATAGCCTTATGTTTTCGGTCATATTGACTCTTTTGACGAGATTGGGCTGTTTTCAACTTTTCACGAACGATGCGAACTTGTTCTTCCGCTTCGGATCATATCCGGCCAAAGAATTGTCTTTCCCCGTTTCACCGCTTAAGAGGTGTTCACACCTTCGCCCATAGAGAACTTCAAAAGGTGCTTTGCCTAAGCTAGATTGATAGCTGTTGTTATAAGCAAACTCGCAAATGGAAGGCATTTCTCCCAATCCATTCAATGAGATAATGTAAGCTCAAGCATGTCTTCTAGGATTTGGTTGACGCGCTCTACTTGACCACTTGATTGAGGGTGAAAAGCAAAGCTAAAGGAAAGATGGGTTCCCATAGCGCTTTGGAAACTTTCCCAAAATCGAGAGGTGAAGAGACTTCTCGATCCGAAGTTTATTTCCAATGGAACACCATGAAGAGATACTATTCGGGAGATGTACAAGTCTGCTAGCTGACTAGCGGTTATACTCTCACTAACCGTAAGAAATGGGCCACTTTGGAAAGGCGGTCGATAATGACAAAGATAGCATTATTCCCTCTTGGTCCCGGGAAAACCAAAGGATGAAATCCATACTGATTTTATCCCATTTCCATTCGTGAATAGCTAAGGGTTGAAGGGTGCCAAGAGGCCGCTGATGCTCGCTTACACGATTTACGCACGCCGCAGCTTAGCAACATATTGAGCAATGTCTCTTCATCCTAGTCCACCGTAACCTCCGGCGAGGTCCCGATACATTTTAGTGCCACCGGATGAATGGTGAGAGGAGATTCATGAGCTTCCTTAAGGATCAATCGCCGAGGTTTCAGACCTTAGGAACCACTAGACGGGTTCAAGTATACGACTCCTTGATCATCAATGGAGAAACAATCCGCGACTCCTTTCTTGATGTTTCTTTTGATGCGAGAAATTCCCGGATCTACCTTTTGGGCTTTGATGATCTGATCCGTAAGGGAAGGTTTCGCCACCAAGGTGGAAAGGAACCCTCGAGGAACAATGTGAAGGTTAAGCTCCAAATTCCTCGTGGAGAAGTGGTTGACTTTGTTGCAACATCAAGTTGTTGCAATAAGATTTACGACTTAGTGCATCAGCCATGACGCTGGCTTTTCCCGGGTATAAGTTATCCCTAAATCGAAATCGAGATCAACTCAACCCAACGCCTTTGCCTCGAGATTCAAATCTGGTTGGGTGAATATATATTTCAGACTTTGGTGATCGGTGTAGATTTCGCAACGATTACCAAGAAGGTAATGTCGCCAGGTTTTGAGTGCATAGACTACAGCTGCAAGCTCTAAATCATGAGTAGGGTAGTTTTCTCATGTGGGTGTAATTGCCGTGAACCATAAGCAATTACATGTCGATCTTGCATGAGAATACAGCCTAGTCCTTGTCGCGAGGCGCCGCAATAGATAACAAAGTCCTTAGAGAAATCTGGGGTACCAACACGGAGCGGTTAAACGCCTTTTCGCCTCGAAGCTGTGCTCACATTGTGGAGTCCACTCAACTTTTTATCTTTCTTGAGGAGTTCAGCTTAGAGGTTTAGCAACTTTGGAGAAGTTTTCGACGGTTAAGCGGCGATAATAGCTCGCTAAGCCAAGGAAACTCCGAACTTGCTTAACCGATTCAGTGGAGTCCAATTAAGGACGGCTTGAACTCGCCGGGTTGACAAAGAATACCTTTACCAGAAATTACATGTCCTAGATAGGTCACTTCGCAGCCAAAATTGCATTTGGAAAACTTGGCATAAAGGCGATGCTCTCAAGTTTCATCAACACTAGCCTTAGATGTTCGCATGTTCTTCCTCGCTCTTGGAATAGATGAGTATGTCATCGAGGTAAACCACTACTTAATTTATCCAAATATTCCATGAAGATTGAGTTCATTAACCGGAGAAAGTGGTCATGGGCGTTGGTTAGACCAAGGACATGACGGTGTACTCAGATTGGCGTAACGAGTAACAAAGGCCGCTTTTGGGAATGTCCCGCTTCGGATTTTGATTTGATGGTAGCCTAACCTCAAATCCATCTTAGAGAAGACCGAGGATCCCGCGAGCTGATCATACGATCGTTGATCCCGGGAGCGGATACTTATTCTTGATTGTGACCAAGTTGACGGGTCGATAATCTACAACCATCCGATCCGCACCATCCTTCTTCTTGACGAAGAGAACGGGCAAGCCCAAGGAGATGAACTAGGACGGATGAAACCCTTTTGCAAGGCCTCATCGAAGTTGTTTCTAAGTTCGCTAGTTCTAGGGGTGCCATCTTATAGGGTCTTCTAGAAATTGGGACAGCTCCGAATGAGATCTATCACGAATTCAACATCTCCGCTGTGGAACACCGGCAATTCTTCCGAAAGACATCCGAAAATCACGGACTACCGAACGCCTTCGAGGTCCGCAATGGACCGCATTAAGAGAATATAGTCGACGCTGATATTCGGGTCAAGACATTGACTATCTTTCCCGAGGGTGCGAAGTTGAATAGCCCTAGAGAAACAATCAATCTTGGCATGATGGGCTGACATCCACCCATACCCAAGATGATATTTATATCCAAGATTTGAGAGCTATCAACGATGCAAGGAAAACAAGTCTGTCGACCTGAATTTCATTACCATGACTTACTCTAGAGGTTTGCCATCTAGAACCCGGTAGAAATTTCCATGGTGGAAGGCATGTCACGAATGCGCGTGTTATGCAAACGAGCATAGTTTTCGGATATGAATGAATGAGATGCTCCAAGATCGAAAAGAACGGATGCCGGTGGCAATTAACAAGAAGCGCATCGAGCACGACGCTGGGATCTTCGTGGGCCTCTTCACCGAGACACAATTAACATGGCCACGCGCAGGTGGCCGGCTTGGCATGGAACACCTTCCCCGCTGGCTTGCCACGCCAACAGCTTTTGCAGCTGGTTGGGGTTGGTCTGAGGACAATCGCGCATGTAGTGGCCTGATTCACCACATTTGAAGCACGCCACGGGCTGGCGCAGAGGAGCGTTGTTGGTTGGTCCACCATAGGGCCTAGCTGGTGCATATCGCTGAATCGGGCGAGGCGCTGGAAGGATGGCCTCGTGTGAATCTGGGTGGTAGGGCAAGATAGGCACCCACACACGGCGCTTCGTGGTCCAAAGACCGGATGAGGAACCCATGTCACGCCATGCTTGCGTGTTGCTTCAAATCAGTCCGACCAGTTTAGCGCCGATGGCTTTGTTAACGAAGCTTCGAAAGAGGTGCACTCATGCAAAGCGGAGATCTCGGCGGTTCGTGGCTAAGTCCTTGCGGAACCTTGCCTGCTTTTTGGCGCGATGGAGACCTCTTCGCTTGCATAGCGTGCGAGGTTACCAAACTCTCTACTATAGGCGCCCACGAGAGACGACCTTGGGTGAAACTGCAGAACTCCTCACGCTTATGATCCATGAGACCTCCGAATGTGATGTTCACGGAAAGCCTCGCTGAATTCTGCCCAAGTAGTGACATGGCCAATCGGGCGATAGCCATATAGTTCTCCCACCGTAGATCAAGGGCCTTCGAGATGATATGCAGCAAAGGTGACCTTATCACCTCACCATTAGTGCGTAACGCAGCTTGTGAGTAATGCCGCGGCCGATCATCGGCGCGAGAGGCTCGACCGAGTGGTGGAAGGTAGGAGGGTGTAACTTGATGAAGTCACCGAGCGACACCAAGTTGTTTCTGATGATGGGCTGTGTTCTGCTCGATACGCCCAAAGAAACGGTTGGTCTCCGCTTGTTTCTCTCGCCTCTAGCATAACTTCGCCGAGAAGGAGGGTGAGGCAGGTTTGCTTCTCCAACTCCATCGCTTTCGCCTGCTCTCAAGGAGCAGGGTTGTTATGGGTGTTAACCATCCTAGGAAAGACAAGACAAGGATTTAGTCCAGATGGCAAGATTCCGACATAGAAGTGTAGAGTGTAATGGATAACTCGAATGCGAGATGATCATCCGTATGACATGGTAGATACGTAAACCGCTTCTTTATTCCATCGCCATACACACCATACAAGGTTTAGTACAAGACCAAACAAAGTACTACTACGGTGAAAGGAAGATTACATCTCATCGGAGGCACACCAAGCTCCTATACATTATTTTTGTTACACCTCCGGATTAGTACACACTAAGTCATATTCCACGAGTCACGCAGACGGTGGAAATACAACTATTACAATACTAGAGGGACTACTACTAACTCGACGCCTCCGTAGTAGTTCTCATAGAAGTCTCCTCCAGAACTCGGGAGTTCAACGTGATCGTCGGGAACAAGCGGTCCCGAGGAGCCCGTGGACCGTAAGGGCAAGGGTGAGGTCTTGACCTACGAACGGTGGCAAGCGAGGACCACGAGGTGGGGTGATGCCCCCACATCACGCCACCATCATGTCCGCAGATCAGCCCCGACAGATACAAATCTCTCATATCCATATAACCAGCTTGAACAAATGTGCAAAACGAGTCAAGGTAGCCAGTTGATCAAGACGGGCATTGAAGAGCTCCATCCTCAAGGCCCGACTCTCTCGTCCTTGTCCTCGAGCAGCTCAGCGGTAGTACGGGTTAGGGAGTCCTCCCGACCGAATCAGATAGATGGCTCAAGATAACCAAACGCCCAGAAGTGAACTCGCATATACCGAAATCGGTGTTGCGGAGCAGCCCAGTCTCGCTCGATAATGGTCATCATAGAATATGCAGATCTTGAACCGCCATATCAATAGTAACACCAAGCCCATAGGAGCTGTGAAGGGCCTCGGTGCAACCAGATAAGAGGGGAACACTCGACGGTGCAAAGATACCGACTTTGATTAAAATCTCGACATCGCTCTTCAATCGTATTCGGGTACCAACGGTATCCCGCTCGATCATAACCCTAACTAGCATGGTTGTATGACCGTCACACTAATGCATCTGGTCGATTTAACCACTTGATTTTGATCACGAGTGGCCATCTGGAAGCATAACCACAATGCAAAGGCATTAGTATTTCTAGCGGAATTTGGACAGCATAACGACTGTAAATGCTCAAAGGCTTGAGACATTTTACAAGGAATTGCATAACCACTCCACAATTTCATATCAAGGTTCTGGGTCCAACTTAGTAACATAACAAGAGATTAAACTGAACCAGGCTTGTAACCATCAAACCTACAAGGTACTACTGATTAGTAACACGTGAGCCTAACAGAGAGAAGAGATCCTAATCCTTAACCCCCGGTGGAAGAATGGACTGACTCAGATCAGAATATCATGAGATAAAGGAGTAAAAAGAGCCTTACGTACCATCCCACAATCAATTCCCCTACATATAACTAAAGCATTTCTAGACTCAACATCGACCGCTTTGGCTTGGAGAACCTACAGCAGTCCGCTCGATGCCAACGCTGTCAGACCCCGACTCAATGTCACATCGATCTAGCTCAGAACACATCATATCACTTTGCGGCCTCACGCACGGTATCCCAACGGTGTCGCCTTACCTTGGCCCGGACCGCTTGCGCTTTTGGCACACGATATGATAGTGTCGCTAGCATCCATATGAAAAGGAGCCCGGCTGACATGACTAGTCGAAACCCAAAGTGGCACAGACTTACAGGACAGCATCCATGACCCAAAGATCGAACGTGTCGCCAACAGCAAGTAAGTTCCGGCTGTAGCATCGGGCTAGCAGACTCCAGAAACCGGCAGTAGCGGGCTAACAGACTCCAGACTAATGCGTGACATTTCCCGGGATGTATACAGAACGAAGAAGGACACATGCCGCCAGCCTAAGTGTTCCGGAGCAGAGTAAGCTACCATGGCTCAAAGGAGACACTAGGAGACATTTCCGTAAGAGAGGCTACTAAAGATAAACAACTAGATAGTCGATCCCACACATACCAAGCATTTCAATCATACACACAATATGCTCGATATGTGCAAATACAACAAGGCATCACAACATGACTCTACGACACAAGTATTTTATTTAAGGCTCAGAGAGCCATTCATATCATACACACAAGTACGGGTCACACGACCCACATACAAGTCATACAATCATACAAGCCAACAATGAAGTGTTTTGTCCGAGTACGCATAACTAGTAAAATAAAAGAGGCTTGGGTAAGCCTAGCTATACTACATGGTCCTTCACTTGCTCAGATCACCACTGGCCTTAGTCTACTCATCGATGTCAACGCTCACGAAGAACCCGCTTGAGGGGTTTGTGGCATCTTCTAAAAATGTAAATTAAAGCAACATGAGTACAAAGGTACTCAAAGAAGACTTACATCGAATCCCTACATACATGCATATTATCAAGAAGGGTTGGTGGGGTTATTGCAGCAAGCCAGCTTTGACTCATGGCTAAGCTATCCCACGAGACACCAACTTGAAATGGTTTTATGACTCGAGTCCACTACTCATCACTTCAATACACCACCGAGGATCCAACCCCGCCTTCCTACGGAGAAGCCATCCTCGCACTCACGCTTATCTTGAGGCTTTTAGTAGTATCCATTTACTTGTCTATGAACCGTATAGGCAACCAAGTAGTCCTTATCATGACGCCGCTATTCAATAGATGATGTTAACCCCGCAGGGTGTACTTCTTCATACACGCTCACCACTTATCGCCACATACACGACATGTACTCGGCAACCTTCAAGCGGAAGCCCAACGTGGTGTCGGCCACGACCTACCTAGACACCTAAGCCTCTAGTCCGTGTTTATCGCCTATTTGGGTTCCATCTATGAGGAGTTCCTACCAAGTCTCGCCACAGCCCCAAACGATGTGAACAAGGTTCCCGAGATACCAAACGGCATCCGACACCCGCCACGCATCTACCGTGATCACAGCCCACCCCTACGGTCAGCGCTGTCCACGGCCTCCAAAGAGGGCTACAAACACCGTAAACTACTTGCAACTCCCGGACCAAGACTATGGTGAATAAGAAGTCGAGAGGGTCCATTGGTTTCGGGCCCAATGCATGGTAGTAGCTGAATCTTAAATCACACATACAGATCTCAGTGCTTAATGACGGCCTCAATGAAACAACCCACCATGTACTCCTACATGGCCTTTCATCGATACCTTTACCAAATCGTGTTCAACACCTTACTCGCATCGACTCGATCATTTCACTCCAGCCATCACCCCGATGAACCGACCGACACGACTCTAAGCATAGCAGGCATAGCAAGGTAGGAACAACACAATCACATGGCTCAATCAACTCCTACACATGCTAGTGGGTTTCATCTAGTTACTGTGGCAATGACAGTCATGCAGAGGAAATGGGTTCAACTACCGCAGCACACAAGCAGCTTGAATCGCGTTGTCTTAATGCAAGAACGAGAGCAGGAGCAAGAACATGGGATTTTATCGATATGATCAAATGGTTGGTTGCTTGTTCGACGGGTCGTTACGGGTATTGCTCTTCGTCGGGTTATCACGGTATTCTCGTAAGCGTAACTCGCCGCAGAACACCGATACACAAGCATTACCAAACAATATGCAACAACATGATGCATGCAATGAGACATGGCAAATGAGTGCTTTGGGCTAATGCAACTAAGATCAGATGGGTTTGAACCAATTTGAACCAAAGATTCAAAATTCAAACTCATATATGATCATTTAAAGTGCTTAAACTTGTTCTGTGATAAACAGTGGGTTAGCTTCTGTAAACATGCATGAAACCAGTACAGATGGATAGATTGGATTTTTCTGATCATTTTCATATATAATTTGTCTCAATTGGAGCTATGGTTGATTTTATATGAATTTTTGAAGTTTGAAACAATTTCCGAATTTCCTCGTAAAAATAATTCCAAGAATTTAAATATTATACAAGACCTGGCCATGATGACGTCTGGGGTCAACGGGCTGGTCAGTCAAACCGACCAAGGGTCCCGCATGTCGTCAGGGGTTAGTTTAATTAGGATTTAATTAAAACTAAACTAGGTTGAATTAGCGTGGCTGGGCCCACATGTCATAGACCTGTGGGGTCAACCTGGCCCACCCGTGGTCAAACCCGGGTCAAACCCATCGGCGTTAGCCACGGCGAAGCGACGCGGCGGCGAAGTGGTTTTGGCCGCTTCGCCACCAAACGGGCGCCGCGACCACCGGAGTGAAGCCGAGGACGAGCCGCATCTATTGGTGGTGGTGGTTGGGCTCGGGGTGGCCGGAGTTACGCCGGCGGCGAAGTTTGGCGGCCACCGAGCTCGGGTGAGAGTGAACTCGAGGTGGAGTGTGCGGTGAGGTGCGGAAGTGCTCGGTTAGCTCCAACGCGACGAGTGAACGCGCTGGACACGGTGGGTAACCGAGGTGGCCGGAGCACGCCGGCGATTTAGTCCGCGACGGCGGGTGCACGGAGCTTCGTGGCGGTCGCTGTGGTGCACGGAGCGAGAGGGAGAGGGTTGAAGGTAGCTGAGCTCACAGAGCTCACGAGAGGCCGCGGCGGGTCGGGACGAGCTAGCGGCGGCGGTGACGGCGAAGGGGATCTCCGACGGTGGCGCCGGGCGAGCTTCGGTCTGGCGGCGGCTTGGGCACGCGAGCGCTGGCTCGCTAGCTCAAGTGAGCGGACGGCGGCGGAGCTCGGACACGATGGCGCGGGCGGGGTCGACGGAGGACGCGGCTACGACGGTGGTGCGGCGACGGTGGCGCGGCCATGGCGTGGGGAGCGAGGGAGGCGAGCCGAGAGGAGAGGGGTGTCTGGGGGTCCGGGCGCGACGTGGAGCTCATCCAAGGCGATGGGGCGGCGAGAGGGCGGCGGCGCGGCGGGCAAGCGTGGCGAGCTGCGGTGCCGCCGCCGAGCACCTTGGCTGCCCGCCTGGCAAGCAGCTCATTGGCGGGCAGGCTGGCCGGGCAGTGGCCGGCTAAGCGGCGCCAGTAAGTTTTTCGCTTCGCTTTTTCTTTTTCTATTTTTCTGCAACTTTGTTGAGTTATTTAAAATACCGTAAAGGTTCTAAAATTCACCAAACTAATCCTAGTCCATTGTTGGATTATTTCCAACATGAAACATTTTAGTTTGAGATATTTGGACATTTGAAATATTTTAGTTATTTAAAATGCCCAAATTCAAATAGCTATGATTTAATTCAATGACCTTAGGATGACCTAGGAAAATGTGCATCACTTTTGGCAAAGCTTCGACCAAGACAAAATGATGGACATTTTAGAAGGGCATTTCAGGGTTCATCGAAAATATTTTTAGTAAACCCTAGTTGTTTCAGAGGGGGCTGGGGGTTCTGGCAATCCCATTTCAAGTTTCTGTTGAAACAAATAGACATGATGCAACACTCTAATGCATGAACTAGCTAGGGTGTGACAACAGAAACTTGGATCTGGGGTAGTCTTCAAGTCCTCATGTTGCTTCCGCTTCCATGTAGTGCTCCATTGAGATCGAAGTACTTGATGGTGTGGCTTCATGTTTGACGCTCTTCTTGATCCAGGTTGCTAATGTGTAGCTCGCGGTAGGTTAGATTGGGCTAGGGGTCGATGGCTTGGTGGTCAATGTCCTTGTTAGTGCTCGGGCTAGCTAGGAAGTTAGAACACTTCCGGGGGTTGCGATACATGGAAAACGTTGTGCACATCAGGCAGCTCAGGTGGCAACTTCAGCTGGTAATTGTCTTCTCTTCGTCTCGTAGTGATCCCAGAAGAGGTTGTTAAATCTTGGAGTGGTCTTGCGTATGTCGATGAATCTTGGGGCGAGCTTTCCTTTGACATGGAAGCGCTGGTTCCTTTGAGAGGGTGACCCGGAGATAATCATGGTCTCCAACCTGTAAGGTCATGTCTCGACGACGTGAGTCAACAGAGTTTTTGTCTTGACTTGGCAGTCTTTAAACGCCTCGGACAAGCTGGGCTTACTCTTCGCTTCACGGAGGATATCGGGCCCAAAGACAAGTCCTTCTCCTGCTTCCGACCAATTGAGGGGTGTGTGGCATTTCCGTCTCAGATAACACCTCGAACGGTGCCGCCTCGAGGGCTTGACCGATAACTGCTGTTGTAAGAGAACTCATGCGAAGGGAGGCAATCTTCCCACTTAGCTCCATATGCTAAGACACAGGCTCGGAGCATGTCTTCGAGTATCTGATTCACTTGCTCTGTCTGACCTCCGGTCTAGGGGTGGAAAGCAGTGCTGAAGGACAACTTGATCCCCATGGCCTCCTGGAACTTCTTCCAGAACCTTGAGGTGAATTGGGTTCCTCTATCCGACGCAATTTCTTGGGAACGCCATGAATGCTCACGATTCGGTCGATGTAGGGACTGGCTAACTGGTTCCCCTTGTAGGTCGTCTTGACAGGAATGAAGTGGGCCACCTTGGTCAATTGGTCAACAATGACCCATATGGAGTCATTTCCCTTGCTTGACCCGAGGTAAACCGGTGATGAAGTCCATCCCGATTTCGTCCCACTTCCATTCATGCACCTAGAGGGGTTGCAACAATCCCGCAGGTCGCTGATGCTCAGCTTTGACTCTCTGGCATACGCCACACTTTGCAACATAGGTAGCAATCTCCTTTTCATCCGTGCACCATAATCTTTCCTTCGTGTCTTGATACATCTTGGTGTGGACCTCCTTGTGATGGAAAAGCTTGGTTCCTTAGAGAGAAGTGGCTTGCAGTTACACCTGGTCTTTGACGCGGATGTCTACTTCTTGATGATGGTGGTTGGTATAGTTCTTCTTCCTGGACATGGCGATCTTCAGATGCCCCCTTGACCAGCTCAGTGATTCTTTTCCCGTCTTCAGGTGGACAAGTAGGTTACCAAAGAAAGATGACAACCAACTTGTCCAAGCATTCCATGAAATCTATGGGGTACTCAAAGCGGGCTGAGGCATTGGTGGTGGTCTTGATTGAGTATCGGCCAAGGTCTTGTGATCTAGAACCAAAGCCTGTGGTCATGATCTAACCATGTTATGGCTTGGTAGGGCTTAAGGGTTTCAAGGATTCTAGTGTGCAAGTGAACATTTATCATCTTTATCCTTAAGCACGGTTCCTGAGATGCCAATTGTTCTATCTAGTCCTTTAAACAGATAACCTTATACCACCGAAAGCATCAACTCTTGTAGGTCAGCTTCAATCATCACTCATGCTATTATTATCCTCATGACTCCCAGGGGAAGGTCTAACAAAAATCATATATGTCTACAATCCCCAAACTCATATGTGTGTGTCCAACCCTAAAAATCCATGGGTAGAGCATACAAGCTTCCAAGCTGGAATAAAACAGGACAATCCAAGTGTTCACCCTATTCTTCCAAGGCCCATACTAGTGCATCTCTATCCTAAGGAAACACGTCGTATGCCACTCCAAGATCTTGTTTCCTTCCTATGAATCATAATCCATTAATTCTACGAATCCAACACCTTTGCTGGTGTTCCACATGATCTTCTGAAGTCCTTATAATCCCCAGATACTTGAAAAGGCTATCTCTACTATAGTCAGTCCACCAATTTCCATTATCATGGTCAAGTAACCTCCAAGGTCAAGTTTATATCAACTCCGACAATGAATCCAAATCTGCTAGTTTATTGCCCACTGAGAAATATGGTATCATGATCGAGATCATCAGCCTAAATCCAATTTACTCCGAACCATGTAGACATACTCAGCATCTATATTCGTCTAGAATCACCTACTTAAATCCAAATCTCTTGTCCAACGAGAAACCCTATATGTTCCCCCAAGTCATTTACGTAAGATCAACTGTCTCCTAACAATATCCCATGGCTAAGTTAAATCCAAATACTTCCAAGAATTCAAGCTTGCGATCATGATTGTCATATAAATCCAATTTTACTCAGGGGTAACGAAAGCTATGCTACTCTATAATCATGATCCCAACAAGCTCTCCTACCAACATCAAAGCCTCATAATCCACCAAATAGTCTCATATAATTCCTCAAGTCATTGCTATAAACTCATCAGGTCATTTCTCCTCTGTTCCTATATCCTCTAATTGGTCTTCCCCACAGCATCGTCAGTTTTGGTACTATCTTAGGATGATAATGTGCTCGTCCACTATGTCCACTAGTTCCATAATGAACCCAGTGATAAGCAAGGTTACGGAGGCTTAACCGGTTCCCTTGCAATTTTGGGGGTTAAGCACATGGTTAAGGTTTCGAGATGGGTTATCTCGTGAGGTCTCGAAGGGTCTAGGAATGGGTTTCTAATCTTGAGGGTTAAACATAATTCTACGGGGTTGCATTGGTCGAGGAGGAGGTTGTAGCAAAAGTCTTCAGTGCTTGTTGGTCGCCAAGGTGGAATCATTGGTGCATATTGTCTTGCTTGTCTTCAGTTGAGGAGAGAGATGAGAGGGAAAAGTAGCATAGAGGAGGTGGGATGCCTAAAGGGGGGTTCTATAGTGCAGGTGCCAACAAACAAGTGCCAAAAGGCCAAACACAAACAACAAAATAAGGCAGGTGATATAGTTATGCATTTGTTGCCTAGGGCAAAAGGGCGATCGATATCAAAAACACGACAAATAAAAACAAGAACACCACGATGGTTCTACTCGAACCATCATACGGACTCGATCACGCGCATAGGGGGTACACGACTCATCCTACCCTAGGGGTTCTCGACCCATAGTCGCGGCCTTGTGCCTCATGCGATCTTCTCGAGTTTCCCTTAGGTGTCGCTACATCTCTTGTTTGAAACGATCCGGTTGAGCCTCAAGAATCTTCGACAACTTCTTTCCTGTTGAAGTGATGGGGCTAAGGTGGCCTCGTGAATCGGCATTGACTTGATCTTCGTTGTCTTCTTAATCATGGCGACCACTTTTTCCTTTTTAGGGTGTTGGCGGTTCCAGTGGCACTCCTTTATGCAATGACATTAACAAGGCATAATAGAGGCCCAATCATTAGACACATTGTTGGCAATATCGTCACCGAGAGCGGGGATGAAGAGAACCGCTTTCCTGCTCACAATAGTGAGGCGGACCAAATGGCTAGGTTCTCATCCGCCGGGCGGTGCCGATACAACAACGGTAGTGACAGGTTACCCTATTAGCGATGTATATCATGATCTTGCATAACCTATGCCCCGATCGTCAGAGGCTAAGGTTGCATTATCTTGGGGCAAAGTCAAGGGTGTCACCATCTCCTGGTCTTCGTGTCCTCATTCCTCGAGGATGCATCTTCGCTGGTATCGCCTTGTTGTGATGTCGCCAATCTTGTGTTCGTGAGATGTGGGTGAATGTCCTGCAAGGCATTTTCCTTCTTGATTGTCCACGAGGATTACAAGGAATCCAGCGGTTAGGGGCATAAGGGTTCTAGCGACCAAAGGTACACGACTCATCCTACCCTAGGGGTTCTCGGACTCCATAGTCGTGCCTTGTGCCTCGTGCAGTCTCCCGGGTTTTCCTCAGGTGCTGCTACGTCTCTTGTAGTTGTTTGATGAAACGATCCCGGTTGAGCTTGAAGAGTCTTCAACAACTTCTTGCCTGTTGAAGTGATGGGGTGAAGGTGGCTTCTCATAGCAGGCATTGACTCGGTCTTCTGTTGTCTTCTTAATCATGATGATCCCTTCTTGCCTTCAAAGCCGTCGATGGTACTAGGTAGGTAACCCTTTATGCAATGACATTATCAAGGCGTAATAGAGGTCCATCATGTCGGTTACGTTGATGACAACTTCGACACCAAGAGCGGGGGATGAGGAGAACCGTTTTCCTGCTCACTATGGTGAGGCGGACCAAATGGCTAGGTTCTCATCCATCGGTAGTTGCCGATACAACAACGGTAGTGACAGGGTTACTCTGTTAGCCATGTATATCATGATCTTGCATATCCTATGCCCTGATCATCGTAGGTTAAGGTTGCATCATCTTGGGGCAGTGTCAAGGATGTCACCATCTCCTGGGTCTCCAGGTCCTCATCCCTCGAGGATGTATCTTCTGTTGGTATCGTCTTGTTGTGATGTCGCCAATCTTGTGTTCAGGAGATGTGGGTGAATGTCTGGCAAGGCATCTCCCTTCTTGATTATCCACGAGGATTACAAGGAACCCAGTGGTCAGGGGCATAAGGGTTCTAGCGACCAAAGGCTTTGAAGGGGAAGCGATCAATAAGGAAAGTATACCTTAGTTTTCAAAAAACCGAGAAGGGAAGAGGAGTATAGATAGTTTTGAAAACTAGTAGTTGTTTTGGAAATAGCTTTACCCTAACTAACGACCATGCTAACTAAGGCTTCCTACAACAGATGGCTCGATACCAGCTTCTGGGGGATCCCGACTCATAAGTCGTGATCACCGAATGCACGGTACAAAGGATCCCGAGATCAATGCTCACCGAACACACGTAAGCTGAATAACAAGAGTCTTACATCCATACATACCAGATATACAAGTAGGACCATTATGGTCAAGTCTTGAGAATATCATCGCAGCGGAATTCTTCGTCGATAACTTGGAACCACGCCATCTGCCTTAACCCTACAGGCATTCTGACTGGGAAAGGTCCTAGCTCGCATGCTCGTCATCGAAGTATTCTTCATCATATCCTGTTCTTTCATGCCTGGTCAATAAAATAACCAGTGGCAAGCCAATGAGTACTTTGAATGTACTCGCAAGCAACCCATGTTTTGGTTCAAGGTACAACAATGCATGACATAGGTAAATTTGCATAAAGCTAGTTTTGAGTGCAATGACATGTTCAACATCCTATAAAGCATGCATCAAGAGAGTTCAAGCAACCATGAGGACTGGTTACAGATATCAACATAATAGAGTGGGCACCAACCCATTTATCATAAACAGAGTGGGCACCAACCCATCTCAGTCGTGTCAAGTCCTCTGACTTGACCCAAGTAGTTTCATCACCACACTCACACGGTTGAAAACCCCGACATAGTTTAAGCAAAGACCGCCAACCGGCCTTGACCGTGGACACGGCTATTCAATAGTTTTACACTGCAGAGGTTGCACACTTTACCCACTAGATCCGGGGAACTTCCGTGTCATCCACGACCCGCGGTACCTCAAGTACCCGGGGTAAGCACCCGATCACTACCTTTCCCTAGACGACACTAACATGGAGTCCACTCGATTGGCAGTAACCCCCGTGCCCAACATTTCAAATAACATTTTCGTGGAGCCTTGCTCCCATATTCATCACATACCACTGGCACGGGGTACCAACGGTGTGTCCGGTGCCCCATAAAGATGGTCATGGCCGCCCTACCTGGCACGACCCCGTCCCAAGAGAGAGCACCAACTCTCCCCCGTCACTAGTAATGCGGGCTCCAAGCTAGTATCGGTCTAGGTACTCAATAATGTCCTTTCCCATATAAGGGTAGAGTGGTCGGGCATGTAAGGTTGGGACAGTCATCAAATCTTAAATCTAGTCCGTTTTCGAAAACAACACACGCTTGCCTCGGTACACCACTTCGTCATCAAGTGGTTACCCATCTCATCATCTCCCTCGGGCATAAGTGGCACCCGATGCGGTTTTCGAAAAGTCTTTGAAAATATTTTGTCTCCATCACCATGCATATCCCCGTCCCTTTTGCGTAGCATCTACCTTTGTATCCTATCTACTCCCACCGGCATAACCCTCATAAGAAGGTAGGGTCATGCACAATGCAAGTATCAATGAGTGAATAACGGAGGCAACCAACCCACGTGGTTCACCATCCCACCATGATTCCGATGCAACAATAATAAGAGCTATATATGACATGCATGTAAAGGGGTTTCATAGTCATGGTCAAAGGGCTGCTTGCCTGTTTAACAAAGTCTTCGAGGTCTTCAAATATCTCTGGTCCAACTCCGAGCATTCCGTCTATTTCATCAACTATCGATTTAAAGCAACCACAATAAGCAAAACAACAAGGCAGGAAATAAAAGTGCTCTAAAAATATGAGTTGGACTTTTCTAGGATACCTCTGGTCATATGAGGAGTGACCAAAGTGGTTTCAATGGAAGTGGATTTATGGATATTTCTAAACATCTCGATAGGATGGAATCAAGGGATTTATGGAATTGCAAGAAGTGTACAGAAGAATTATTTTGAAAAATGAGCAAAGGCACCCATTTATCAAAGGATGATTTTAGAAGCATCTAGGAATTGGTTTCACTGGATTTGGAGTTCAAATGAATTTCCTATGCATTTGCAAGTTAAATAAATATGAAGAAATGGCTCAATAATTTATGTGGTATAGAAAGTATCAAGAAAAATGTTCATAAACTAGGTTATGATCTTAGATTCATCTAGGAATTGGAACCATGGCATTTGGAGCAAGTTTGAGCCTTCTGTGACTTTCTAAAGTTTATGACAGAAATGGAAATATGGGATTTGATAATTGTTTGTGAAGCAAATATTTATGGAAAAATGTGCAAATTGCACCATGTGATAGATCAGGAATTTATGAACTTATAGAAATTGGAATCATCAAATTTGGAGTTGATTTGATTTGTTTGTGGATTTTAGAAACTCCAAAGAAAAGAAAAAGGGGAAAAGGGCTTTACCCAATGGGCTGGACGTGGGCGGCGACGGCAAGATCGGCTAAGCTTAGCAGCAGGCGCCATTGGGCCGCCCAATGCTCGGCCACGCTGGCATGTGGCCACGCCGGCGGCTCTGAATACGCCGCAGCAGGAAGGCGGTAACATGAAGTCGCTCCACTTAAACGGCGGGCCCGCCACCGGTCACCGACGAAGGGCCCGCTTGTCGGGTTCATCTCAACCTCCAGCTGGTGCGCCGGGCGACAGAGGAGGCGAGGCCGACGGTGCAGGCGCCTCCCGGCGCAGTACGGGCCACCTCCGGCGACGCCCGGCGTACCGGAGTGCTCAGGAGGCCATGCCGCACCCACCCATGGGTGGCACGGTCTCCCCGAGGCACCGAGCTGAGCAGGGCACTGGCCGCGGCGGACGAGGATGACGGTGAGGTTGGGGGCACGGTGCTGCGGCCGTGGAGAAGAAGAAATGGAGTCCGGGAGAGGTCCATGGGGAAGTGGGCGATGCTCTGGTGCAGGTAGGAGGGTGAGAGGAGCACCGGAGAGCTCAAATTTGAGCGGTGGCCGGCGGCAAGATTTCTAGCCATGGAGATGACATCTATGATGTATATAGTAAGCAATGCAAGGCACCACATGCATGATATTACCAACATCAGCATGCCAAGTTAGAGCAAAGACCTCAGGGGGTAAATAGGAGTGGTCTTCTCCTTCTGAATCCCCCTCAGAACAGTTATCTTCCTCTTGATTACGATCCGAAATGGGTGGAGGGGGGGCTGCCTTTGCGCCCACCATGGAGCAACGTCTGCATGAAATTTATTGCCACGCAAGGCTCGTCTCTTTTAATCTACATGTTTAGTTCCATTGTGTACAATAACAGACATGCATAGGGATAAAACATCGTGAGATTATGTAAGGAGTGCATGGGAAAATACAGAGTGATGGTAGCAAACTGTGGATAGACCCAAAACCAATGATAGTAGGCAGATAATAGCTTTAGTTAAAAAATACCGATAACGGCTCCTTTAATGTTTGTTTGCACCCAACATGAAACCCATAGTAGACACCCGAGATTAACCAGATAGTAGATAGATAGTACTGATTGTTGCCCCAATATGTACCCCACAACCATTTAAAAACTCACGTGCCAGCATTAGTTTGGACCTGACTCGGAGTCTAATAGGTGAACATGACGATAAAGTAGCATGTCATCATATTAAGCGATGCATAACGTAAGCAAACACAGAAGAGTGCGACCTGTCTTGCGGACCCATGTAGTCCTCAAGGTTATCTTCTCAGTTGATGATGGTAATGCAGTTGTCGTGGCTGCCGGCGGTGGGGAAGAAGATCTGAGGTGGCGAAAGATAGTTTGGAGAGCGGATCCCTGCTGTGGTGAACCCTTCCATCGTTGGAGTAGCTGAGCTGGGGTGGAAGACAACACCGCAGGAGTAGGACAAACCACACAAGGTTTTATTTGACACATATCTGTAACAGAAGTAATTGTGTAAGTGCTTGTTTGAATTTGAGGATTCTAACAATGCAGGGATAGGAAATATACAGGAATAGGATAGGAATGCATGTTCAAAACAGAGAATTTAAAAACATAGGATTTCTGCAAATCTGCGTAATTGATTCACAAGAATTGGAAGATCACAGGATGCAAAGAAGCATGGTGAGATTAAATCAAACCACAAGAAAATGTACGGTTATAATGCTATTATGCTACTATCTCTTAGTCTTGTGCTTCATGAATAGGAATTTGAAAAGGAGGACAAGTGGAAATTAAAATTCCAACGGTTTTTCTTCAAGGAGACACTAAAAGAACAAATCCTACAGTTTTCCTTTGCTCCATTCCTTTGAAACATATTCATGAATAGTAGTACCATAGGAAACTTTCCAATTCCTATGTTTTTCTTCACTTTTCCTTTCAAGCACTGGCGATTCTAGTAGGCAGGCTTGAGCAAGGAAAAGCCTACACTAAAAAATTGATTTGTGCTACTTCTATTACTTTGGACCCAGGCCATAGCCCTACTAGCTCAACTCCCAGGCCCATCAACAAGTGCACAGCTCAAACGCGCAGAGATAAATAATGATGGCGTTGAAGAGAGCCCATCACGGATAGCTAAGTTGCCTGGCACCTCACTTCTTGTCATATAGTAGGATAAAATAATCATATTTCATGTTACTACGTGTGCTCACTGGACAATATATATAACATGTAGAGTAAAAAAGAGATGCAACAAGTGTACAACCTCTTTGGCGAAGCTATGACGATCTCAGCATGATTGGGTTGGTCGGTGAGGATGCTCCGGCTGACTTGGCTGTCGGAGGAGGGGAAGAAGATCTTAGGCGTCTGGAGATGGAGCCCGGGGTATTGCTCTGCTGTGATGGAGGGTTTCGTTGTTGGAGCAGCTCCGGTGAGTTGTACGACACCAAGGCTGAAGCAGGACAAGAGAGACAATGTTAACCTGAGTGGAATTCTAATGGCGTCTCCAATAGATGACATAAAATACATAACCACAAAGTGCTAGATGTAAAATACATCAGCCGCTCATCTCTGAACTTAACTATCGAAACTGAATTTAACTGTCGGAACTGAACTTAACTGTCAAAACTGAATTTTGTTGTTGAAACTGAATTTTACTGTCAAAACTGAACACACTAGTAGCAGAAAAGCAGTAGCAGCAGCAACAGCAGCAGCGTGTGTGAGAACTGGGGCAGCTAGTCATGTAGCAGCATCAGGTGAGGCTACATGTCAGTCGACTGACTTTTTCATATCTGGTCAGTCGATTTTCTAGCCGTTGGATACGAAATCAAGGACCTGCAGTTCATCTTCAACCTCCACCCCCCTGAGCCGCAAGCCACCACCGGCCAAATAGCCTCCCCCCCCACATGGCCGGTGGGCGCCTCCTCGCCCGCCCCGAAACCACTCCCCACCGCCTGTCCGTCGCCGCCTCGGCCATCCCTCTAGCCACCCCCCCCCCCCCCCGTGCCGAGCTATTTCTCTGGCGATCCCCATGCCACCGCCCCACCACTGCCCCCACCCTTAACCCTAAGATAGATAGTGGGTACCTCTCCGTGAGCCCCTCCCCATCATGGTTGGTTCTTCCTTAACTCCACGAGCCCCTCGAAAATCGACTGACCCAAAAGTCGATTTAGTCGACTGAAGTGTAGCTAAATCGGAGCAGTATCGCAAGCAAGAGTAACAGCGAGAGCAGTAGCAAGAGCAAGAGCAAGAGCAATAGCAAGAGCAGACCAGGCAGGGGACCAAGAGCAAGAGCAGAGCAGCGCCACGAGCGAAAGCTAAAGCAGAGTAGCTATAATGATGTGGACGTCACCGCCGAGGGAGCGATGCCGTGGAGGAAGTGGCCGGCGATGCCGCTGTGGATGGAGTCGCGCCGTGTCGGCTCGGGACTGAGCGCCGGCAGCACCGTGAGATCGAATCAAGAAGAAAATGCGGCGATTAGTGTACAACCTCTTTGGTGGCGTCGATTAGGTCGTAGCTTCATCCGAGGAAATGGTAATGATGCTGCTCTTCAGTGGTTCAGGTGAAGACGGTGGTGTGGGAATGGAGGTGGCACGAAAGACGAGGAGAACATCGGGGCAGCTCCTTGGAGCTG
This sequence comes from Aegilops speltoides, assembly GCA_021437245.1. Lineage (NCBI taxonomy): Eukaryota > Viridiplantae > Streptophyta > Magnoliopsida > Poales > Poaceae > Aegilops > Aegilops speltoides. Next base: position 236,650,907 of record CM038142.1, read on the forward strand.
GAGGACGGGATGGCTGAACCGTCGGGACGATGAGATCGACGATGGATCCTCATCCGGTACGGTGGATGAGGGATGTCGAGGTGTTGCTGTGGACGACGCCATCAGGGAAGAGGCTCCGACTGGGTGGCGAATGGAGGAGGGTGTGGGGCTTCGCGAGTTTTTGCGCCCTTGGTGTACGAATGCGTGGGCGGATGGGATGGGAGTGGGGAACCATGGCTTAGGGACACGCTTGTCCGAAATGTGGGGTAAGTTACGAAAGTACCCCCAACGATTTGAGGCGGGTCTTTCGGTTCAGGGGTATCATGGGCATTTTGGGTGTTGGGATTTCACAGGAGGTGGGAGTTTTCGCGGACGTTGTAATTTTGGTATAGCAAGGCGTGGGTTGAGATGGAGGGAGTTGTCGGAGCACAACGAGGCAAAGATATATCTTAAATATTTCGGGGTAACAAGGCGTGGGTTGAAGAGGCGGGAGTTTCGCAGCACGATAGATAGAGACACTAGCTTGAAATTTCGGCATAACAAGGCGCGGCTTAAAATTTCGGGAGAACAAGCTTAACTTGTACCCAAAAAAAGACAATTCGCACCTCATCACTATAGAGAGCCATGTCCCGTTTTACTATACTACTAGAAATGCATTCAAATACAACAAAAAACTAAAAAAATCGGGACAACAAACATAACGTGTACAGTACCAAAAAAATTTGCACTTTCCTCAACAATAAAAAACAATGTGTGTTGTCTAGCATATGGACTAAATTTGAGTTCATTTTCCCTGTTTGAATGGGATTGTACTCGGGTTAGTTATACAACCATCTAAATATTATCTTCACAACACATGACATGAATATAGGAGAAGTAAATTCCTATATAAATAGGAACTACATGTACATACGATCTCAAATTCAAATATATGTATCTAGTTTATCTTGAATTCAAATCATAGTACATGTATACTCTAGCTAGATGTTCGGAATCTAAACCATGTATGATATACTGCGTACAATGTGTTTAACATGCACAACACACACAAATACCATTTAGACTAGTAAGGTACACGTGCATTGCACGCATGAGATTTGGCAACCAAATTATGAATAAATACCACATTATAGCATGTAAGCTTTGAGTCATATATGCATGATGTAGATGTTCATTTAATTCTTATAGTTCATTTCATTCAAAATCATCTAGTTTTTATAAGAAAGCTAATCTATTTTAAGATTCATGGAATTGTGCGTTTTAAGGCATATAGTAAAAACAAATAATGGCAAATCATGTAGAAAAAAATTTGGGAAATTCTGATACGGAAGATTATAGAACATAGAAGAAGTGATTGTGTTTTGAGGTTTGTTCATTATGCTTAAGTTCAACCATGGAGTCTTCTAGATTGTACATGTGGAAAAATCTGGTGGAATCTAGATGATATCCAACGGCCAGTAGTGCTCAAATTTGCCCTTCCCTACACCATCGGATTGGCCTCATCCAACGACCATCTTTCAAAGTTAAAGTTATCCGCACACTATATAAAAAATATAAAATATAATATATATATATAGGGGTATAGATATAGATATGTCATGTGAAAGCCACCCATCATCTCCAATTAGAGTAGTGTGTCCATGCACGGATGCAATGTGGCCAAACGATGTCTACCATCAGTATCTCAAATTCAAATGAGTCTGACCTTGTTCAATGTGTATACAGTACAACATGCTTGTTTCCAAACCACACCGTGCATATCTCTGTTATATTCATGCATGCATGGGTTTCAAACATCATGTTCTCTTATTCAAATATTTGAATTCAACTTTACATTGATTATGACCTCACCTAGTCTTTTACACCCACACAGTCGTATTCTCTTTATAATTGTACCACTAACTTTCTCTCATGCATGCATGCACACACACTACCAGTCGACATTATCCATCACACACATGCAATCTTGTTCTTCAGGTCGGCCTCCCATGCAGGCACACACACACACCTCCCCCTCTCCATCATATCGGGCATTCTTTATCTCTCACGTGCATGCGAAACGATCGATGTTCCTCTATGTGTGTGTATACAGTTAGGTCTTTCATACTTTTCCACACAAACCGATCAATCTATATATCTAGTGAGGTCTCACCCTCTTTCCCACGTCCACATCGATCAATGTATACCTCTCTATATAGGATTACATAGCTAATACACCCACATTAACTATATATCCAACGTCCCCCTCTCATCATCCATCCCTTCCGCTTAATCTCTCAGACGTGCGCACAGTGGCAACGACAGGGAGCAGCAAGGGCCCTACCCCACCTTAACATCACTATATATCGAGGCTAATATCAATGTGATCATTAGACAATTGCAGGTAAAATGGTTTAAGTTGATAAATTGGCCCTCCTCGTAAAGGATTAGCAATGCTTGGCCCCCTAGCTCATTTATTTTCATGGCTCTGCCACTGCGCCCAACAACGCACGTTCTCACCCCCTCTCTTTAAATATCGATCTCGCACTTGTGCACTCCTTCATAGTCTCCCTCCATTTGGCCCCTCGCACCATCTTCTAGCCCCCCATCGGATTTTGCCACATGTACAATCTAGCAAACTCCATGGTTGAACTTAAGCATAATGCACAAACTTCAAAACACAAGTGCTTCTAGAATCTTCCGTAACATAACTGCCCAAACTTTTTTTCTAGTTGAATTGCCATTATTTGTTCTTACTTTATGCTTTACAACACACAATTCCATGAATCATAAAATAGATTAAGGGCTTCTTTGGTTCAAAGGATTCTCAAAGTAATTTTGGAGGATTCTAATCCTTAGGAATTTTTCCAATCTTGGTTGTTTGATTCGTAGGATTGTAAACCATAGGAATTTTTACATAGGATTCATTTGCACTAGATTTCATAGGAAACATCCCATCCACTCAAACCTCTTTGAAAGAATCCTGCATTTTTTCTATGCACAATCAAACACTCGTATGATCATGTAGGATTCAAGACGACATTCCACTCTAATCCCATGTTTTTCCTATTCCCGCATTTTGGAAATCCTACGAATCGAAGAGGACCTAGCTATTTTATAAAAACTAATTTATTTTGAATGAGATGAACTATAAGAAAATGAAGGTCCACATCATGCATATATGACTCAGAGCTTACATGCTATAATGTGGTACTTATTCATAATTTGGTGGCCAAATCTGATGCGTGCAATGTACGTATACCTTACTAGTACTTCGAGTATGTGCAAAACACGTAAATTAGAATTCCAATGGCACACTACATAGTGTCCGTCGGTGTTCTGGGAACGGGGGTCCCCAGACTTGCCCGCCTGTAGCCTACGGCGTGGCTCAACGGGTGGCCCAGTATGGCCCATCTTCATCAACTCAAGCTCAGGACCCTCGCGAGGGGCTAAGTCTCGCGGGGCGGACGACGCAAGGCTTCCTCAGGAACGGCCTCACTAGGCCGGCTCGCGAGGAGGTAGAGAGATCAAGGCAGGGGTACCTCGCGAGGTGCCCATGACGCAAGCCATGACGATCGAGACCAGGCGGGCGCCAGGCGGGCGCCGACCTGTGCAGTGGCCTTGTTTCCTATTTGGTGCAAAGGGGGCAAGCGCAGGCGCGGAGTACCAAGGCATCAAGCAAAGGTTACCATTTCGGTGCAACGGGACCAAGACCAGCAGAGCGGCAGGACGGAGGTCACCATGGAGCCCAAGACGGCGTCATCACCAGTGCCTTTGGCAGCCGAAGACCAACTTTAGTCAGGATAACTTGTACTAGATGTTCCCCTTCAAAATGGCCGTTGTTGGCTCCCTTCCCTCTCAATATTTGGGAAGAGGACCAGGGCCTCTATATTTAGAGATAGCCACCACAGTAGAAGGCATCTGGATCTCATCTAGAGCCAACAGAGATGGAGCAATTCCTCCCCAAGCACATCACCACAAGAACACCCCTCACGAGGTTGTTCTTCCTTTGTACTGTTCATCATCAGCCCCTGAGGCAATCCACCACACCACACACTTGAGTAGGGTATTACACCACAACGGTCGCCCAAACCAGTATAAACCTTGTGTCCCTTGTGTTGTTCATCGTGTAGCTTAGATTCGCAGCGAGGCATTGGGACGTGGATCGGTAGGGGGAAGATCTTCGCGCGCACCCCAGAGTTTGAACCTTAAGGGTTTTGCCGGAACCTGATATCTGACATTTGGCGCGCCTGGTAGGGGTGCGCCGGAATATTTCTTCCGTTGTTCCGCGTTCAATCGCTCGTCCCATCCATGGCTGATGCTCCCCGAGCTCGCGCCGAGTGTTGGGCTGCTCTCGCCGCCCGCGTCGCCCAGACGGCCCCCATCGGTGGGCCTCCCCGTCGCTCTCCGTCGCCTGCCGCGAACGCCTCCACCGGCCTGGCGGGGAACGAGCAGCAAGCGTCGTTGCTGCATCCCTCGGTGCGGCAAGAAGGCCGCACCGCCACTCCGTCGCTGACTCCAGCTGGTTTGTCGTCTCACGCCCGTCGCGCTCCCACGGACGCGCATGCCGTGTTGCTCCTGGCACACAAGCTCCTGCACTACCACCCCGTCGATGACCTCTACGAGGAGTGGCTCGCTCGCATCACCGAGCCTGTCAGCGCCGCAGGGGGCTCCCCTGCGCCGTCCCTCTCGCTGCCTCGCCCTCCGTTCTACGTGGGTGATGCAGCTCAGGAGGTGCCTCCGCCACCTCCTCCCCAAGAAGGCACCCTGGCTCCAAGGAGCGTGGCCCCTGGGCGAGACCCATCGCATCCAGCGGCCGCGCGACAAGAAAGGAGCTACCAAGAAATCTCTCGTCCCCAAGAAGGTGGTCGCGTGCTCCCTGCTTCCAAAGACGTCGCGACCGCATCCTCAAGCCCAAGACATCAAGACCTCACGCTTCTAGCGGCGGTGCGCGGGAATCCCCAGGAGCAAGCCCCACGTCAGCAAAGGGCACCGGTGGCCATCGCAGGCTATCGTGCCTTCACCGCCAAGCTACGCAGTGTCGCCTGGCCGGGCAAGTTCAAGCCGGATCTGCCTCCTTGCTACGACGGCACTGCCAACCCCGCGGAGTTCCTACAGCTATACGTGCTGGGCATCGAAGCGGCCAACGGAGATGAGAAGGTCAAGGCGAATTGGTTTCCCATGGCGCTCAAAGATGGTGCCCTCACCTGGCTCCTGAACCTGCCTCCCGGCACGATATCCTCTTGGGACGAGATGCGCACCCGCTTCATCGCCAACTTCCAAGGCACTCGCGACCATCATCCAGGTCTTTGGGTGACTCAAGCGCGCATCAAGCAAAGAACTCGAGAGACCTGCAGAGTACATCCAGCGCTTCAATAGCGCTCGCCTCAAGATCCCCAAGGTAATCGAGGAGGCCATCATCTCAGCATTCTGTGATGGCATACGCGACGTCAAGATTAAGGAGGAGCTTGCTATCCACGAGGATCTGTACACATCTCTGGAGCTGTTCAACCTGGCGACCAAGTGCGCAAGGGCTGAAGAGGGACGCCTCTCCCTTCTCGAGCTCCCAGCTGCTGATCCTGAAGAGAAGAAAGCCAAGGGCAAGGACGTGAAGCGCAAAGGAGCAGCTGTGCTCGCAGCAGAGTCGGACACGAAACGCGGCAGGGACCAGCCGGAGTCGTCCAAGGGCCGCCGGTACTGCATGTACCACGACCTCCACACCCACAACACCAACGAATACGAAGAGCTCGGGGCTGTGCGACAAGGATGTATTGGTCGACGCCCCGAGCGCAACGATTGGGGCTACGACCGAGGAGGAGGAAGAGGTGGAGGACGATGGGACGACCGAGGCCCTCGCCAAGGGTGGCGTGACCGACCTCGCGAGGACCGCTGGCAGGACCAACCTCGCGGGGGGCTTGGAGGGATCAGCCTCGCGATGATCGCCCGCAGGGCAATGCAGGCCTTCCTCCTCTGCCACCACTGCCAAGAAGGAATGACGATCATCATCAGGACGAGGGGGCTGGGGGCTTCCAGGAGCCACGTGCTATCGCTTGCATCTTGGGCGGCGCCCAGGCCCCAGCCTCTCAGCGCATCTTCAAGCAGTTTGCTTGCGAGGTGAACGTAGTCCTCCCCAAGCTTGAGGCCACACGCCCTCTCAGGTGGTCCACGTGTGCCATCACATTCAGCTCAGCGGATCAGCTCAAGTGTGCGGCTACAGCCGGGGTCCTCCCAATGCTTTGTTCCCCAGTCATCAGCAATGTGCAAGTTACCAGGACCCTCATCGATGGCGGCACAGGACTCAACGTTCTGTCCGTCAAGACGTTCAACAATCTCCAAGTGCCATATTATCAGCTTCAGCCAACCAAGCCTTTCTCAGGAGTCACTAACGGCTCCACCACCCCGATAGGGCAGGTCCGCCCCCCTGTCACCTTTAGACAGCGCAAGAACTACCGTACCGAGCTCATCGACTTCGATGTTGCCCGCATTCGCCTGCCATACAATGCCATCCTCGGGTATCCAGCCCTGGCCAAGTTCATGGTAGTGACTCACCATGGATACAATGTCCTCAAGATGTCGGGAAGCAGCGGAGTCATCACAGTCCCCTGCAAAGAGAAGGATGCGGTGTGCTCTCTCGAGCATGCCTTCCAAGCTGCATCAGTTGAGGACCCAGACAGCAAGAGTGGGAACCTTCCCGAGACCATTCCTAAGAAGAAGAGGACATCACCCAGCTCAAGGCCTCAGGAGGCAGACATCTCCGGAGGCACCACGCCAAGATCTGCGCCCGTTCAAGGGGCGCCTCCCTCCGTCGCATAGGAAGGCGCGCCCGGTGCCCTCCTCGGGCATGGCTCAGGGACTCTCTCCTGGAGGGCCTCAGACTTTGCCAAGATCACGAGGGAGGCGCTCGGGCACCACTTGGAGGCGTGCTTCGCGGCACATTTCCCTCAGGAAGGCATGAGGCAAGGAGGGCCCAACCCTCAGGAATTCATCACCAAGGTCACTCGAGAGCTGCAGGAATCAAGAGTCATGCGCGGCGATCGCCGCCTGCCCGGCGTAGCTCCCCATCCAGGTGAGGATGGCGGGCTGTGTGTCTGCATCGACTTCCCAGGGCTCAACCGAGCCGCGTCTCAGGAGTGTTTCTGGCCTTCGCGCGTGAGATGTTGCGAGGGTCCACCGCGCAGCTACGCTTGCAAGCCTTTCGGCCTGTCGAACGTGGCTGCTGCTCACCAGCGCCTAATGAGGGGCATTCTGGAAGCTCAGGAGGCCAGGCACCGCGTGTTGCTGGTGGAGATGGAGATGGACCTTGAGGAGCCGCCTGGACCCCCAGAGCCTCCCAAGGCTCAGGGCTCCGATGGCTCGTGAGGATCGGCTTCTTCACCGTGCGTCGTCAGCTACTCCAACACCCGCTCTGCAATGGTATCAGGTGACATCTTTTGAGTTTCATTTCAGCTGGGAGCGCCCTCAGGGCTGCATTATTCCCTGGTCGCGTGGGTCCATCCCTGCGGCATGTATCCGTTTTCCTTATGTCTTTAGTTTACCTTGTTGGGGGCGCCCCTCAGGCTGCATCATCCCCAAGCCGCTCAGGCATGACCCAGTGGCATGTATCCCTCCCGCACCTATATAAGCTGATTTCCTCTTCACGTTTAACTTGCCTATGATTATCATCTCTCGCCCATTGCGACCCCTTTTTCTCCCTCATGCAAACCTCTTGAACGTTAAAAGGGGGGCGCCTGAGCATCATGACTCAGGAGCTCTTACTGGCTCTCCATCCCTCACCCCCTGGCCTTGTCCACGGCATCGCGAACTAGCATACCAGCGGCGGCTAAGCTTGCTTGAGGGTCGGGACCTAAGGACATAGAGCATTTGCATCTAACCACCTTGTAGGAACACTCAGCCGCCCAAGGCTCAATATCAGGCGCAACCCGCCTTGAGGTAGGGCCTCATGAGTCCCGCGCTGGCTCACGAGTGCCCAGATACACCTCGTCTTGCCCTACCGTGCCGGCCACGTGTCAGGGCAGGGATGTACACGCCCCGAGTGCTCCTCCCGGAGGGGGGCCCCCTCCCACATACCAGTGGAAGCACCATGCTCCGCGCTGGCTGACGAGACTGCCGAGGAGCGGCTATGCCCGTACACATACGGAAGCGCTATGTCTGTCGGCCGGTGATAATCAATCGAGGGCAGCCCATGCAGATCAACCTCGAGGAGCCTGTAACTCAGATGTCCGCCTCATTGCAACGCCTTCCCTTGGGAGCACCGCGCAAGCGGGCTGGACACGAGGGCTACGCCCGGGTCACGCCCGAGCGCACGCCACCCAGCCAGGTCCCTCGGACCTGGTCGTCGTGCGCCCCTCCCCGAGCGGAGCCAAGGTATGAAAACCGTTTGAGCGTCAAGGGGGACTCCTGAGCATCGCGACTCAGGAGCCTAACTGGTCACGTAGCCCCTCACTCCTTAGTTCTGAAAGGCTAACGGTGGTTGAGGTATGGGCGGGGCCGGGCCCTGCCGATGTAGAACGACAGATCTACTCCTACACCCCCTCCCTATTTGTTGTTTGCGCGTCAAGGGGGACTCCTGAGCATCGCGACTCAGGAGCCTAACTTGCCATGTAGCCCCTCACTCCTTGGTCCCGTCCTGGTGATCCGGTCGGGGCTAACGACGGCTGAGGTATGCGCGGGGCCGGGCCCTGCCGACGTAGAACACAAAGCAAATAGGAAGGAAACCGCAAAATCTCGCAAATTTAGAAGCAAATATTACAGACCATAAATTGTCCTCACGATACCAAACACAAGTTTAAACGCCTCCACGAGGCACGGTGCATGCTGCAGGAGTTGAAACAGGAAATAGCCGTGAGGAGATCACCCTTGGGCAGCGCCATCGCTCGTGGTGGGGTCGTGCTTGTCAGCCCCACCTCCCGAGGCCACAGAACCAGCAGCACCGGCCTTGGGCGCAGTGGCGAAGGCGTGTAACTTCACCAGCAAGGCCTCCACTCGGCCCTTCACGGCCTCAGCAGCAGCGATTGAGCACTCGGCGTCCACAGGCTCCAGCAGGTCGTCAAGGTTGGCGTTGGGGTTGTGAAGGTAGACGTGGTTGAGGATCCGCGTAAGTGCTGCGGAGGAGAAGACGCGAGCTTCAACCTCGGCCATGGGGCAATGTCGGTCATGACCTCTTGAAGCGCCTCGACCAGGAAGGGAAGCAGCTTGGCGGCCGGCCGTGGCTCCGGCCAGCGGCTTCTCTAGACCATCGTCATAAAGCGACTTCAGCACCTTGCGAGATCTCACCTTGTAGTCCGTGAAGGCCGCGCGATCCTCGGCCAAGACCTTTGCCTTGGCGTTTAGCTGAATCCTCTCCTTCTTCAGCTTCTGCTCCAGATTCTTCAGCCGGCCGCAATCAGCGGATAGTTCGGTGTCACGGTCCCTGATGGCGGACTCCCAAGCCTTCATCTCTTCCTCCTTCTCCAAACAGTCACGAACCTCCTTGGCGAGCTCATCACGCAAGCCTCCCAGCTCATCCTCCAGTGCCTTGCAACGGCCCCGGACAGTTAAAGCATCCTTCAGCACCACGTCGCGAGCGGCTATGGCCTGGGAGGTGACTTGCTTCTCCTCCTCGGAAGCTGTCACAACCTAGCTCAGCGCCGCTCGGACGGGGGCGTCAGAGCGAACCCAGCCAGAGACCAGCTCCGGGCACCCAGCCACCAGGCGCGGGTTGGCGCCCTGGAGATCTTGTCGCAGCCGACTCAGCTCAGCAGCAGCACGGTCCAAGGTGGCGGAGGAAGCAGAGGAGTCAGGGACCAGAGGACCAGGAGGAGAACACGACAGGTTATCACGACCTGGGAGGCTAGGACCTCCTGAGCCTTGGCAACCTCGGCGATAGCGTCAGACGCCGGTGCCTCCAGAGTCAGCGGGGCCACGGGGCTAGCCCCCCGCCAGAGCGCCCCCCTGGCCTTGCGAAGACGACCAGGCAGGGGAGGTGCGAGCTCCACTGCCTCCCCTTCCCGCAGGTGAAGGCATGGCCACAACCGATGAGCTTGCCCCAAGCAGAGCCGCCATGTCCCCCTTCAGCCTCTTCGCCGCAGGCGGCGGCCTACCCAAACAATGGAGGATGTGAAGCCCTAATAGCAAAAATAAGAGCAAAGCAGAGTTGGTGTACTTACTGGTTAGTTGCGGCGAGCTCCAACAGCCTCCGGCCGAGCTTGAATCCCGAGAGTCTCTTTCGGGGCGCAGCCTCGGGAGGTCCGATAGCAGAGGAGGGCGTGCTAGAAGGGTAGGAGCTAGCTTCGGGTAGCATCGGGGCCGGAGTAGACCGTCGGGAGATCATCCCCGACCTGTCCTTCTTCGGGATCATAGGCGGGCCCTCTCCCCCTCGCCTGGTGTCGGTCTCGTCATCGTCCAGCATGGAGCGGAGGATGCTGGACCTGCGCCAGGGGGGAGTCTCCTCGGTGTTCGCCTCCGAGTCGTGCTCCTCCTCTTCCTCCTCTCCCCCGCCAAAATCACCGGAGGACAACTCCACCGTCGCTACCGCCACCTGGCCCTCAGGGGGCACTGCCGGCATCAGACCGTTCCCGTCAAATGTGGGCATGGCGTCTACCACCCGCTCCCAGTCGTCGTGAAGGAACAAGGGGATAGGAGCGCCCTCCAGGCTTGCCACGTCTTCTCCGACCAGGAAGCGGAGAGCTGCGGTCAGATCTTCATCAGCCAAGGCCTCTGAGTTCAGGCGGAGGTCGGTGTCCGCATCCTCAAGCCTCCACAACGGGGGCAAGTGTGCCTGAAGTGGGGTCACCCGATGCACCAGGAACTCCCTCAGGAGCATGGCACCGGTCAGCTTCACCGCCTTCATGTTGCTAGGCCTCAGGTCGGCGTTCATCTTCTCCAGCACCAGCTTCGCCCGCCTGTCATCAAGCTTCACACGGGACCACGCCTCGTTGGCCTGGGGCTGCCCCATGGGCAGCGCCAGCCGAGAGTTGATGCATCCAGCATCCAGCATGACCCACTTGCTCCGGAAGCCATCGACCCTCTTCCCGGCCTTCGAGATTGTGTTGGCTTTGGAGTAGGCGACAAAGCCAGCGCACACAGAGGCATGTGCGCTGGTGACTCGGAGGAAGAAGAAGTGGCGCAGCAAGGCCTCGCAGTAGTAGGCGAAAATCGACAGGAGAAGAACAGAGTTGGGATGGAGATGCAGAGCCTGCAGCTTATAATGGCGGAGGACAGCATAGAAGAACTCGGAGAAAGTTTGAGGCGGATCTGGAGATTTCGGAAGCAAGAGGGCAAGAGCAAGAAAGGGGATCTAGAGCAAGGCGAATGAGAGCAATGAAGGTAAGCCTAACCCAGGCTAGCCTTTTGTCAAATCGGGCACTTGCCGAGGTGGCGTGGGGAAGCGGAGACGCCCATGTCCAATCAACCGACACGCAGCGACCATGGCCGCAGGCTGTTGGGGCCCGCGGAGCTCCGCACTTGCCCTTTCGCTTTGCTCCTAAGCCAAGTCCAAGCACGCCTTCGGCCCGGGGGCTACTGTCGGTGTTCTGGGAACAGGGGTCCCCAGACTTGCCTGCGTGCGGCCTGCGGCGTGGCTCAAAGGGTGTAACGCCCCGGATTCGATGCGCCAGGTGTCTGCCAATTATTCGCCGTCATTGCCATGTCATTTTCTGGCGTGTTGCATTTTGTCATGTCATCATCTGCATTTCATCTGCATGCTTTTCAAAACTTGCATCCGTTCGAGTCCACCCAGTTCTCTCCGTTGTCCGTTCCGAGCCCAGACACACCCGCACGCGCCCGTTGCCCCCTCACCTCGTTTCGCGAGTGGCATAAAAATGTTCTCGGAATGGGTTGAGACTTGTCGAGCGATCTTATTATAGTCTAGACAGAGCGCCTGTCAAGTTTCGTCGCATTCGGAGCCCGTTTGACTGCCCAACCGCCATCCGTAGCGACACCGTTGTCGGTTTATTCGCCGAACGTTTTCGGTCTCGGGAAACCCATGCTGCCCTCTCTTCTCTTCCCACAGCCCACCTAGGCCCAGCCTGCCTCTCCTCATGTTCGGAACCGCCCGATCGTGATCGCAGGGTCCGAAAACCCCCCTAAACCAAACCCTAGCAAAAAACTGCTATATATAGCCTCCTTCCCCTTCCATTTCTGGAAGACCTAGCCCCCCCTCGAAATCCGCGCACCGCCAGCCTCCTCCCACCTCCTCCTTGTTTTCAGCGCCGGCCGACCCTGCCCCGCCACTTGTCGCTGCCGCCGCCACGCCCTTCGGCCTATCCCACGCCGCCACATCGCCCTCCCCGCCGCCCGCAGCCACAGGGGAGCTGCCACGCGTCCCCAGTGCGCCCCTGCCTCTGCTCCCCACGCCGCCAGGCCCATGCCAGGCCCGCACGAGCCCCGATCTGGGCCTCGAGGGCCGTAGCCAGCCCGAGTGCCCCGCTCTCTCCTCCCGTCGCCTCTGCCCGACCCCGTCGTCGCCGCGCCTCGCGGCCCCCGCCGCGCCCAGCTTAGCGCCACGGACGCCGAACCTCGGCGTCCTCTCCTTTCCTCATCTCCCCATCTCTCTAATCCTCTCGCTCTCTTTCTCCCCTTACAGGGAACCGCCGCCGCCGCCATGGTTTCTCGCCTCCATCGCCGGGTCGGCTCCGCCTTCCTCCAGATCCGGCGGCCCCGAGCGCCGCGCCGCCGTCTCCGCCCGTTCTCCCCTCGCCTCCGGCCGTCCTGCTCCGGCCACCGTCGCCGTGGCGCCGGCGCCGCCACCCTACCTCGGGCAGGAGAGGAACGAGGAGCGTTCCTCTCCATCGTCGCTGTTGACCTCACCCGCGTGGGCCGACGCCCCCGAAGGCCCAGCCCAGCTCCATCTACCGGCCCGCCCCGTCCTCTTCCTCCACTGGGCCGAGCCCAGGTGGTGAGCTCCGCTATCCCGCGCTTGGGCGTCGTTTAGTTAAACGTTGCTCGCTCTGTTTTTTTTGTATATGGTTGTCCCTAAAATATTTGCATTCTGTTGCTACCTTTGACCTGCTGTAACTCCGTGTGTACTGCTCCGTTTTGTGCGTGTGATATATCAAAATGTTCATAATGAGATGATATTCATTTCATTCCAGTGTGCCATGCTTGTTTGAGTCCATCTGGATGCCCTAATCATCGTTGCAAGAGTTCTATGTGATGTTAACCTACTGAAACTGTTATGACTTGCTGTTTTGTCTTTTTCGTTGCATTTTGTGTGTGCATCTTATGAGCACGAGCTCTACATGTGTTTTGTTCTACATCATGCCATCTTTAATGTGGTGCAATCCATGTATTTTTGTGAGTCTTGTAGTGAGTGCTTTGAGCTCGTGAAGTAGGGTACTTGCTGTTACTGTTTCTGCTAGGCTGAATCTCTAACATCATGATGCTATGTAAACCTGCTACTACAAGTCATTATATGCATAATCTGGAGATGTTTACTAAGGATGTTTTGTTATACATGTCATGCTCTATACATTCATGCCCCTTGTTGCATTTATAGCCTGCTGTAACTTGTTGTTATCTTGCTCCAAACTTGCTAAATAATGTTGTTGTCAGCCTGTTAACATTAAGTTCAGTTTTGCCATGTGCTTTGCTACTGATCCATGCACCTTATGAACTTGTTATTGCCATTCTTAGCTTCATAAACATGTATTATTACTGTTGGTCACATTGCTATGCCATGTATTTCTCTGTGGTGAGTGGTACAAGCTCACCAACATGCTTACATATTGTTGTTCCTGTCATGTATGAATCTGTCATATCATTTGCCATGTTTGCATGGATGCTACCATCTTCTCTGTTGATCTTTCGAATAAGTTCAGTAAGGGAGTTTTGTTCTTTGCCTTTGGTAATAGCATGCCATGCCTTTGTTTGCCATGTTAAGTTCTTTTAACGTGTTGTTTGATAGCTCTAAACATTGCAACCTGATGTTATTTCTGCTAAGTCTGAAACTGTTATAATTTGCAATCTTGACATGTCCTTTTGAGCATGTTCTAGTGATTTCTGGAGATAGCTCAATGTTCATGTTTTGTTGTTCTTTACCTGTACTTCATGATGATGCATTTTGTTTTCATTTTAGGATGTGGCAGCATGTTGTTTTGATGCTTGCTAGATGCCTAGTTGCTGTTTTGGACAGCTTGTCCTTTAAACTTGTATAGAGTGTATGTGTTGAACCGTTGCTCCGTTTTGAGTGTGCTCCATATGAAACTTGCTTAGAATTGCATTTAGTTTCATATTATCATGTTGCATCTTTGTTTTGTGGTGTTTGCTTGATGTTTGGATGTTTTAGCATCAATGCCATGTTTAACTTGTTTTGCTCATATCTTCTAGGCCGTAGCTCCGAACTAAATGAAGTTTATATGTAACTTGACTAGAATTTCGTATAGATCTTCTTGGTGCATCTTAACTTGCTGTTTAACAACTTGAACATAAGGTTTATTCAGTTCTGGACCAATTTCTAAATTTGCATATGAGGACTTACCGGAATTGTTATATGTTGTTTCCGGCCTCATTTAACCTTGATTTGATGTGTTGCTCTTGTATGCATCATCTCTTGCCATGAATAGCTTCATGTAGCTTTGTCATGCATCATGCTTGGTTGTGCATCATGTCTTGTCTATGTGTGGTGTGTTTACCATGTTGTGTGCTTCTTCTCGATAGTTCCTGTTTCGTTGCGATCGTGAGGATTCATTCGTCTACGCTTGGTTCGGCTTCATCTGTACATCTTCTTCATGGACTCGTTCTTCTTCCTAGCGGGATTTCAGGCAAGATGACCGTCACCTTGGATCTCATTAGTAACATTGCTATGCTAGTTGCTTCGTTCTATCTCTATGCTGCGCTACCTATCTTTTGCTCTTCAAGCCTCCCAAATTGCCATGTCAGCCTCTAACCTTTTCACCCTTCCTAGCAAACCATTGTATGGCTATGTTATCGCTTTGCTCAGCCCCTCTTATAGCGTTGTTAGTTGCAGGTGAAGTTGAAGATTGCTCCATGGTGGACAGGATTATGTTGGGATATTACAATATCTCTTATGTTATTAATGCATCTATATATTTGGTAAAGGGTGGAAGGCTCGACCTTATGCATGGTGTTTTGTTCCATTCTTTCCGCCCTAGTTTCCGTCATACCGGTGTTATGTTCCCGGATTTTGTGTTCCTTACGCGGTTGGGTGATTTATGGGACCCCCTTGACAATTCGCTTTCAATAAAACTCCTCCAGCAAGACCCAACCTTGGTTTTACCATTTGCCTCACCTAGCCCCTTTTCCCTTGGGTTTCCGGAGCCCGAGGGTCATCTTTATTTAACCCCCCCGGGCCAGTGCTCCTTTGAGTGTTGGTCCAAACTGAGCTGCATGCGGGGCCACCTCGGGGAAACTTGAGGGTTGGTTTTACTCGTAGCTAGTCTCATCCGGTGTTGCCCTGAGAACGAGATATGTGCAGCTCCTATCGGGATTTGTCGGCACATCGGGCGGCTTTGCTGGTCTTGTTTTACCATTGTCGAAAAGTCTTGTAAACCAGGATTCCGAGACTGATCGGGTCTTCCTGGGAGAAGGAATATCCTTCGTTGATCGCGAGAGCTTATCATGGGCTAAGTTGGGACACCCCTGCAGGGTATAAACTTTCGAGTGCTGTGCCCGCGGTTATGTGGCAGATGGGAATTTTTTTTAATGTCCGGTTGTAGATAACTTGACACCAGATCCGAATTAAAACGCATCAACCGCGTGTGTAGCCGTGATGGTCTCTTTTCGGCGGAGTCTGGGAAGTGAACACGGTTTTGGGTTATGTTTAACGTAAGTAGGAGTTCAGGATCACCTCTTGATCATTGCTAGATTCACGACCGTTCCGTTTGCTCTCTTCTTGCTCTTATTTGCGTATGTTAGCCACCATATTATGCTTAGTCGTTGTTGCAACCTCACCACTTTACCTCTTCCTTTCCCATTAAGCTTTGCAAGTCTTGATACCCATGGTAATGGGATTGCTGAGTCCTCGTGGCTCACAGATTACTACAACAACAGTTGCAGGTACAGGTTATGCTATGATCTTGACGCGAGAGTGATGTTTGCTTGTTGGAGTTCTTCTTCTGCTTCTTCTTCGATCAGGGGATAGGTTCCAGGTCGGCAGCCTGGGCTAGCAGGGTGGATGTCGTTTGAGTTTCTATCTGTGTTTCATCCGTAGTCGGATGGTGCCCTTATGTAAGATGTTGTATTCGTGTGGCATTGTATGCCTTTTGTATGTATCCCCATCTATTATGTAATGTTGATGTAATGATATCCACCTTGCAAAAGCGTCTTCAAGATGCGCTTCTATCCTTGGTGGGACCTTCGATTTCCTTTAGGATAGGGTCGCATCTTGGGCGTGACAAAGGGTAGCCCAGTACAGCCCATCTTCATCAACTCAAGCCCAGGACCCTCGCGAGGGGCCAAGTCTCGCGGGGCGGACGATGCAAGGCTTCCTCAGGAACGGCCTCACCAGGCCAACTCGCGAGGAGGCGGAAAGATCAAGGTAGGGGTACCTCACGAGGTGCCCATGACACAAGCCATGACGATCGAGACCAGGCAGGCGCCAGGCGGGCGCCGGCCTGCGCCGTGTCCTTGTTTCCTCTTTGGTGCAAAGGGGGCAAGCACAGACACGGAGTACCGAGGCATCAAGCAAAGTTTACCATTTTGGTGCAAGGAGACCAAGACTAGCAGAGCGGCATGACGGAGGTCACCATGGAGCCCAAGACGGCGTCATCGCCAGTGCCTTTGGCAGCCGAAAACAAACTTTAGTCAGGATAACTTATACTAGATGTTCCCCTTCAAAATGGCCGTTGTTGGCTCCCTTCCCACTCAATATTTGGGAAGAGGACTAGGGCCTCTATATATAGAGATAGCCACCACAGTAGAAGGCATCTGGATCTCATCTAGAGCCAACAGAGACTGAGCAATTCCTCCCCAAGCACATCACCACAAGAACACCCCTCGCGAGGTTGTTCTTCCTTTGTACTGTTCATCATCAGCCTCTGAGGCAATCCACCACACCACACCTTTGGGTAGGGTATTACACCACAGCGGTGGCCTGAACCAGTATAAACCTTGTGTCCCTTGTGTTGTTCATCGTGTAGCTTAGATTCGCAGCGAGGCGTTGGGACGTGGATCAGTAGGGGGAAGATCTTCGCGCGCACCCCAGAGTTCAAACCTTAAGGGTTTTGCCTGAACCCGATATCCGACAGTGTCTCTCTTACAGTTCATGAAGCCACGTGGCACATGTGGAGGTGTTGTCGTGACCTCCTTGTGTGGATTGATCACAGTGACGTGTGGCTGGTTCCAGAAGAATGTACTCGTCCTTTCTGAGCCACACTGGCGGTACATGCACGAAGCTAATATGTGCACGCATGCCACGCACGCACTCATTCCCTCGCGCACACACGCGGGTACATGGTGGATGCATTTTTGTATGAAGATCCACCCCATCTGATAATTTGACGCGTATAAATTCCTTCACTTCATTGATGGTCAATTAATACAACGCATGAAAATTGAGTGGACATGAGGGCGGAAGAAAGACATTACTACTCCAGTGCGCGCATGCGAGTAGTTAAATCATGGGTTGCTAGTACTTTCGTTGGTCTCCTTTGTATTTTGTGCCAATTTTTTACCATATTTGTAAGTAACATAATATTTATGCATGTCATTAAAAGGGGCACAACAAAAAAGGGATGATAAACCAGGACGCAGGCAACATGATCAATTTTTGTCAGGGCTATTGTTGGCGGCCTTTGTATTTAAATATGGACGGAGTGGAGTAGTACTATCTTTATCTTAGCCTCGTAGGGCTCTCCCAGCGCCTAGGCTCGCCTCCCCGCCTCGCCCACCGGATCCCGCCATGGAGGATCCCGCCATGGATAATCCCTTAGATCCCAGGAACCCACGGGCTGCCCTCTCACTGCGGCCCGCAGCACTGCCACCTTTGAGCGAAACCCACATGTGTTTTAGAGGGGATCCATTGCTCTGCCACGAGTTTGACCTGCTGAAGGAAAAGAACGCCGGCTGGAAGAAGTTGCATGAGAAGGAGGAGTTGGCGAAGCTTGGCATCAAGCACCCGGCTGCTGTGAAGGTCCGTAATGTGGCCGTGGAACAGGTGATGAAGGCTCGCATCAAAAAATCCCGCGCCATGTACAGAATGCAGAAGAAGGCGGAGGAGATGCGCAAGGAGATGGAGGTCGTGGAGGCGATGAAGAAGCAGTTATGACTCTGCGTCTAGCAACACTTCATGTAGTGAGAGCAGCGCCCCAGACTTGTGTGTGCATCTTCCTTCTTTTATTGGGTGATAATCTTTCTTCTTATTTTGCTCCTATGTTTCTTCTTTTGCTTCGGGTGTTTCGCCGCACGTGTCATGTTCTCTGCGAGGCATGAATAGAACAATGCTAACAATGAGATGACTAGCAAACTAGATTATTTTTATCGCCATATGGTATTGGGCTGCCGTATTTCCTGCTCCTCCATCGTAGTACTACTCCAGTGGAAAACTTGAGTATACCGCACAGTTCTTTGCTCCTCGTCAGGTCGTTGGCACATTTATATGAGCAGTCAAATCACAAGTCCCCGCCTTCCAGCAGTAATGAGCCGTCAAATCACAAAGGCCCTCGCCACTTGTGAAACCGACCAAGCTAGACTGCCCCGCCCTCTAGCCTTTTAAAAAATGTATACTTTTGTATAGTAGTAGTATCGATGGATTGTGCCATGGAGCAAAACTAAGAAGATGAAATTAAAGAAAAAAGGTGGTACATATAGAGAGCGCTCGTCGCCAAATTATGCATATAGTACTATTTAAAAAGCTAGTATGTGATTAAATGGGGTGCTAAATTCTATTAAAGAAATTAGCATACCTATTTAATTCTTGGGTTCTTATTATTTATGCCACTAGTTGTGTATCACTACTCAGTTTTGCCACTAGAAGTTACAACTACTAGAAAATGCCATCGATCCGTAAGATGCTTGCTGAAAAATGCAATTAGGAGTAACCAAGCGAATAATTTTACAGGAAAATAAGAACCCTGTTGGGATCAAGTAGGCCCCACACTTTATTTTACAGTAGTGAGACAGAGGGAGAGCTGGCATGTTGGTCCATCGGTATTTATGTCATTATAACATGGCAAAGGGGATTTGAGTCACAATAATGGTGTCCACCACAACACACCCCTCAAATAAAATTAAGCACCTTGAAATTCTTTGACAAAACTAATGTAACACCCCGGATGTAACTTTCCATATTTATAACTCCAACTCTTGCCATTTCCGGCTATGTGTTATGTTATTTCCTCCGTGGTTGGGTTTTTGTCTTTCGTTTTGCATTTTGTTCATGTCATGCATCTCATCTAATATCATCATGCGCATTGTATTTGCATGTTTTCATAAAGCTTGCATCCGTTCATAGTTGCCGCGTTCCCCCTTGCCTTCTTAGAACGTTTCGAGTCCAACCGGGTTCTCGTTCCCCTTTTGTTTGACCGCCTTATCTCTCTGCCAGTCATGGACCCCCCCTCCTTTGCAGCCCCCTCGCGTGCGCATCCGAAAGCTTCCCCAAAACCGACCTGCTCTATCGTTACCAATGGGTCCGGATCATCCCCAAACATCGATAAAATATCTCTCATCCTTTGTTTTCACTTCCTAACCTATTTTCCAGGAGCCGTTCGATCGTGATCGGATGGACCTGATCATCCCCTAAACAAAAACCCACCTACTATATAATCAGTGTAAACCTACCTAACCCTAGAACCTAGCCGTCCCATCCATCCATTCCTCCCCGCAGCCATTTCCTCCACCCGGTCTCCATCTTCATTGGGATCTCCTCCAGATCCAAATCCTCTCCGACCCCCTCCCTGTTTTTTCAGTGCCGCCCAAGCTCCGCAACCCCGACGGCCACTTCGTCCACCTCGTCGCCGGCCGACTGAACTAGGAGATGAGCCCCGCGTTGCTCCTTCCTTCCCCTCCCCTGATTTCATGCCCCTCCTCTCACATCTCTCTCTGAATCAGGACACCGCCTCATCTCCGCCCGCAGGCTACCTCAGAACGGATCTCCACCGTCGCCCTGGCCTCGGATCCAATCGATTCCCATCGCCAACGCCTCCTTGCCAAGTCGCCACCGTGCCCACCTTCGGTGCCCCAAGTTCCCGCCGCCGCGCCATGTTGTCGTTCCTCTGATTTGTCACCGTCCAGTACTTCCTTGCGCCACCTTCAGTTCGAGCAGGAGACTTGACCCCGAGCTCCTCCTCTGCTTCTTCCCTAGAGCCGAGCCAAGCTCCGCCACCCAAGCTACGCCGTCGCCTGCCGCAGTCCCTGTTGTCGTTGTCTTCAATGGTTCCTGACAAAGACGACGCCCTCCTGCCCATCTCGAACGCCAGCGCCTCGTCTACCTCCCCTGCATCACGCCCCATCGCCAGCAGCTCGTCCCCAAGTCCCGTCAACCGCTCCACCTCTGCTCACCTGTCGCCTCCTCCACCGGATCTCGTTCACTCTGTCGCCCAGCCGCCGGTCTCCTTTGCTGCATTGAGCAGCATCAGTTCAGGCAGAGGAGGGCGAGGCCTGTGCCTCGACACCTCTCGTTGACCGCGCCATGCCTCCTCCCGCGTGGGCCACTTCTTGCCCCACGGCCTCGCTCGGCCTCTCCATCAAACCGGGCCATGTCCCATGGGTGAGCAACCCCTCCAGCCCCTCTGCTCTGTTTCGGGCCAAATCTAGATTCGGCCCGATGTGTATTTTTTTCCTCTGGACGAATTTAGCTATTATCCAGGAGTTTACAGATTTACAGAAAAGTCCCTCTAGATCATGCATTTAATAACTCACAAACCATGCATCATTTGTAAATAAACTATATATGTAAAACGCTTAGAATTTTTTTAAATTAATAATTTGCCACTTTCATCCATGTTAAAAATGTTTAACTTGTTGTTTCCTATTAATTTGCTCAAATGCCATGCTAAAATGATTTATTTCATAACTAATTAACTGTAGCTCCGAATTTAATGCATAGATTAACATGGTGGCATCACTTTGCATGTTTAACAACTCTAAAATTGTGTATAGGGAAGAACAGTAGCAAATTCATAAATTGCATATGAGGATTTTCTGGAATTGTTCGTTGTTGTTTCAGGCCTCATTTAAACTTGCCTAAATAGTTAGTTTACTTTGTTTCACCTCTTGCCATGTTTAACAACATTTAATATTGTTGAGTACCTAAACGAGATTAAACTAAATATGTCAATGTGGTGTTTTGTCAATATGCAACTCGTTGCATATTGAGCTCCACTTAACTTGTAGTATTGTTTGTTGCACTTTGCCATGCCATGCCTCATTAAATCGGACATGCATCATACTTGATTGTGCATCATGCTATGATTATGCTTATGTGTTTACCATGTTGTTTACTTCTTTCCAGTTTGCTTCCCTCGTTAGCTTTAGTTTCGTTCTGGAGTTGTGAGGATTCGTTCGACTACGTCCGTTTGTCTTCTTCATGGACTCGTTCTTCTTCCTTGCGGGATTTCACGCAAGATGACCATTACCCTCGATATCACTTCTATCTTTGCTTGCTAGTTGCTTCGTTCTATCGCTATGCTGCGCTACCTATCACTTGTTTACCATGCCTCCCATTTTGCCATGTCAAGCCTCTAACCCACCTGTCCTAGCAAACCGTTGTTTGGCTAAGTTACCGCTTTTGCTCAGCCCCCTCTTATAGCGTTGCTAGTTGCAGGTGAAGTTGAAGATTGCTCCATGTTGGACATGTTTATGTTGGGATATCACAATATATCTTATTTTAATTATATATACTTGGTAAAGGGTGGAAGACTAGGCCTTTTTCCTGGTGTTTTGTTCCCCTCTTGCCGCCTTAGTTTCCGTCATACCGGTGTTATGTTCCTTGATTTTGCGTTCCTTACGCGGCCGGGTGTATGGGAACCCCT
This sequence comes from Aegilops speltoides, assembly GCA_021437245.1. Taxonomy (NCBI): domain Eukaryota; kingdom Viridiplantae; phylum Streptophyta; class Magnoliopsida; order Poales; family Poaceae; genus Aegilops; species Aegilops speltoides. The sequence goes on from CM038142.1 coordinate 236,672,770, forward strand.
TCACAGTTCGCTTTGAATAAAACTCCTCCAGCAAGGCCCAACTTTGGTTTTACATTTGCCTAACAACCTATTACCTTTCCCTTGGGTTTTCGTGAGCCCGAGGGTCATCTTTATTTTACCCCCCCGGGCCAGTGCTTCTCTAAGTGTTGGTCCGAACCGAGCAGCCTGCGGGGCCACCTTGGGGAAACTTGAGGGTTGGTTTTACTCGTAGCTTGACTCATCCAGTGTGCCCTGAGAACGAGATATGTGCAGCTCCTATTAGGATTTGTCGGCACATTCGAGCGGTCCTGCTGGTCTTGTTTTATCATTGTCAAAATGTCTTGTAAACGGGATTCCGAGACTGATCGATTCTTCCCGGGAGAAGGAATATCCTTCGCTGGTCGTGAGAGCTTATAATGGGCTAAGTTGGGACACCCCTGCAGGGTTTAAAATTTTGAAAGCCGTGCTCGCGGTTATGTGCAGATGGGAATTTGTTAATGTCTGGTTGTAGAGAACTTGACACTTGACTTAATTAAAACGCATCAACCGCGTGTGTAGCCGTGATGGTCTCTTTTCGGCGGAGTCCGGGAAGTGAACACGGTTTGAGTTATGTATGAACGTAAGTAGTTTTAGGATCACTTCTTGATCACTTCTAGCTTCTTGACCGTTTCGTTGCTTCTCTTCTCGCTCTTATTTGCGTATTTTAGCCACCATATTTGCTTAGTGCTTGCTGCAACTCCACCTCATTACCTTGTCCTACCCTTAAGCTTAAATAGTCTTGATCTCGCGGGTTTTGAGATTGCTGAGTCCTCGTGACTCACTAGATACTATCACAACAGTTGCAGGTGCCGATGACACTAGTGCGGGTGATGCAACCGAGCTTAGGTGGGAGCTCAACGAAGATCTTGGTCGTTGCTATGTTTCATTTCATGTTGATCAGTAGTGGAGCCCAGTTGGGACGATCGAGGATCTAGCAGTTGGGTTATCTTCTTTTCTTTTGGCTTCGTCCGTAGTCGGACTATGTGTGCTCTAAATGATGTATGAATTATTTGTTCATTGTGTGAAGTGGCGATTGTAAGCCAACTCTCTTTATCCCTTTCTTGTTCATTACATGGGATTGTGTGAAGATGACCCTTCTTGCGACAAAACCACAATGCGGTTATGCCTCTAAGTCGTGCTTTGACACGTGGGAGATATAGCCGCATCGCGGGCATTACAAGTTGGTATCAGAGCCATCCCCAACTTAGGAGCCCCTGCTTGATCGAATCGCTAACGTTGTTGAGTCTAGAAAAAAATGTTTTGAGTCTTAGGATTATATGTATCAGAGAGTAGGATTCTTTTTACTCCTCGGTCCCTTCGTCCCTCTGGTGAGGTGTAACGCCCTCGATGCGGCTATATCTCCCACGTGTCGAAGCACGACTTAGAGGCATAACCGCATTGAAAGCAATGTCGCAAGTGAGGTAATCTTCACACAACCCATGTAATACATAAGGGAAAGAGATACATAGTTGGCTTACAATCGCCACTTCACACAATTACATGAATAAAGCATTACATCATCCAGATACAATCAAGGTCCGACTATGGAACCAAAATAAAAGAAGAACCCCAAATGCGACAAAGGTCACCGATCGACCCCAACTGGGCTCCACTACTGATCAACTAGAACGAAACAACACAAAGGGCAAGATCTTCATCGAGCTCCTCCTTGAGCTTGGTTGCGTCACCTGCTCGGTAACATAGGCACCTGCAAACTGGTTTTGGAAGTATCTGTGAGTCACGAGGACTCAGCAATCTCACACCCGCGAGATCAAGACTATTTTAGCTTATGGGTAAGGTAAAGGCATGAGGTGGAGCTGCAGCAAGCGACTAGCATAAATGATGGCTAACATACGCAAATGAGAGCGAGAAGAGAAGGAAAAGCACGGACGATAAAAGTATGATCAAGAAGTGATCCTATAGCAACCTACGTCAAGCATAACTCCAACACCGTGCTCACTTCCCGGACTCCGCCGAAAAGAGACCATCACGGTTACACACACGGTTGATGTATTTTAATTAAGGTCAACTTCGGGTTTTCTACAACCGGACATTAACAAATTCCCATCTGCCACATAACCGCGGGCACGGCTCTCGAAAGTTTATACCCTGCAGGGGTGTCCCAACTTAGCCCATGACAAGCTCTCGCGATCATCGAAGGAATAGACCTTCACCCAAGACACTCCGATCGGACTCGGTATCACGGTACATCAAGACATTTAGACAATGGTAAAACATGACCAGCAAGACCTCCACAGGCCGACAAATCCCGATAGGAGCTGCACATATCTCGTTCTCGTGGCACACCGGATGAGCAGACGTCGGGTTGGCATAGACCCTAGTTTCCCAGGCGCCGGACATCGCCGAGTTGGACCAACACCGAAGGAGCACTGGCCCGGGGGCTAAAATAAAGATGACCCTCGGCTCCTAAACCCAAGGGAAGAAAAGGGCTAGGTGAGGCAAATGGTAAAAGTCAATGTTGGGCCTTGCTGGACAAGTTTTATTCAAAGCGAACTGTCAAGGGGGTCCCATAAATCACCCGACCGCGTAAGGAACGCAAAATCCGGGAACATAACACCGGTATGACGGAAAATAGGGCGGCAAGAGGAACAAAACACTGCATAAGGCCGAGCCTTCCACCCTTTACCAAATATATAGATGCATTAATAATATAAGAGATATTGTGATATCCCAACAAAACCCTGTCCACCATGGAGCAATCTTCAACTTCACCTGCAGCTAGCAACGCTATAAGAGGGGCTGAGCAAAGCGGTAACATAGCCAATCAACAGTTTGCTAGGAAGGGTGTCAAAGGTTAGAGGTTCATGGCATTTTGGGAGGCTGACAAGCAAATGGTAGGTATCATAGCATTGGCATAGCAAAAGAGCGAGCAAACTAGCATAGCAAAGATAGTAGTGATTTCGAGGGTATGATCATCTTGCCTGAAATCCCGCAAGGAAGAAGAACGATTCCATGAAGAAGACAAACGGACATAGTCGAACGAATCCTCACAACTCCGGAACGAAACCGAAGCTAACGAGAGAAGCAAACCGGAAAGAAGCAAACAACACAGTAAACACACAAGCATAAACATGGCATGATGCGCAAACAAGTATAATGCATGTCCGGTTTAATGAGGCATGGCATGGCAAAGTGCACAAAACAAACTTACAAATTAAGTGGAGCTCAATATGCAACGGAGTTGCATATTGACGAAAACACCACACCAATTATTTAGTTCTCTCTCGTTAAGGCTAACCAACAATATTAAATGTTGTTAAGCATGGCAAGAGGTGAAGCATAATTAAACTAACAATTAGGCAAGTTTAAATGAGGCCGGAAGCAATAAACGACAATTCTGGAAAATCCTCATGTCATTTAGCAATTTAATGCAACAACAAGTTTTAAATATTTTAATTGTTGTTATCATGATGCGGATGACATATGCAAGTTTTATGCAATCTTATGAAAATGTTGACATGAGCATGTTATGAAGCATTTGTCGCCATGGCGGAACAAAAAGGGTGCCACGGCGGCGAAACGAAAAGGGTGCCACGGCGGCGAAATCCGAAAATGATGCCACGGCATCATATCGGTTCCGGTAGCTTGAGGAGATACCGATGCAAACGAGAAGTGGGCGTGAGCGTGTCATGCAAGGATGGTGGGCTGCTCCCGACTACCGGGTTCCCACGGGATGGTGGCATGGCAATAGAGGAACGTGCAAAGACAATTCGGTCACGGTGCAAAACTCGAGCATCTCATACATGCAAGGGCATCTCATCGCGGTCGTCTCGGGTTATACCTTCGAAGCGAGCATTTCCGGAGCGGTTCGGGTTCGGTACGAAGTAGAGGGAGTAGACGTTCTCGTAGCGTCGTGGGAAGTAGTCGTACACATGTCGTAGTGGAAGTAGTTGTTCATGTCCCGTGGATGTTCGGGATCCACAGGGTCTTCGAGGGTCAACGGTAGTTGAAGTAGTGGTACACGGCGGCGGCGGTAGTGGTACACGTTTTCGTAGAAGTAGTCGTTCTCGTTTCGTAGTCATACATGTCGGCGGTAGTGGAAGTAGTGGTACACGGCGACGGTAGTTGTACACTCTCCGTAGATGTTCGGGGTCGTCACCATTCGTAGTCGATGTAGTTGAACTTGACGAAACCCTCAGCGACAGTAGTGGTGCACGTCATCGTGGAACTTGGCGTTTGCACTGTAGTCGAACACGGGTCAAACAAAGGCATTGACGAGTTCGGAGGGGAGCCTGCCGAACAGAGCCGCTCGCGAGGATAGCGACCGGAAGAAGGGGCGACTTCGGCCTTGATGGGAAGCAGGGAGGCGGAGCTCCTGCCGGGTCGATGGTGACGAGCAGGCAAAGGGGCTGCTGGGACTTGAGCGACGCAGGGGAGCAGCTGCAGCGAGGCGAACATGGTGGAGCAGCAGCGAGGCGGCCATGGCTTGCGCCGGGCACGAGGTGAGGAGGAGGACCAGAGGAAGGGGAGGTCGATGCTGTCCGGTCGAGGACGAAGCCGGAGAAGTAGGGGCGGAGCTGGGAAGAAGCGGCTGCAGCAGGAGCTTGGGGTCGGGTTGGCCATGGCGTGGAGATGGGGCCGGGATAGGGGCCGACGAGGTGTAGCAGAGAGGCGGCGAGGGACGTCCTGAAGCTACTGCTGGTGGCGCTCATGGTGGCCGGAGACGGGGTGGCGCGGGCGCGCGCTATGCAAGGAGGAACTTGGGCGACAGGGACGGCTTGCGGGAGCTCCGACGAGTGGCGCGGAGGCGGAGACGCGGGACGACGTGGCCATGGCCGGAGTAAGACAGGCAGGGCGAAGGAGCTTGGCGGCGGGGCCGGTGCCGAGGAGTAGCGAGGCAGGAGGAGCGGTTGTCGGGGTCGATGGAGAGGTGGGGATCGGGCACGGGCGCTGGCGCTCCTCTCGTGTGCGATGCGTGTGCGTGGCGGCGGTGGTGGGAGGACGAGAGGGAGCGAGTGAGAGGAGGGGATAGGGCTAGGTTAGGGAGCTGGGGCCGGCTGGGCCTAGGATTAGGTGGGCCGGCCTGGTTTGTTAGGTCCAAGAGGCGGGCTGGGCTCTCTCTCTCACTCTAAAGCAAAATAAAAACAAAACAGAGAAATAAGAGAAAGGGAGAAAGAGAGAAGAGAAGGTTAGAGGAAGAATTTGGGCATGTGGTTAATTTTCCCGGACTCGCAAAAATATGCTCGTTCCAAGAAAATAGAAAGAGGCATGATTGAAAGATTTAAATTCAAACACATTTGAATTTAATTCAAATGGGTTTGAACTAGGACTAGGATTCCGCAGTGTCCAAAAATGTTGAGAATTTTAGAGGAGCCTCGATAAATGGGAAAAGAAATATTGGCAAAGTTTGGGGACCAAACTTGAAGTAGAAAGGGCATGGGAATTTTGCAAGTGTGTTAATGGGTGAACTCCAGAGAATGGAATTATTTATAATATAGCTCCCTAATATTGGGAGGATATGTTTTAAAGAGAATCACCATGCGAATTCCCTCGATTTAAATGGACCGAAGATCCATACGGTTTATTTAGTTGAGATGCAAAAGATTTATGAGATGATGGCATGATGACATGATGCAATGCAAATGACGCAATGAACAAAACAAATCACACGACGAAACTCGGAGTAGCTGGAAGTCTTCTGGAGCGTCGGTCTCGGGGCGTTACAACACTCCACCACTACAAGAGGATCTCGTCCCGAGATCTAGAATGGCACCGGAGGGAAAACGGAAGCGAAAAAGAAAGGTAAAACTAAGTTGCTTCTTTGACAAACGAGTGAAACCACGAACCTTGAGAGGTTGAGCAAAATGAAAGAAAGAAAACAACAAAGATGAACAAAGTAGAAAACACTCCGTTAGAAAAGAGGAACAAGCGATACAACGAGAACCAAGAGGTTTAGTGATAAGATAGATATTGAAACCACTCCGGTTAAAACTAGATAGAGAAAGGATAAGATTGATATAATTTGGGCAGCACTCCGACTGTAAATGGAAGGAATTGAACATGAACTTGAGAAGATGGGATGGTACTTGATGAAATCAACAACACACTATCTCTGGAACTATTGAAAGAATGGCACAAGGGGTAAGGAAGATTTCAGACAGCTCTCCAGTAGAGGAAGGAGGGAAAACTTGATAAAAATTAGAGAACTCGAATGAAAACACGACACTCGGGTTAAATGGATAAGCACGAAAAGAACACGATCCTCACAATCGAGATGATGAGTGAAAAGAGCAACATCACACTACCTCCGTAAGAAAGAATAGAAGTAGATCATTGGAATAAAGGGACGGAGAAGAAAATGACAACTTCTACCACAATTGAATTTGGAAGGCATCCTTGCAAGAAGGTTAGAATAGAGTTGTTGGAAGACCAACAACGAAAAGAATAAGTTTGTAGTGGGCTTATGGAAACATCTCAACACTATGAGGTGACAAATGGCCACTAACGGAAATAATTGATTGCTTGAGATCAACGAAGAGATGAAAACTTCTTCCACCAATAGGATAAAGAGCAAGCTTGGGTCATGCATAATCACCACAAATAGCAACAACCCTTAGGGAAGGCTTTAGGTGAAATCTATACCAAGATAACTCCAAAGAAGAGATTGATGGATTTAAAATACCTCATTCTTGACAACATGTTAATCATGAAGCATGAAGGGAAATTGTCAAGAATGACATAACACTACCTCAGAAGATAAGGTAGAAAGAATTGCACTCCGGATTACCATATGAAGAAAGCTTGAGCTCCTTAGGAAAGAATCTCGATGAAAACTTTGAGAAGGGAATTAAATCCTTGATGAACCATCATGTAGAACCTCTATGAAGAACTCCGGTATACAAAAGGAATGAAAAGAAAGAGAAATTGAAAACACAAGGTGAATCCTTGCAATAATTTAGATGGATCTCCGTGATAATTAGAGCTTGGAACTCCGGGAAAAAGAGAAGATGAAACAAATGAAACCGAGAATTACTTCATCATGAACAAACACCAGAAGAAAAGAATTGAATCACCTCGAGGCAATAAGAATAAGGTTTATTGTATACTTATCCTTCATCAAATTTAATTGATGACAAGCAATGAATTTGGCATACTACTTATTCTCGTAGAAAGGATTAAAAGAGATATATCAAAACTTGAGAAGGTCTTCAACGAACCACCGGTAGGATTGGAATAACAAATGAATTGATATGATAACGAAGGAAGAGAAATCTTGAAAGAACCACCGTAAGAATTGAAAATGATCGAAGTAGGGGTGCACCACCGGTAAAAATTAGGAAATGAACGAAGGTGCTTGAGACAAACTAGATACATGAGAAACAAAGAGATCAAGAACTGATTGGAGGATATTCGATTGATGCGCCGGCAAGATAGGAGAATGATAACTGACAGCTGAGAATGAATAAACCTGAATTGATGGACTCCGGATGACAAACTGAGAAGACTCTTGAATATCTCCTGATGGGTGAAAAAGATTCTCACAATCGAAAACAATTTTGAGAGGATGGCAACAAGCTAGCACCATGAATCTTGAAGAGAATAGAGCAAGATTAAAGAGAAACTCTTCTTCGGTCTTCAAATGATGAGAATGACAACGAGAAACACCACCAAGAATTATTGAGGCACACCGGAAGAATCAAAAGCGAAGAGGTTGAGCCAACTAAGAAAAGAATTTGAAAGATCTTGGAGAAAAGCATTTGACTGATGATAACTCATTCTTACGTCAAACTTGGAGAAGAATTTAGGATGGCTCTGGGAAAATAGAAGAGTCAGGTAAGATCCTGGGAAAAGACCTGTGGGTTAGGGCCCACTCAAAAGAACACCGTTGAAAAGATTTAAAAGAGATGTTGCACCGATTGAATTTAATGACTTGTATGAGATACCAATCTCGAAATATCTTGAACGGATTGAGAATGGAAGCACAAGTCTTGTAAGATATCTTTAGCACTCCGGATACGAATAGAGAGAGGTGAACGATTATGAGATGCACCGACATGGGAAAGCATTTGACACGAGGAAAGGAATATGATGAATATCGAAAGCTTGAATCGGAACCACCGAAGAAGAAACAACAATGAAGGACGATGAACTTGAAACTGTTGAGCATCTTCATGGGAAATCACCAGATAAGAACATCGAAAGAAAAGAATGAAGAGACTTCACATGAATAAATGGATACTTGATAAAGAAATCTTAGTCCTTGAGGAAAAAGGGTGGGTGGGCGGGAAAAACAAAGGCAACTTGGGATGAACGAAACAAACACCGTTGAGAAAAACTTAGAATTGATCTTGCGGATGGGGAGAATGATGGGATCATCTCGAAGAGAAGCGCACCGGTTGGAAAAGAATTAACATAACAAAATCAATGATCAAAAGGATTAGTATTCACATAGCAATATGAGAACACCGTTTAGGAAAGGTATGGAATCAACACTTGACATTGAAGCAACTCGAATACCATAAATAAAACAAAACAAAGGATTTGGCTTGCAGAATAAGCTGGAACAAACATATGATAGAGATTTACCCAATCCCATATCATGCATCTGTCGAAAAGATATTCTAGGAGCTACTTGAATTCCCACCTATAAAACTCCCGAAACTTTCTGGTTATGCAATCTGGTGTTGGGGATACAGGGGAAGCAATATATCTAACAATACCTACATCCAAGCTGTATCCATCCGTCAACACATAACCAAGAAACCTTCGAAATCGTGTACCTCAACCTTCAAAAGCATCCGTTATAATGAGTCATGGCAATACTCCGCACTCACCTCAAGATCTTTGGGTTAGCGGGGTTATCTCACCAACAACTGCATAAAAGAGATTTTCGATGTCGTAGCATTTAAACTCGGTATTCCAGAATCGCAACAATAAAATTATGACGACAACACCTCGAGCTCAACTCCCCGGACACCGCCACAACCCCTAAATGACAGAGGCACCAAGAACAATGTTCTCGCTATAAGAATATCGAACGATCCCAAGATACCCGTGATCCTAAAAAAAAATTAGTGAAATTTGAGAAGAGAAGAGTCAAAACTCTACGCCGAGACCTCACCAGAGCGATTTAAGGGGCCGAGGAGTAAAAAGAATTCCTAACTCTCCGATATATATAATCCTAAATGACTCAAAACATTTTCTAGACACAACTCGCCGCTAAAACGATCAGCGGTGGGGCTCCTAAGGTCGGGAAGGCTCGATTACCAACTTGTAACGCCCTCGATGCGGCTATATCTCCCACGTGTCGGGCACGACTTAGAGGCATAACCGCATTGAAAGCAATGTCGCAAGTGAGGTAATCTTCACACAACCCATGTAATACATAAGGAAAGAGATACATAGTTGGCTTACAATCGCCACTTCACACAATTACATGAATAAAGCATTACATCATCCAGATACAATCAAGGTCCGACTACGGAACCAAAATAAAAGAAGAACCCCAAATGCGATAAAGGTCACCGATCGACCCCAACCGGGTTCCACTCTTGATCAACTAGAACGAAACAACACAAAGGGCAAGATCTTCATCGAGCTCCTCCTTGAGCTTGGTTGCGCCACCGCTTTCATAACATAGGCACCGCAAACTGGTTTTGGAAGTATTTGGTGAGTCACGAGGACTCAGCAATCTCACACCCGCGAGATCAAGACTATTTTAGCTTATGGGTAAGGTAAAGGCATGAGGGGAGCAGCTGCAGCGAGGCGAACATGGTGGAGCAACAGCGAGGCGGCCATGGCTTGCGCCGGGCACGAGGTGAGGAGGAGGACCAGAGGAAGGGGAGGTCGATGCTGTCCGGTTGAGGACGAAGCCGGAGAAGTAGGGGCGGAGCTGGGAAGAAGCGGCTGCAGCAGGAGCTTGGGGTCGGGTTGGCCATGGCGTGGAGATGGGGCCGGGATAGGGGCCGACGAGGTGTAGCAGAGAGGCGGCGAGGGACGTCCTGAAGCTACTACTGGTGGCGCTCATGGTGGCCGGAGACGGGGTGGCGCGGGCGCGCGCTATGCAAGGAGGAACTTGGGTGATAGGGACGGCTTGCGGGAGCTCCGACGAGTGGCGCGGAGGCGGAGACGCGGGACGACGTGGCCATGGCCGGAGTAAGACAGGCAGGGCGAAGGAGCTTGGCGGCGGGGCCGGTGCCGAGGAGTAGCGAGGCAGGAGGAGCGGTTGTCGGGGTCGATGGAGAGGTGGGGATCGGGCACGGGCGCTGGCGCTCCTCTCGTGTGCGATGCGTGTGCGTGGCGGCGGTGGTGGGAGGACGAGAGGGAGCGAGTGAGAGGAGGATCGGGCTAGGTTAGGGAGTCTGGCCGGCCGGGCCTAGGATTAGGTGGGCCGCCTGGTTTGTTAGGTCCAAGAGGCGGGCTGGGCTCTCTCTCACTCTAAAGCAAAATAAAAACAAAACAGAGAAATAAGAGAAAGGAGAAAGAGAGAAGAGAAGGTTAGAGGAAGAATTTGGGCATGTGGTTAATTTTCCTGACTCGCAAAAATATGCTCGCTCCAAGAAAATAGAAAGAGGCATGATTAAAGATTTAATTCAAACACATTTGAATTTAATTCAAATGGGTTTGAACTAGGACTAGGATTCCGCAGTTGTCCAAAAATGTTGAGAATTTTAGAGGAGCCTCGATAAATGGGAAAAGAATATTGGCAAAGTTTGGGGACCAAACTTGAAGTAGAAAGGGCATGGGAATTTTGCAAGTGTGTTAATGGGTGAACTCCGGAGAATGGAATTATTTATAATATAGCTCCCTAATATTGGGAGGATATGTTTTAAAGAGAATCACCATGTGAATTCCCTCGATTTAAATGGACCGAAGATCCATACGGTTTATTTAGTTGAGATGCAAAAGATTTATGAGATGATGGCATGATGACATGATGCAATGCAAATGACGCAATGAACAAAACAAATCACACGACGAAACTCGGAGTAGCTGGAAGTCTTCTGGAGCGTCGGTCTTGGGGCGTTACATGAGGTCTCCTGACGTAGTTTTTTTTACTATCCTCTCCTCAAATTTCACTGATTTTTTTAGGATCACGCGGGTATCTTGGTATCGTTGTCGGCGTTCTGGGAACGGGGGTCCCCAGACTTGCCTGCCTGCGGCCTGCGGGTGGCTCAAAGGGGGCCCAGCGCGGCCCATCTTCATCAACACAAGCTCAAGACCCTCGCGAGGGGCAAGATCATGGGCGGACGACAAGGAGCTTTTTGAGGAACAGCCTCATCAGGCTGGCTCACGAGGAGGCGGAGAGTTCAAGGCAGGGTACCTCATGAGGTGCCCATGACGCAAGCCATGACGACCAAGGGCGCCAGTCAGGCGCGAGCCCGCGCAGTGTCCTCCTTTCCTCTTTGGTATAAAGGGAGCAAGCACAGGTGAGAGCATCAAGCAAAGGCATCCATTTCGGTGCAACGAGACCAAGACCAGCCAACGGCAGGAGGAAGTCATCAGGAGCCCAAGCAAAGGCCACCACCGTGAGCCTTTGACAGACGAGGACCAACTTTAGTCAGGATAAGTGTACCCGCTGGTCCCCTTCAAAATGGCCAATTGTTGGCGCCCTTCCTGCTCAATATTTGGGGACAGGCCCAGGGACTTTGCCTATAAATAGGACTAGCCACCCCCAGGGTAGAGGCGTCTCGATCCTCACCAAGAAACCAGTAGATAGAGCGACTAAACTCCTCCTAGAAGTTCGTCGCATCAGTCAAGAACAGACCCTCACGAGGCTACTCTTCCTTGTATTGTTCATCATCAACCCGAGGGGCAATCCACCACACCACACACTGGAGTAGGGTATTACACCACAATGGTGGCCTGAACCAGTATAAACCCTGTGTCTCTTGTGTTGTTCTTTTTGTAGTTTAGATCCTAGCAATTCGGTGAGGAGCAGGTAGGCAGAGGGCGAAATCTCCGCGCGCACCCCAGTGTTCGAACCTCAAGGGTCTGCCGGAAACCGAAATCCGACATTTGGCGCGCCAGGTAGGGGTGCGCCGGGATCCACCTTCTGCCGTTTCGCATCCCGTCGCATCGTCATCACCATGTCTGTTGGTGTACTAAAGTAGGTGTACCTTAGTACCCCGAACTTGTGCACGGGCAGTTGCAGCACCCCACGGCAAGGCTCGCCGGGCGTCCGCCAAGACCCTCCGTAATTTCCACTTACATCGCCATTCAAGAACAAAGTGTCAACCAAGTAGATAAAGCCCCGCAAGAGGAGCTTGCTGAAGTACAAGGCCCCGCAAGAGGAGCTTGCCGAAGGCCAACCAAGGCGCTTCAGAAGACTTGCCGCGACGCTCGCGGCCCCTAAGAAGGCCCGGCGACCGCAAGCTTGCCGGCGCGACGAGAGAAGGGTTGCGGCGAGGCGCTGTCGCCGCCAAGGTTGCCACCCTGCACCCAAGCTCCAACAAGATCCAACGACGGTCACCCTGTGGCCATCCCAGAGCACGTGGCGAGGCGCCAGGCAGCCATGCGGTGCGAGGTGGCAAGCGAGCTGACAAGGAGGCCATCGTGGCGATCGGTGGCGCCTCTAACGGTCGCTTCTTGCACCGCTAGTGACCGGACGGCATTAAATGCCTTTGTCCCCGCCATCGAGTTAGGTAGGGACACCGCGGACACTATTGTACCACCCTGCTTTTACCTTTCTACCCTCTCTCTACGCTGCCACCTGCGGTGACCCCTTTGGACTATAAAAGGAGGCCCATGCACACGTAGAAGGGGTTCCGCAGTTCGAGATTCAACACCACACCATACTCACGCCTCGATAAGAGCAAATACAAACACAAAGCAGCAGAGAGTTTTATCTCCGCAGAGTCTGCTGGGTAAAATCCTGCTTCCGCTGTTTGACCTCGATCTGCTCTTCGCGCGCCCCTCGCCGCCGCCGACCGTAAGGGCCCCCTGCCCCATAGGTGATCGCTCCCGACACGACATCTTTGGCGCGCCAGTACGGGCGCCGAGGTCGTGGCGAACCTGATCCGGTCCTTCGCTACATCAGCTTTCGAGGTGGCCGCCCGCCCACGCCGATTATACCACCGCCACAGAGCAAACGGGCGGTGGAGTAGACGCCGGCGAGGAGCGGGCGCCGACGGTGGGACTCGTGATCGCCACCAGTCCAAAGACAAGGCCCCGCAGCGCCGGGCGATCAGACGACGCCCGCCTTCCCAGAGGTGCAGGGTCGACAACGCCATGGTGTTCCTAGCACCGCGCTCGCTGGAACAAGCCCAAGCTGGTGGGTCGCGGACGCTCAAGACCAGCATGCACGCCAAAGATGCCGGCGCGAGTGAGGTACGGTCGCCCGGATGGGGTGTTGCTCCTTCCAATCCAGCTTGGGAGTCCGAGCACATCCTGCCTCGTGCCGCTGCCACCGCCACCCAAGACTGCAGAGGAAGACGCCAGACTCAGACGAGCACGTAAGAGAAGCGCGACGTCAACTGACCAGCTACTGGGCCCATCGTCGATATGCATGCGCCAGGGGAACCAGCGACTTGTCAGACGCGGCGTCAGCCGCTCGCTCACCCGTGAGCTGCGGTAAGTCCAAAGGGCAAGTACCAAGAACTTCAAGCCGACGCGTTCGAGAAGTACGGCGGCAGGATACATCTGTCGGAGTTCTCGCCGCTTCACACCATAGCGGCATGCCGCCGGGGCGTAGACGAGAAGATCTCGCCAACTACTTCCCCGCTGGTTCTCAAGCCCAACGGCAGATTTGGCTCATGCACTTGCCGGACGGCTCCATCTCTTCATGGGCTAACTCAGCTATCGCTTGTCGACGCCTTCACGGGCGCCACAAACCACATGGCCAGGAGAGCGATTTGCATCCGCCGCCCGTATGAGGAGAACCCTCGCAAGTACATATAGAGATTCAGCCAGTGCAACGCAACATCTCAGACGTCTGACCCTATCAAGGTCATCAACACGCTCCATCGAACGCGCGAATCGCAGGATGAGGGAGGAGATGGCGATGTGCAAGATTAGAGATGTCGCCGAGCTTTATGCTCGCCGGCAAGTGTGCACGGGCCGAGGAGGGAGGAAAATCCTGAGAGACTGCAGGAGCGTAAGGTTCTGACAAGAGGACACCGCCCGCAAGAAGGAACCGGAGGCGGAACAATGTAAAGAGAAAGGCTAAGGATGTGCTAGTCGCTGAGCAGTCCGCAACGAAGGCTTCTCCGCAAGGCCAAAGCCGCGACCCGGGCGAGGCTGTGGTGGCCGACAAGCAGTGACGGCTCCGCAAGCAAGACAAGATCCACCGCACTAAGGGCCATGACCTCCAAGCCTGCAAGAAAGTTGAGCAGATGGCGGAGCTACGAAGCTGAGTATGAGCGCCACGACAAGGAGAAAGCCCGTAAAGGTGACGGAGGATCTGCAAGAAGCTTCCGCCCGGGAGGGCGCCACGGCAAACCTAAGCAAGCGGCAAGGTGACAGACTTCCCGGGCCGACAAGGATGAAGAAGAAGAAGATGATGATGAAATGGAGGAAGATGAGACTGATGACCAGGAGTTTCAGATATGACGGAGGTCTTGTGCATCGACGGCGAAAGTCAAGACACCTCACACCGCCAACTCAAACAAGCAGCGAGAGGTGAGCGCAGCAGTAACCATCCGTCAATCGCGCAAGCCCTCAAGTGGTCCAGACGCCCATCATCTTCGACGCTGAGGATCACCCCGATTGCATTATCGCGTCGGGTGCCTGCCGATGTTGGTTTCACTCAACAATCCGCAACCTCGTGGTCACGAAGATGTTGGTTGACGGGGCCGGCCTGAATCGATCTCTTCTGCAGTGCTCAAGAAGCTCCAGATCCCCGACAACAGCTCAAGAGACTGGTACCTTTCAAGGATAAATCCGAAGGAGCAAGCCCAAGGGGAAGATCACACTGCCAAGAACCTTTGGCAGCGAGCTGAATTTCGTGACGAGAGAGTCACATTTGACGCTGTTGATTTCCCATTTCCCTACAATGGATACTCGGCCGCCCAGCCGCTGCCAAGTTCATGGCAGCCTCTCACTATGCCTACAATGTGCTCAAGATGCCTGGTCCGATAAGTGTTATTTCGTCCACGGTGACAAGAAGGATGCACTTATCTCAGACCGACAAGATCTACCGAAGCAAAGCAGCCACAAGAAAGCACCAGCCACTTGTCACTGAAGCTCCCTGGGAAGAAGAAGAAACCCAAGTCCGCAAGAGTAGCTCGATGCCCACTCCGCAAGGGCACCTCTTTGAGTGCTGCGCCGCCGAGGACGCACCATCGAGCTCCACCGCAAGTGCAAGAAGGCAAAGTCAGTTTTACCAAAGACTAAACCGCGAGAACAGCTTTTGGCGCCTACTCAAGCAAGCGCTGCTCACGGAGTGCTGCGCTGCCGAGGACGCCATCGAGCTCCACCGCAGTAGAACACGTAGCGCCGCCCGAACTTTTGAGTCCTATTCCTTGGAAGACCGTACCTTGTATGGAAAACCTGTGCGCGGGGGGATCGAATCGTGGCTAAGTTGCGCCCTTGCTTTGTTTCGAGTCCACTCGACGATGAAAGTGCGCTGCAACTAGCCCGACGAGGTTTCTTGCCGGAGGCAACACCGCCAGCGGGCTGCTGATGTTCCGCACTCGGCAAGCGTGTTGGCACCGGCGGGTTCCCTAAAAGCGTGAGGGTGAAAACATACAAGGGAGGGAATCAAGGGAGAAGTGCAGCCTTGCCGGAGCGCAGAAGACGGAAAAGCTAAGTTGCCAAAGTTTGAGTACAGAGCACCGTCAGTTTTAAATTTTTATGTTATATTCCTAGAACGTCCGTGCCTTGTATGGAAAAACCTGTGTGCGGAGGAGCCGGCTCGTGGCTAAGTTGCGCCCTTGCTTTGTTTCGAGTCCGCTCAACAATGAAAGTGTGCTGCAACTGGCCCCGACAAGGTTTCTTGCCGGAAGCAACACCGCCAGCAGGCTGCTGATGTTCCGCACTCAGCAAGCGTGTTAGCGCCGGCAAATTTCCTAAAAGCGTAGGGTAAAAACGTGCAAGGGACGTGATGGGGTAAAGGATGTAACATAGCAAGCCTTGTCGTGGGACATGCTTTGTGTGGATTATCTGTGCGCGGAGGAGCCGGCTCGTGGCTAAGTTGCGCCCTTGATTTGTTTTCGAGTCCGCTCAACAATAAAAGCGTGCTGCAACTAGCCTCGACAAGGTTTCTTGCCGGAGGCAACACCGCCAGCAGGCTGCTGATGTTCCGCACTCAGCAAGTGTGTATGCACCGGTGTCGGCGACGGGTGCGGACACCTATGGGGCCGGGGAGGCCCCTTCGTGAGTTTGGTACGAGGGCGGAGAATGCGCGGAGAGCAGATCGAGGCGATGCGCGCGGGGGATTTTTACCCAGCTTCGGGCCGCGATGGTCGCGTAAAACCCTACTGCTGCTTTGTGTTGTATTTGATCTTGCTCAAGAATGCGAGCATATGGTGGTGTGGTGTTGAATGAATCCAACTAGCCAACCCCAGCGCTTAGAGTTGCCAAGGATCCAACCTCCCCACGCAGTGCATGGGCCTTTTTTATAGGGCAAGGGTCACCGACAGTGTCAACGAGGAGAGAGGGGTAAAACGTAAAAGAGGTGGTAGTTGGAACAAGCGGAACAAAGGCAGCTACAAGGCTTGAACAAAGGATTCCACCTACTTTTGACAGAGGGGACAAGAGCATTTAATGCTCGTGCCGCCGCCGACCCCAAAAGCTCCCGCGCCTTGCGTTTGCCGTTTGCCACGGGCGGTGGAGCCACCACCGTGGAGTGCCACCGCACCCTCATGCTGCACAGCCATCCGCCACGCTCGAGAAGGCTAAAGGCGACGCTGCAGGCGATGAGCTGGAGTGCGGCACGCTGGCGCAGCTCTCCCGCAAGTACCTTGCCGGGTCTTGATCTTGCCGCCCGGAACTTGTCGGGCTCAGAATCTTGCCGCCTCCCGGGCCCTCGCCGACGCCAGAGTAGCGCCGAGGCGTGTCTCCCGTGATGTAGTCTTTCTAATCTCCCCGGCGAGCCCTTCGCCAGGCTTGCATGAGTGACGTAATCTTGAGCTCGAACGCCTTCCCGCAAACTCTCTTGCCGGGCCTTGATCTTCTATCTTGCACACTTTGTTCTTGAATGGCTTGATATGGAGCAGAATGGTCTCCGCAAGCAGTGTGGTGGAGCCACCATGGGAGTCGCGATCGCCTGCACAAGTTGGGGTACCGAGGTACCCCTACCTTAGTACACCGACAGAGCCCCGGCCTGGGCCACACACGGTGCCGAAGCGCTGTTGGGCTGTGCCCAAGACACAGCACGGGCATACGCGCCCATGGCGCTGTCGAATCGCTTCGCCTTTGCCGCCCCCGGCAACAAAGACGCTGCCGATTGCGGCGTCGTGGATGGGACGTGCCCACGTTTTTATGAGGAGAGCGGAACGCCCCACTTCCCCATAAAACAAAGGAAGCAGCGTTCCTCCTCCGCTTATTGCTTCTTCTTCCTCCTCCGAGATCCTCTCGCACTTCCGCCTCAAGATCTCCTCCGCTGCTTTGCGCTCAAGGGCGCTGCCGATTCTTCGCCCTCCTTCCTCGCCCCGCCATGGCCCCAAGACCGTGAAGGGAAGGGAAAGCGGAGAAGGCCAGAAGGAGAACCGAGCAGGCGGAAAAGCTCGCCCAGATGCGGAGGGAGAACGTTTCTTCCCGCCGCTGCTCGGGCGCAAGAGCTCGGGGCAAGTATTTCGTTCGGCGGCGAAGAAGACCACGGCGCACCCCCACCAGGGCCCATCCGCCGCCACCGCGGACAACTATCCCGGCGGGTACTATTTCTTCGCAGCCTTCTTCCACCGTGGTCTTTGCCCCCTTTTCTGATTTCTTCGCGATATTATGCACACATACGGCTTCCACCTTCTTGACTTCACCCCCAATGCCATCCTCACTATGGCGGTTTTCGCACATATGTGCGAAAACTTCATAGGATACATCCAAATGTAGCTCGCTCGTGCACTTCTTCACTCCTAGAGCAGAGCACGGCCCCCTCCCGGAGGGATTTCTTGGGTTTTCCGTCCAACTTGAAGGGGTCAGACTGCGGGAGCTCCGGCCAAGGGGAAGAGTGGCGCAGATCGGTGCTGATCGTCAAGACGAGCCGCAGCCTTCATCACAGCCAAGACAACGCCCATTGCGCGCAGAGACCGGATGCGAGCTGGATTCGACGACATCAAGCTCGATGTTGCCCTCATCCGGATTCTTCGCCTTCGAGAAGCGGGCTGTCCGCTGCAGGTAGGCGCCGACTTCCTCCGCCGCATTGCCTCTCTCCAAACAGGAAAAGGCCGGCCGGGAGTACGGGCGGCGAGTGGATGTAATGAGGCTGCGCCGGGCTAAACTTTAACTTCACGACGCCGAGCCGAGGGGGTGGTCCGAACTTCAGATATGACCCGACCACCCAGAGTGGTTCAGCCTCGGGGTAGTGCCCTTCAGAATAAAGACGGCTCGATCGCCTCGCCATGATGCCCAAGGCGATTCAGACGGCGTGGAGCGCCATGGATTCCGCCCAACCAATAGATGTCTCAACTTCTTCGACACCCTTGAGGAGGTGGCGGCGACAAGAACGAGACCCGGGCTGACACGGACACTACGGACCAGAGCTCAGACATAGCTTCTGGGTCAAGAGGCCGCCGCGTGCGCAGCAGCAGAGGAGCGCCCGTTGTACGCCCGAGGAGGCAGAGGCTGCGGAGGAGTCCTACCAAATGGAGGCGGCGGAGATCTGCAGGTTGCCGCAATCTCCTCCCGGCGCGGGGTCCTCTTCGAGGCACTCCGGATCTCGAATCGCGCTGAGGCCGCTGCAAGAGGTGGTGCTGCCGGAGGGAGCCGAGGCGCCGCAGGAGCGGAGGCGCCGAGGGAGCGGAGACGCCAGAGAAAGGGGTCGCAGCGCAGGCGCTGGTCCGCGAGCCAGCCGGGCGAGGAGGAGGAGGAGGATGCCGCGGTCGCCGAGGATGCCGGCGGGTCCACGGACCTTATAACGACGACCTCTCCTCGCTGCCGGAAACCTCCCCGCCTGCGCGAGCCCCTGCTGCTTTCCGCTGAAGCGCCGCAAGGCGGCGACGAAGCGAGTACGCAAGCCCCGCAACTACTGCTCGCTGGCAGCGCAAGCTTCCCGGGAGTCGAGCCGCCGCCAAGGGCGACCGGCCGCACTGACATGGCGAAGCGACCTGCAAGCGAGGTTACGCAAGGGCGCCTGCAGGTCGGCACCGAGCGGACAGGGTCTTCGAGCGGAGCGGGCGGCTCCGCCCGCTTCGGTCCCGCCACACGGGGCCGGCTTCGCAGCCCCCAGCCCCGAGGACCACCAAGCGCCCGAGAGGCTTTCGCCTCGCTCCTCACCGACGCAACCTGTGCAGATGATTTCTCCGCCTTGAGCGAAGACGACGAGGAGGAACAGGAGGCACCGAGATCTTCATCTTCTTAAATTTCGCCTTGATTATTGTCGAGGCTAATCTTTGTTTTTTGCGTTGTTTTCAGACCTTGACCGAGCGGGCGGCGAAGAAAGCTAAGGCGCCTGTGGTCGAGGTCGCGGACGACTCGCCGCCCGAGGCGACCGGGATGCGCCAGATCCAAGCTTGCCGGACCCGAGCGCTGTCCCGAGGAGCAGCCCCCAGCGCAGCCCCCAGCGTAAGTCTGGGTCCCGCACCTTCGCTTGCCGGGCGCGCCTGGAGATTTCATCTTGTTCCAATATCTTGACGTGTTTGTCTTGATTTGTGCAGAGATGGAGCCGCAGCGGCAGGAGCATCCGGAGGTCGCCCTTGAGGAGCCGGCAGTCCCTCCATCCCCGCTAAGAGGGGACTCCCCGGCAAGGGAGAGCGTCCCGCCAAGGGCGGGCACTCCGCCAAGGGCGAGTACCCCACCAAGAGCGAGCGGCCCGGCGAGGGCGGCCACTCCGCCAAGGGATAGTTCCCCGCAAGAGAGCTCGCCACGACGACGCCCGCCAAGGTAATTTCGACTTTTGTCTTCGGCGTTGTCTCTTTTGGATATTTGCTTGAACTTTTTTGCTTTTTTTCTTCTTTCTAGATCCTCCTCCTTCCCCGAGCAGATGGAGACGGAAGTCGCCATCGAGGAGGAGGAGGACGGCAGTGGCGGCGGCGACGCCTCGTTGTCGGGACGCGGCGGAGCCGCCGGCCGATGTGCTGTGGATCGCCCGCTGCAGATGCAGCTGCCGGGAGGGGATGGCGACTCGCACCACCGACCCGGAGGCGGCGGGAGCATCGAGTGCTGCGCCGGCCACCGACCCTCCGCCGGAGAGGAGCGGCCCGGCATTACTTGAAGCCCCAACGGCGCTCTTCATCCAGTGCCGGGGTTCGTTGTCATGCGATTCGCGGAGGGCGAGGCCTTCGATGGGGAGATCCCGCCCGCTGGGTTTGAAGGTCGCCGAGGGGCCCGCGGAGTGGCGGACTGATGAGGAGAAGCCGCTTCACCAGCCTCGCCCTTTACCGGGCCAGACAGGCAAAGCTCGCCCGGGAGGCCCTTGCCGCCAAGGCCGAGGAGATAGAGAAGCGCTGGGCGGAGCTCAGCGCCGCTAATCAGCTGCTCCGCGAGGTGGCGGAGAAGCGCGAGCAGCTCGCGGGCAAGATGAAGAGTGGCTGCCGGAGAGGGCCGAGGCCAAGAGCAGCAACGGCTCGCCGGAGTGGAGCTGTCCCGGCGAGAAGGAGAGCTCAACCAGCTAAAGGTTGACTTTGACGCCCACGAGGAAGACCTTGCCGCCGGAGCAGGCCCTTGGCGGGAATTGAAGGAAGCGAAGACGCCATGGCGTCATGAGACCGCCAAGGAAGATCTCGCCGCCAAGGTCGCAGAATCGAGGAGCTGTTGAAGGTGGACTCGAGAAGATCGCCGCCATCACGGAGCGCGAGAAGTACGCCCACACCAACTCAGAGCTCCAGGCGCGTCTTTCGAGAAGGGCGACGAGCTGAAGGCCGCCAAGGACTCTGTCGAGGATCTTGAGCAGAAAATTTCTGCGCTAAAGGACTCGCTCGACGCTGCCCGGGACCGGGAAACCAAGTTGAAGGAGGAGCTCCGCGAGGAGCGAACCTTAGTGGCCGGCGCCAACAAAGCAGCCGAGGATTTCCGTCGCATCGCCGAGATATGGACCGAGGATTTGTGTCTTCGCGCCCGCCATTGACCAGAGTTGCTGGCGCCAAGCCGGAGCATCTCATCTATTCCCGGATCCAAACCTCGCCCACGCGCCAAACTCGCCTCTTCTTCGGGGATCGCGCCGCCCTTGCAAATCATGGAGAAGATCCTCACAAGAACTTGCCGAGGAGACTCGCCGGATGTGCGCGGAACCATGGAGCGCTGGGTCGACGAAGATTGTATACCGAACCCCGCATAAACCTTGCTAACGTTTTCACAGCTTTCCGCCGACGCGAAACATGGAGGCTCTAAAAGAGCAGGTCGCCCACATCATCGCCAAGGTGAACAAAATCCCTCAGATGGAGGGCGACCGCAGACTAGGCCTCCTTCATCTTTATCTCTCTCTTTTGTTGCACATGTGTTGCTACTTAACTTATTAGTTATTATGCATAAGTTATTCCTTGTAAGATATTACCTTTATCTTGATCAGCAGTGCAGTGTTATCTCCTTGTTTTGATTCTCAACTCCGCATGTTTCAACTTTATGCTTTAGGAGTTTTGCCGCAAGGAGCCCTTTGCCGCTGGCGCCGAGTGTCGAACTCAAGCAGCCTGCTGGCTGTGGTCTTACCGCAAGCAACCTTGTTGCGGCTCGTCATGACGCACTTAGCTTGCCGAGCAGACTCGAAAACGAAACAAGGGCGCAACATTTTCTCGCAGCTCACTTAAATCGTTGAGCATGCTCGACGACAAGACAAGGGTGCGGCTATCCACCGGTAGGTTCCTCCGAGCACAAGTTTCCCATACGAAGTGTGGTTGTTCAAGGAAGGCAACTGAAAATTTTAAAATTTTGGGCTGTGATACGGCAAGTTTCTCTTTCTTGAACAGCACTTGGTTCTTCCTCCATTTCCTTCCCCCCCGGCAAACTTGTGCACGAGGAATGTTTCTTTCGCTTAAGAGACCAGGAAAGAGAAGAAGGAAACAGCACACGGCCTTTGGCGCTATTGCTTGCCGGATATGCGTGTCATACGAAAAGATGCCAAATAACTCATGCAAATAGCAAAGAAGAGCATGGGAAAAGGCAAATAGCGCAAGACACGGAAACTTTATTGCTGCACGGGTCTCGCGCCCGCTTTGTACAAAGGGTTACATGCAACGATGGCAAAGCTTTTGTACAAAAGGTGGTTGCCGAGCGATCACGGCAACCGCGCTTTATGGGTAAACTTATGAAGATGCTCTATGTTCCAGAGTTGCTCACCGTAAGCCTTCTTCGTCTCGAGGCGACAGCGCCGGCCTCGTGACTTGTCTCACCCGATAAGGGCCTTCCCACTTTGGCGCCAACTTGTTGGAATTCTTGGCGGATCAACACGCCAAGAACAAGGTCGCCTTCCTCGAGACTCTCGGCTTTGACCTTGCGGCTATGGTAGCGGCGCAAGGCTTGCCGGTATCGAGCAGCTCGCATAAAGAGTTCGAGACGCCCCTCCTCGAGGAGCAATGCGCCATCTTGTCGCAGCTTGCTCTTGCTCAAGCTCATCATAAGCGAGCACTCGAGGAGATCCGTATACGAAGTTCCGTGGGGAGAACTGCTTCGCCCATAGACTAGAGCAAAGGGTGTCCGTCCGGTGGCTCGACGGTGTCGCTCGATTGACCAAAGAGCCGCCGCAGCCTCTATCCAATTTCTTCCGCACTTGCGCAGCTCGTCGAAAGTTCTTGTCTTGAGTCCGCGCGAACACTTCAGATTGGCCCTTTCGCTGACCGCTGCTTCCTTGGGTGAGCAATGGCTTAAACAGCACTATGGCGCCAAGGTCTTGGACGATCGCATGAAGGTGCGATTAGTGAATTGTGTACCGTTGTCGGTGATAATCCCGTTAGGGATCCCAAACGCACACAATCGACCAAGAACTTGACCGCCGATCGTGTTGTCACCTTTCTCACTGCTCCACTTCGCCACTTTGTGAACTTGTCGATTGCTACGCATAAGTACTCAAAGCACCCGATAGCACGGGGAAGGGGCCGAGGATATCGAGCCCCTGCATCGAGAAGGGCCAGATAAAGGGATTGTTTGGAGAGCTTGAGCTGGCTGATGAATTTGCTTTGCATGGAATCGCACGCTTCACACTTGGTTACTAGTGCGCTTGCATCTTGAGGGCTTTCTTGTTAAAGAACCCTTGCCGAAAGCTTTCCGCAAGTGCCCTTGCGCCAATGTGGTGGCCGATATGCCTCCATGTATCTTCGCCAACAGCCTTCGCCCATCTTCCCCGAGATGCACTTCACCGACACCATTGAGTTTTCTTCAGCATAGCTCGCTGTCCACTTAACCGGTACATACTTGACTGCCGGGTTATCTTTTCTATTTCTTCCGGTCGCCGGAAGTTCTCCAGCTTTGCAAGAAACGGACGATTGGTCTGCGCCCATGCCGGAGCTTGAGGCTCGACGGCAAGGACTAAAGGCATGAGGGCCGCCGGGAACCTCGCCTTTCTACGGCAAGGATCTCTGCTCGCTGGGTGAAGGTTCTCGCAAGCTTGCCGGGCAAGGCTTGTCGGGAACACTTGCTTCGATCGCATGCACCCGAGGATCTGCAGGAGCAAACTGTTCCTCGCTGCTCGCCGCTGATCCTGGGACTTTGGCGGCGGCCTCAGGAGACCCGCCGCAAGTAGTCGCCGAAACCAACTTTCTTCTTGGACTGCCCAATTGATGGTGTGACGGAGGGTTGAGTCAGCTTGAGCAAGAAGGTCCCTGGTTCCACAGTAACTTCATCGAAGCACACTTTGAAAGGCCATCTCGCGATTTCATTCTCGAGCTCTCGGATGTGCTCCATCTGCAGACCTTCAAAACGCCCTCAAGCTTCCTCACTTCATCTACATAAGCTTCCATCAAAGGGCTCGATAGCTCTTGTTAACTTGCCGACCACCAACCGAGAATCTCCCCACACAATCAACTTCTTGATCCCAAGTTCGCCGCAATCTCGAGGCCGGGCGAGCAAACCTTCATATTCAGCAGTTGTTGTTTGTCGCTGTTCTCTTGGGAAGTGCATCCGATGACATACTTGAGGTGCTCCTCGTGGGCGCGATGAGTACCACGCCGCACCGGCGCCTTTGCAGCAAGAAGGCACCATCAAAGTACATTACCCATTCACTTGCCGCTTCTTGCACGGGTGTACTTGTTTCTTGGACTTCTTCATCGTGTTGGGGTCCATTCTGCTATGAATTCTGCCAAGGCCTGCTCAGATGGTTGAAGTACTTTCAAACTTGAGTCCGGCTCGACAGCTCCAAATACCACTCAACGATCCTGCCTGCTTCGGGTTGTGCAATATCCTCTTCAGCGGGAAACGAGTGACCACTGTTATCTCGTGTGCTCGAAATAATGGCGCAGCTTTCGAGGCCATAAGGAGGCCAAAAGCAGCTTTTGCACACCGTAGTATCTTGACCTAGCCCTCGGAGAAGGGAGCTTATAAAATATACCGGGCGCTGCACCATCTTTTTTCCGCGACCTCATCCTGCTCCTCGCAGAATTATCCTTGTCGGGCCGAGCTTGTCGGGCAGCCTCGCTTGTCGCCGGGCTCGCTTGCGGTGGTGTAGCCTCCTCGTCGGATTCCTCTCACATTAGCGCAGCACTAACCACTTTGGTTGGTTGCCGCTAGGTACAGCAGAACTTCTCTTGTGGTTTAGGTGCGACAAGTATTGGGGTGGAGGATAGGTATCGCTTCAAATCTTGCAGTCACTGCCTCCGCTCGAGTCCACTTCATGGGGCCTGCCTTCTTCAAGATTTTGAAGAAAGGTAGGGCGCGCTCGCAGACTTTGAAATGAACCTACCGAGGGCAGCCACACAACCCGCGAGTCTTCCGACATCTTTGACTCGCCTGGGCCTCGATCCGCTCAATGGCTTTAATCTTGTCGGGTTGGCTTCAATCCTCTCTCAGGATACAAAGAACCCGAGAAGCTTGCCGAGGGAACTCCAAAGACGCACTTCTCGTGGTTCAACTTTAGCTGTATCTTAGGCAGGTTCTCAAATGTCTCTTCCAAATCTTGAATCAAGTATCCTTGTTTTGCTCTTCACCACGATATCATCCATGTAAGCCTCTACATTTCGTGGATCTGTGGCTCAAAAGCAAGATACACTACCCTTGCAAATGTCGACCCTGCATTCTTCAAATCCAAATGGCATGCGATGAAGCAATAGGTGCCACATGGAGTGATAAACGCAGTCTTCTTCATCCTCTTTGGCCATAAAGATCCGGTGATAGCCTCGAGTATGCATCAAGAAAGCGAGTAGCTCACATCCCGCAAAGGGAGTCAACAATCAGGTCGATGCGCAGCAAGGGAATGGATCCTTGGGACATGCTTTATTCACATCGGTGAAGTCTATACACAGCCTCCATTTCCGCTGGCCTTGCGCGACGATGACGGGTTTGCTAGCCACGCCGGATGGATCACACCTCGACTAGGCCTGCTGCCTCTAGCTTCTTGATTTCTTCGCGATGAATTCTTGGCGCCCACGGCTTGCTTCCTCACTTTTTGCTTGACGGGCCGCGATGAGGGCAAACGCAAGCTTGTGCTCAATTACCTTCCTCGAACACCGGGATGTCGATGGTTGCCATGCAAACACATCGACATTCGCCCGCAGAAAGCAACGAGCGCCGCTTCCTATTTGTCGCCAAGTGTGGCACCGACAGAAGGTACAACCGCTGCCGCCCTCCTTGGCGGCACCTTCTTGGTTGCCGGCGAGCAGCCATTCCTTTTTACCTTGCCGTGGAGCTCGACGGGCGCCCTCGACAGCAGCGCAACACCAAGAGGTGCAGCTGCCGGAGTGGGCCCCGAGCGCTTGCCGGACTTGGTTTCGCCTTCTTCCCCGGGAGTTTCAGCGGCAAGCGATCCTTGCCGGTCGCCATCGCCGCATCCCGTAGATCTTGTCGGTGCAGATAAGCGATCTTTCTTGTCGCTGCGGGACAGTGATGACGCTTATCGCCCCGCATCTTGAGCACGCTAGGCATAATGGGAAGCTGCCATGAATTTGGCGAGAGCAGACGGCCGAGTATTCCGCCAGTACGGCAACGCAATATCGGCAACGCCGAAAGTGACGCGCCCGTCCTGGTTGAGCTCCCCGCCAAAGGTCACCGCAGAGTGATCTTTCCTTGGGCTTGCTCCGCCCCGGTTGATTCCTTGAAAGAACCGGTCTCTTCGAGCTCGCCATCCGATTTGGAGTTTCTTGATCACAGCAGAGGAGATCGTTCAGCCCGCTCGCTGTCAACCAACATTTTGGTGACCTTGAGGTTGCGGATGGTGGGCGATACCAGCATCGGCAAGCACCCACCGCGTGGTGCGGCCGTGGTGATCCTCAAGGTCAAAAATGATGGGCGGTTGACCATTTGAGGAGCTCATGACGACTTACTCGGGCGGCTCCGCAGATTCACTTCACGCACCCACCGCTTTAGCGGGCGGTGGAGGTGTGCGGAGGCGCCGCCGCCGACGCACAGACCTCCGTGGCCTTCGAACTCCTGCCGCTGTCATCCTCATCCTCCATATCCTCGCCATCATCTTCGCCCTTGTCGCGTCCGGGAGGTCGATTCCTTGTCGCCGCTTGGCCTTGCCGGGGTCCTCCCGACCATTGAACGGCCGCTTGCTCGGTTCTCCCCGCCACCTTGGGCCCTCTCCTTGTCGCGCTCTCAGATTAGCTCTTTGCTGCTCGACGAGATAGTCGACGCCGCTTGCAATTGTAAAGATCGTGGCCTTTGGTGCGGTGGATTTTGCAAGATTGCTTGCCGGGCCGCCCTGCGCTTGTCGGCTGCCGCCATAGGGCAAGCTCCTTGCCGGAGTTGTCACTGCGGTTCCGCTTGGCGGAGCTTTTGCCGGACTTTTCGACGGCAAGCACCTGTTCCTTGTTCTTCTTCTCGAAAGTTCTGCCACGGCGCTTTTTTGCCGGGCGGCGCTGCCGAGTCGCTCTCCTGCGCCAAAGATCCTCCCCGGAGCCTCCTCTTCCGCAGGCGATTTATCACCCGAGCATAAAGCTCGCGACATCCCGGATCTTGGTCATCGCCATCTTTCACGCATGCGCCGGTTACGACGCTTCGTGGAACGCGCCGATAACCGCGCAGGTGGACGCTGTGATGTTGTGCCGCACACGGCCGAAGCGTTGGATGTACTTATGCGCAGGATTCTCCTTCCTTCGGGCCAAAATATGGAGATCGCTTCTCTGGTCGTGGGGTTTGTGGTCGCCAAGTGAAGGCGCCAACAAACCGGTGGCAAAGGTCTGCCCAAGAAGAAATGGAGTTTTCCGCAAGTGCATAAGCCAAGAACGAACGCTCGCCTAAGCACGAGCGGAAGTAGTTCGCCGTAATCTTCGCCGCGCTTCGCAGCCTCGCACCGCGATGGTGTAGATACCGAGGAATTCGAGGTATGCGCTTTGCCGCCGTATTCTCCGCACGCCGGGCTTGAAATTTTTCATGTTGGCCATCGACGCGCCGCAGCTCACGGGTGAACGCAGGGCAGCCCGCCACAGACGCAAGTCGCCTGCTCGCCGGGCGCCAAGGCGAAGTCGATAGTGCTTCCAGCCTCCGGCTCGATTGCCGCTGAAGTTCTCGGCGCGCCGATCGTGGTCCGAAGGTTTTCGCCGCCGATCGCAAGGACTTGGCGTTGATCCCGACGAGCCCGCTGGATCCGACGATGCCGTGGAGCCGCTGCCGACGCGTTGTTCCGCAGGGCGGCGTTTTTCGCTTCAAGGGCGGGAGTGCACGGTAGTTGCACCCCGCGGTCTGTTGCCGCTGGCCTTCGCTTTCTCAGCTTGTCGCGGCCGTGAGGCCGCCGCCGATGTAGTGGATTGTTGTTGGCGGCGGCCACTGTGCTCGATGGTAGCCTCCGCCTCGACCTTGTCCGCCGCCGAGGGAAGTCGAGGAGCATTTGCGCCTTGTGAGCGCTTCGCAGGAGTGGAGGGAAGCGGAGCGCAGCAAGGCGGGATCGACGCGCCGACTCCTAACAATGTTAGAAGGAGCAGGTCCTGCCCCGCGCTTTTGCTTTGCTCGTTCGACGGGGTCCGGAACATCCCGCGAGCCTCCGTATGTCCTCGCTTCCAAAGAGGGCGGATACCACCTCGTGGTATGGCGCTGCTGGGTCGTCGCCCGAGATGGACGCGATCCACGGAGACCGAGGCGCGGTCATCCGCCCTGCCCTCGATCTGTGGCACCGCGAGTGCCCTCGTCGGTGTCCACCCTTTCGACGGCGTCTCCTCCGCCCACCGTTGGCTCCGGTGGCGGCGGGTGAGACGCAGACGGGTCTGCAACCCTTGAAGCCCTCGTCTTCGGGGCCATGGCGCAGTTGTTGATGAAGTCGCTGACTAAATTTGGAGAGGTTGATGAAGAACGCAGCCGCGCGAACGCCGGATCAGGTCCGCACAACCTCGACGCCCCCTACCTGGCGCGCCAAAGATGTCGGCGACGGGTGCGGACACCTATGGGGCCGGGGAGGCCCCTTCGTGAGTTCGGTACGAGGGCGGAGGATGCGCGGAGAGCAGATCGAGGCGATGCGCGCGGGGGATTTTTACCCAGCTTCGGGCCGCGATGGTCGCGTAAAACCCTACCGCTGCTTTGTGTTGTATTTGATCTTGCTCAAGAATGCGAAGCGAGATGGTGGTGTGGTGTTGAATGAATCCAACTAGCCGAACCCCAGCGCTAGAGTTGCTAAGGATCCAACCTCCCCGCTGTGCATGGGCCTCCTTTATAGGGCAAGGGTCACCGACAGTGTCAACGAGGAGAGAGGGGTAAAACGTAAAAGAGGTGGTAGTTGGAACAGTGCGGAACAAAGGCAGCATACAAAGGCTTGAATAGTGGATTCCACCTACTTTTGACAGAGGGGACAAGAGCATTTAATGCCTGTCCGCCGCCGACCCCAAAAGCTCCCGCCTTATGTCTCCGCTTGCCACGGCGGTGGAGCCACCACCGCGGAGTGCCACCGCACCCTTCATGTCAAGCACAGCCCATCCGCCACGCCTCGGAGAAGGCTAAAGGCGACGCTGCGGGTAGATGAGCTGGAGTGCGGCACGCTGGCGCAGCTCTCCGCAGTACCTTGCCGGGTCTTGATCTTGCCGCCCGGAACTTGTCGGCTCAGAATCTTGCCGCCTCGGCCTCGCCGACGCGAGAAGCGCCGAGGCGTGTCTCCCGTGATGTAGTCTTTAATCTCCCCGGCGAGCCTTCTCGCCAGGGCTTGCATGAGTGACGTAATCTTGAGCTCCGAACGCCTTCCCGCAAACTCCTCTTGCCGGGCCTTGATCTTCTATCTTGCACACTTTGTTCTTGAATGGCTTGATATGGAGCAGAATGGTCTCCGCAAGCAGGTGGTGGAGCTAGCTGCGGGGAGTTGCGATCGCCTGCGGCACAAGTTGGGGTACTGAGGTACCCCTACCTTAGTACACCGACAACCGGCAAGTCCCCTAAAAGCGTAGGGTAAAAACATACAAATGATGCAACATAGCGAGCATTGCCCAAGATGAAGTTATATTACAAAGTAACTTGTCACGGCACTGACTAAGTTGCTATCATAACTAAAATAACAGCGACAAGGAAGGAGCAGAAGGACGCACTGGCACCTGGACCCCGGCAAACCAGCATTGCTGGGGGCTGCGAGTACCAAGATCCCTTCGCGGCAAGCCAGGGTCGCCGGGGGCTGCAATGCGAGATAAGTCTTTTCGTCCCTCATCATGCATCCTCTTGTGGGCTGGGGATTGCAAAACCGCGTTATCTCCTTGAACCACCGTGCCTTGTATGGAAAACCTGCGCGTGGAGGAATCGACTCGCGGCTAAGTTACGCCCTTGATTTGTTTTCGAGTCCGCTCAATGATACAAGCGCCGCAACTAGCCCGACGAGATTTCTTGTCGAAACAAAGACCGCCAGCGGGCTGCTGATGTTCCGCGACTCAGAAGTGTGCTTATGCCGCAAGTTCTCTAAGCGCAGGGTAAAAACATACAAGGCATGGAATCAAGTGGAGGAGATAACGCAACAAGCAGTGCCCAGGATAGAGATATATATTACAGTGAATAACTTGCCACGCTTTAAGAGATTGTTCGTATGACGCATCTAGCAGCGGCAAGAATGAAGAAAGGAGCGCCAGCACCTGGGTCCCGGTGAGCCAGTGTTGCTGGGGGCTGCGAACAATGAGATTCATCCCCGGCAAGCCATAGTTGCCGGGGGGCTGCGATATCAGATAAGTTTTTCATCCTCATCATGCATCCTCTTATGGATCGGGAATGCAAAACCGCTGTCTCTTCCCGTAAACTGCCGTGCCTTTGTATGGAAGACCATGCGCGGAGGGACCGGCGCCGTGGCTAAGTTGCGCCTTTGATTCGCTTCGAGCCCGCCAACGATACAAGCGAAGCTGCAACTAGCCCCGCACGGTTTTGCCGGAGCAAAGACCGCCAGCCGGTTGCCGATGTTCCGCGACTCAGCAAGTGTGCTTATACGACAAGGTCCCTCGAAGCGTAGGGGGAAATCATACAAGGGATACAACAGAGCAAAGGATATAACCCGGCAAGCATTCCCCTTTTTCATTAAAAAACATCCCATTCCAGTACAAGTCCATAGAGGATGAAAAACATGAAAGAGAGGATTACAAGTTTTTAAATGCAGCTAAGGCCCAAAGGCTTACAAACTAAAAAGATAAGATGTCCGTAATCCCATTCCCGTCCCCCTTTTCAGGAGGTAGGTCAAGGAGGCAAAGAGGGCAAAAGAGGCGCCTAGGTGAACTACGGGTGCCAGAAGACACCAAGAGAACATCCCGGGGACCAGCCAGGGGCTTGGCGGAGGCGGAGGCGCCAGAAGCAGAGCTCGAAGACGGGGCGGCAGGACGTCAGCACGCTGTCGAGGGCGCCACGCCTCGATTCGACTCTGACGGCCTTGCCGCCACCCCTCTTCCTCTTCCGCAGCCTCCCTACGCCAGCCGCCCAAGGAGACGGCCCCGGGGAGTTCAAGGGGCCGGCGACCCGGATGATGGGGTCGCCGGTGGCGCACGAGGCGACGCCCGACGCCTAGTCGGACCCGCCGCCCTCGTTGTCGCTGCTCTCCTCATCGCTACTCGCCGAGGGGAGTTCGCTATCGAGGAGCTGTCCACGCAGCATCTCGCCGGTGCCGGAGTCCTCAAGACCTTGACGGAGAGAAGGTCGCCTCCATTAACTTAAAATGGAGGGTAAACCCCGCCGCTGCTGTGGATGCGGGCGAACGCCTTCCTCCTCGATCAAGATACATCACGCCGGGGGCTGGGGATACGACGCTGACTCGTGTGCCGCTGATCCCGCAGCCCCTCATGCGCAATCCCAGCGTCTCGGGCGGGTCCGGCTCCATCGCGTTCGCAAACGGAGCCGGAAGCCGGAGGTGACGACGAGGTGCCCGGCGCAGCTTGACGAAGAACTCCCAAGGGTCGTCCCCCGTGTGGACCGCCGGGAGGAGAGGAAGCGCTGGCGGAGGCGACGCCGATGCGCCGCCCCGGCCGCCTCTTCCCCGCGCACCTTGACCTCGGCCTCGGCCTCGCCCACGTGTTGGGGAATGTAGTAATTTCAAAAAATTTCCTACGCACACGCAAGATCATGGTGATGCATAGCAACGAGAGGGGAGAGTGTTGTCTACATACCCTTGTAGACCGGGCGAAGCGATCACAACGTAGAGGAAGTAGTCGACGCTTCTCCTCGCGATCCAACCGATCCAGCAGCCAAGCATTCGGCGCCTCGAAGTTCTTGACACACGTACAGCTCGGTGACGCCTCCTCGCTCCGATCCAGCAAAGCTCCGGAGAGAGTTCTACAAAGACGACGTGCAGGACGATCTTGATGTTCTACCGACGCAGAGCTTCGCCTAAGCACCGCCACGATATGACCGAGGTGGAATATGGTGGAGGGAGCACCGCACACGGCTAAGGAACGATCTCAAGGATCAACTTGTGTGTCTTAGGGTGCCCCCGCCTGTGAGATATAAAGGAGAAAGGGGAGGGCCGGCCGGCCCTAGAGGGGCGCGACAGGAGGGGAGTCCTCCTCCTAGTGGGAGTAGGACTCCCTTTCCTAGTCCAACTAGGAAGGGGAAGGGGAAGGAAGGAGAGGGAGAGGAGAGGGGGGGGCCGCGCCTCCTTGTCCACCCCGACTCCCCATGGGGGCGCACCACCTCCCCGGCGCAGCCCTCTCTCCCCTCGTGGCCCATTAAGGCCCATTACTTCCCAGGGGTTCCGTAACCCTCCCAAGATTCCGTATTATCCAAACCACTCGAACCATTCCGATGTCCGAACATAGCTATCCAATATATCAATCTTTACGCCTCGACCATTCCGAGACTCCTCGTCGTGTCCATGATCACATCCGGGACTCCTAACTCCTTCGGTACATCAAAATACACAAACTCATAATATAACTGTCATCGAAACCTTAAGCGTGCGGACCCTATGGTTCGAGAACAATGTAGACATGACCGAGACACATCTCCGATCAATAACCAATAGCGGGACCTGGATGCCCATATTGGCTCCTACATATTCTACGAAGATCTTTATCGGTCAGACCGCATAACAACATACGTTTGTTCCCTTTGTCATTGGTATGTTACTTGCCCGAGATTCGATCATCGGTATCCAATACCTAGTTCAATCTCGTTACCGGCAAGTCTCTTTACTCGTTCCATAATACATCATCTTGCAACTAACTCATTAGTTGTAATGTTTGCAAGGCTTAAGTGATGTGCATTACCGAGAGGGCCCAGAGATACCTCTCCGACAATCGGAGTGACAAATCCTAATCTTGAAATACGCCAACCCAACATCTGCCTTTGGAGACACCTGTTATAACGCCCTCGATGCGGCTATATCTCCCACGTGTCGAAGCACGACTTAGAGGCATAACCGCATTGAAAGCAATGTCGCAAGTGAGGTAATCTTCACACAACCCATGTAATACATAAGGGAAAGAGATACATAGTTGGCTTACAATCGCCACTTCACACAATTACATGAATAAAGCATTACATCATCCAGATACAATCAAGGTCCGACTACGGAACCAAAATAAAAGAAGAACCCCAAATGCATAAAGGTCCCCAATCGACCCCAACCGGGCTCCACTATCGATCAACTAGAACGAAACAACACAAAGGGCAAGATCTTCATCAAGCTCCTCCTTGAGCTTGGTTGCGCCAACCGCTCGGTAACATAGGCACCGCAAACTGGTTTTGAAGTATCCGTGAGCCACGAGGACTCAGAATCCCATTACCATGGGTATCAAGACTAGCAAAGCTTAAAGGGAAAGGAAGGGGTAAAGTGGTGAGGTTGCAGCAGCGGCTAAGCATGATATGGTGGCTAACATACGCAAATGAGAGCGAGAAGAGAACAAGCGAACGGTCGTGAAGCTAGCAATGATCAAGAGGTGATCCCAACACCTACTTACGCCAAACATAACCCAAGAAACCGTGTTCACTTCCGGACCACGAGAAGAGACCATCACGGCTACACACTCGGTTGATGCGCTTTTAATTCGGATCAAGTGTCAAGTTGTCTACAACCGACATTAACAAATTCCCATCTGCCACATAACCGCGGGCACGGCTCTCGAAAGTTTAAACCCTGCAGGGTGTCCCAACTTAGCCCATGACAAGCTCTCGCGATCATCGAAGGAATAGACCTTCACCCAGAAGACCCGATCGCCTCGAATCCCGTACATCAAGACATTTCGACAATGGTAAAACAAGACCAGCAAAGCCTCCCGATGCGCCGACATCCCGATAGGAGCTGCACATATCTCATTCTCGTGGCAACACCGATGAGACATCCTACGAGTAAAACCAGACTCGAGTTGCCCGAGGGGCCCCGCAGTTACTTCGGTTCGAACCAACACTTAGACAAGCAATCGCCCGGGGGCTAAAATAAAGATGACCCTTGGGTTAATTACTCCCAAGGAAAAAGTAGGTGGTGGTGAGGCAAATGGTAAAAGGCAATGTTGGGCCTTGCTGGACAAGTTTTATTCAAAGCGAACTGTCAGGGGGTCCTATAAATCACCCGACCGCAGAAGGGACGCAAAATCCGGGAACATAACACCGTATGACGGAAACTAGGGCGGCAAGAGTGGAACAAAACACTGTGCATAAGGCCGAGCCTTCCACCCTTTACCAAGTATATAGATGCATTAATAATATAAGAGATATTGTGATATCCCAACATAAACCCTGTCCACCGTGGAGAAATCTTCAACTTCACCTGCAACTAGCAACGCTATAAGAGGGGCTGAGCAAAGCGGTAACATAGCCAAACAACGGTTTGCTAGGAATGGTGTCAAAGGTTAGAGGTTCATGGCAATATGGGATGGCTTGACAAACAGGTAATAGGTAGCGCAGCATAGCGAAAGAACGAGGCAACTAGCATAGCAATGATAGTAGTGAGATCCAGGGTAGCGGTCATCTTGCCTGAAATCCCGCAAGGAAGAAGAACGAGTCCATGAAGAAGACAAACGGACGAAGTCGAACGAATCCTCACAACTCCGAACGAAACCGGCTAACGAGAGAAGCAACCCGAAAGAAGCAAACAACATAGTAAACACACGAGCATAATCATGGCATGATGCACAACAAATATGATGCATGTCCGGTTTAATGAGGCATGGCATGGCATGGCAAAGTGCAAAACAATCCTACAATTAAGTGGAGCTCAATATGCAACGGTGCATATTGATGAAACACCACGACAAGTTATTTAGTTCGATCTCGATTATGTACCCAACAATATTAAATGTTGATTAACATGGCAAGGGGGTGAAGCACAACAAAACTACCTACCTAGGCAAGTTTAAATGAGGCCGGAAACAACGAACAACAAGTCCGGAAAATCCTCATGAGCATATTATGAATTCGGTACTGTTCTGCCCTAAAGACAATTTTAGAGTTGTTAAACATGCAAGCTGAGTGCACCATGTTAAACTAGGCAAAATTCTACCCCATTTACATATAAAGTTTATTAAAATCGGAGTTACGGTTATTTAGTTATGAAATAAATCATTTTAACATGGCATTGGAGCAAATTTAATCAAACAATATTTTTAACATTTTTAAACATGGATGAAAATGGCATATTATGAAACTAGATGAAATTCTAAGCATTTTACATATAAAGTTTGTTTTATTCCGATGCACCGTTAATTAGTTATTAAATGCATGATGTATGAGGGTGTTTCTGTAAATCTGTTAATACAATGGATAATGCAAAAATGGCAGCAACGGGAAAAAAACCACTACGGGCCGAATCTGGGGCAAGCCCAACAGAATGGAAAGAAGAAAAAAAAGGAAGGAAGGCGCGGGGGCAGCTCACCATGGGCCAAGGCCCAGGTCGGCGGAGGCTGGAGCAGGCCGGCTGGGGGGGGCGCGGCCGGGCCTTGGAGGGAGGCTGGGCCTGGCGCGTGGACCGGGGTGCTGCTGGGCCGAGGCCCACGCTGGCATTAAGCGGGCGTTGCCTCCTCCGATCCCGCCGGATCGGGAGGCAGGTCAACGGCCAGCGGCGGTAGCTTGAGCCAAGCGGCGCAGCAGTGCAGACGGGCGGCGCGGGGCGGTTCCGCGCGAACGGGCGATCCGGCCTGGGGCCCCGGATCCGGCCGGAGGGGTCGGCGGCGCATCGAGGGCGAGGCCGCTGGCCGGGCGCGCTGGGCGCGGGCGGCGCGGTGGCGCTGGCGCTGACGGGCGGCACGGGCGGGAGCAATGGCGCGAGGAGGCTCGGCCCGCCGAGAACAGAGAGGCGGCGAGGTAGGCGCTGGCGGCGAGGCGGACGGAGGCGGCGGGGCGCGCCTGGCGGGGTTCGCTGGCGGCAAGGCCGGGCGGCAGGAGAGCTTCGGCGCGGGCGGCGCTGGCCGGGCGGCGGCGCGGATGGGCCTCGCGGGCTCAGACGGGCTCAGCGGGCCTCGGGCGGGCGGCGGGCGCGGGAGGAGGAGGTGGCGCGCGCTAGTTGGATGCGGAAGGCGGCGGCGATGACGTGGCAGCACGGGATTGGTCGGAGCGACGTGTCCGGCGGACGTGTCCGGCGGCGGACGCGTTCCGGGCGCAGAGGAGGAAATTGCTAGGGTTTCGGGATTAGACCGCAAAATGGAAGGGAGGGCCTATATATAGGTAGAGGGAGCTAGGAGAGTCCAAATGAGGAGCGGTTTTCGGCCACGCGATCGTGATCGAACGACCGAGAGCATGGAGGGGAGGTAGATGGGTTTTGGGCCACTTTGGAAGGGGTGTTGGGCTGCAAACAAATAGGGCTTTACTTGCACCCTTAACTGCTGGAGTACCAAACGAGCTCCAAATGACACGAAACTTGACAGGCGGTCTATCGGTGGTATACCAAGGCCGCTTGGCAAACCTCGGGCCATTCCGAGAAAGTTTAATACCCGCACAAGAGAAGAGAGAAGAGGGGGACGCCGGAGGACATAGGAGCGCCGGATTGCAAAACGGACAACGGGGAAAAGGCTCGGATGCATGAGACGAACATGTATGCCAATGCGATGCACAAGATGACATGATAAAATGCAAATGATGACATGGTGAAATGCAACACGCAAGCAATGACATGGCAACAACGGCAAATAACTGGCGGACACCTGGCGCATCGGATCCGGGGTGTTACAACACTCCACCACTACGAGAGGATCTCGTCCCGAGATCTAGAATGGCACCGGAGGGAAAGGAAAAGGAAGAGGAGAGGTAAAACAAAGTTGCTTCTTTGACGAACGTGTGAAACCACGAACCTTGAGAGGTTGAGCAATTTAAAAGAAAGAGTATAACAGAGATGAACGAGATTGCAAACAATCCGTTAGAAAAGAGGAACAAGGAGTATTACGAGAAGTAGAAGATTGCAAAGACATGAATCAAGAGTTTGATGGACAAGATAGAATTTGAAACCACTCCGGTTCAAACAAGATGAGAGAGGAAGAATGATATAATTTGGGCAGACTGATCAGTAAATGGAAGGAGTTGAACATGAACTTGACAAATGAGAGAATACTAGATGAGTTCAACAACACACTGCCTCCGGAACAATTGAAAGAATGGCACAAGGGGTAAGAAAGGATTTCAGACAGCACTAAGGTTGAAAAGAGAGGCAAAACTTGATAAGATGAAATAACTTGAGTGAGAACACAACACTCCGGTTAAATGGATAAGCAAGAAAAGAACACAATCCTCACAAAACGAGGTGATGGGTGAAGAGCACAACATCACAATGCCTCCGGAACGAAAGAATATAAGATAGATCATTGGAATAAAAGAATGGAGAAGAAACAACATGTACTACCCCAAATGAATTTGAGAGAGCCTCTTTAAAAAGAAGGATAGAACGGAGTTGTTGGAAAATCAACAACGAAAAGAACAAGCTTGTAGTGGGCTTATGGAAACATCTCAAAATTATGAGGTGACAACCAGCCACTAACGGAAACAATTGCTTGCTTGAGATTAACGAAGAGATGAAAGACCTCTTTCACCGAGAAGGATATGGAGATAGCTTGGATCAATGATAAGCACCACAAATAGCAACATTCCTTAGAGAAGGCTTTAGGTGAAATCTATACCAAGATAACTCCAAAGAAGAGACTGATGGATTTACAATACCTCATTCTTGACAACAATAAGAATCATGAAACATGAAGGAAATTGTCAAGAGTGACATAACACCATCTCAAAAGATAAGATAGAGAGAATTGCACTTTGGAATGCAAGAAGAAGAATGCTTGAACTCCTCAAAACAAAACATGTGTTGACACCATGTTTATTTTAGAGTATATCTTGGCGGGTCATACTTCGAGAGAAATCTTGAAGAACAATTGAAGAAAGAAAAGAATCCTTGACGAACCACCATGTAGAGCCTCCATGAAGAACTCCGGTAATAGAAGGATGATGAAAAGAGCGAGAAGTTGAAAACACAAGGTGAAGCCTTGCAATGATTTAGATGGAGCTTCGCGACGAGATAATTGAGAGAGCTTGGAACTCCGAAAAGAAAGATGAACATCTTAGAACCGAGAATTTAAGGACCTCCGGAATAAAGAATTAATCACTTGGATGAACAAGAATAAGAACTATGTTATGCCTATCCTTCACCAATTTAAATTGATGACAATCAACGGATTTGGCATACTACTTATTCTCGTAGAAAGAATTGAGAGAGATATAGCGCCAACTTGAGGAGGTATTCAACGAACCACCGGTAGGATTAAAATAACGAATGAATGAATGAATTGATACGATGACGAAGGAAGAGAAATCTTGAACGAACCACCGTAAAAATTGACAATGATCGAAGTAGGGGTGCATCACCGGTAAGAATTAGCAAATGAACGAAGGTGCTTGAGACACACTAGATACATGAGAACAAATAGATGAAGAACTGATTAGAGGATATTCGATTGATGCACCGGTAAGATTTGGAGAATGATAGCTACACGCTGAGAATGAATAATATTGAGATGATGGGCTTCAAAGAATGAAACTGAAAAGACTCCTAAAATGCTCCGGATGGGTGAAAAAGATTCTCACAATCGAAACAATTATGAGGATAGCATGAAGCTAGAACCATGAATATTCAAGAGAATGGACCCAGATTAAAGATAAATGCTTCTTCGGTCTTCAAATGATGAGAATGACAACGAGAAACACCACCAAGAATTATTGAGGCACACCGGAAGAATCAAAAGCGAAGAGGTTGAGCCAACTATGAAAAGAATTCCAAAGATTTTGGAGAAAAGCATTTGACTGATGATAACTCATTCTTACGTCAAACTTGGAGAAGAATTTAGGATAGCTCTGGGAAAATAGAAGAGTCAGGTAAGATCCTGGAAAAAGACCTGTGGGTTAGGGCCCACTCAAAAGAAAACACCGTTGAGAATGATATTAAAGAGAGATTGCACCGGTTGAATTAAATGGCTTGAATGAGATAACAACCTCGAAAGAGCTTGAACGAATGTAGAGTGGAAACACGAATCTTCGAGATGTCTTGAGCACTCTGGTATAACAAATAGCGAGAAGTAGAATGATAATGAGGTGCACCGGTATGAGAAGACATTGAAATGAGGAAAAAGGAATATGATGAATATCGAAAGCTTGAATAGGATCCATCGGAGGAGAGACAACAATGAAGGATGATGAACTTGAAGCTGTTGAGCATCTTCATGGGAAATCACCGGATAAAACATTGATTGAAAAGAATGAAGAGACTTCACATGAATAAATGGATACTTGGTAACGAAATCTTAGTCCTTGAAGAAAAAGGGTGGGAGGGCGGGAAAAACAAAGGCAACTTGGGGACGCATGAAACAAACACCGTTTAGAAGAAATGATAATTGGTCTTGCTGATGGGGAGAATGATGGGATCATCTCGAAGAGAAGCGCAATGGTTGGAAAAGGATTAACATGACAACCTCAATGCTCAAAAGGATTAGTATTCGCATAGCAATATGAGAACACCGTTTAGGAAAGGTATGGATTCAACACTTGACATTGAAGCAACTCGAATACCACAAATAAAACAAAACAAAGGATTGGCTTGCAGAATAAGCCGGAACAAACATATGATAGAGATTTCGTCCCGAAGTTTTCGTGGTGGGGCCTACACGGGCTCAATCAGACAAAGACCATCATGTACAAGGCAAGGCACATGACATACGAAGCGCCCCGAGTCGGCATAGCCAAGGACTCTTTAAGACACAACGAGACCATCAGAAACCAACCGTGAATAGGCGGACCACTAGACGCCGAACCCCAATTTCATATCATACATCCGTCGGAAAGATATCCTAAGAGCTACTTGAATTCCCACCTATGAAACTCCCAAACTTTCGGTTATGCAATCTGGTGTTGGGGATACAGGGAGCAATATATCTCACCAAAACTAACAATCCCTACATCCACCTGTATCCATCCGTCAACACATAACCAAGAAACCTTCGAAATCGCCTACCTCAACCTTCAAAAGCATCCGTTATACAAGTCATGGCAATACTCCCGTACTCACCTCAAGATCGGGTTAGCGGGTTATCTCACCAACAACTGCATAAAAGAGATTTTCGATGTCGGCGATTAAACTCGTGTATTCCAGAACTGCAACGATAAAATTATGACGACAACACCTCGGAGCTCAACTCCCCGACACCGCCACAACCCCTAAATGACAGGAGGCACCAAGACAATGTTCTCGCATAAGAATATCGAACGATTCCAAGATACCCGCGATCCTAAAAAAAATTAGTGAAATTTGAGAAGAGAAGAGTCAAAACTCTACGCCAGATACCTCACCGTAAGGTCAAGGACCGGGAGTAAAAAGAATCCTAACTCTCCGATATATAATTCCTAAATGACTCAAAACATTTTCTAGACACAACTCGCCGCTAAAAACGATCAAGCAAAGGGGCTCCTAAGGTCGGGAAGGCTCGACACCAACTTATAACGCCTCGATGCGGCTATATCTCCCACGTGTCGGCACGACTTAGAGGCATAACCGCATTGAAAGCAATGTCGCAAGTGAGGTAATCTTCACACAACCCATGTAATACATAAGGAAAGAGATACATAGTTGGCTTACAATCGCCACTTCACACAATTACATGAATAAAGCATTACATCATCCAGATACAATCAAGGTCCGACTACGGAACCAAAATAAAAGAAGAACCCCAAATGCATAAAGGTCCCCGATCGACCCCAACCGGGCTCCACTATCGATCAACTAGAACGAAACAACACAAAGGGCAAGATCTTCATCAAGCTCCTCCTTGAGCTTGGTTGCGCCACCGCCGGTAACATAGGCACCGCAAACTGGTTTTGAAGTATCCGTGAGCCACGAGGACTCAGAATCCCATTACCATGGGTATCAAGACTAGCAAAGCTTAAAGGGAAAGGAAGGGTAAAGTGGTGAGGTTGCAAAGCAATGCTAAGCATGATATGGTGGCTAACATACGCAAATGAGAGCGAGAAGAGAACAAGCGGAACGGTCGTGAAGCTAGCAATGATCAAGAGGTGATCCTCAACACCTACTTACGCCAAACATAACCCAAGAAACCGTGTTCACTTCCCGGACTCCGCGAGAAGAGACCATCACGGCTACACACTCGTTGATGCGTTTTAATTCGATCAAGTGTCAAGTTGTCTACAACCGACATTAACAAATTCCCATCTGCCACATAACCGCGGGCACGGCTCTCGAAAGTTTAAACCCGCAGGGTGTCCCAACTTAGCCCATGACAAGCTCTCGCGATCATCGGCGAATAGACCTTCACCCAGAAGACCCGATCAGCCTCGAATCCCAGACATCAAGACATTTCGACAATGGTAAAACAAGACCAGCAAAGCCTCCCGATGCGCCGACATCCCGATAGGAGCTGCACATATCTCGTTCTCAGGGCAACACCGGATGAGACATCCTACGAGTAAAACCAGACCTCGAGTTGCCCCGAGGGGGCCCCGCAGTCTACTCGGTTCGAACCAGCACTTAGACAAGCACTGGCCCGGGGGGGGGCTAAAATAAAGATGACCCTTGGGTTAATTACTCCCAAGGGAAAAAGTAGGTGGTGGTGAGGCAAATGGTAAAAGGCAATGTTGGGCCTTGCTGGACAAGTTTTATTCAAAGCGAACTGTCAGGGGGGTCCCATAAATCACCCGACCGCGTAAGGGACGCAAAATCCGGGAACATAACACCGGTATGACGGAAACTAGGGCGGCAAGAGTGGAACAAAACACTGCATAAGGCCGAGCCTTCCACCCTTTACCAAATATATAGATGCATTAATAATATAAGAGATATTGTGATATCCCAACATAAACTCTGTCCACCATGAAGAAATCTTCAACTTCACCTGCAACTAGCAACGCTATAAGAGGGGCTGAGCAAAGCGGTCACATAGCCAAACAACGGTTTGCTAGGAATGGTGTCAAAGGTTAGAGGTTCATGGCAATATGGGATGGCTTGACAAACAGGTAATAGGTAGCGCAGCATAACGAAAGAACAAGGCAACTAGCATAGCAATGATAGTAGTGAGATCCAGGGTAGCGGTCATCTTGCCTGAAATCCCGCAAGGAAGAAGAACGAGTCCATGAAGAAGACAAACGGACGAAGTCGAACGAATCCTCACAACTCCGGAACGAAACCGAAGCTAACGAAAGAGGCAACCCGGAAAGAAGCAAACAACATAGTAAACACACGAGCATAATCATGGCATGATGCGCAGACAAATATGATGCATGTCCGGTTTAATGAGGCATGGCATGGCATGGCAAAGTGCGCAAGCAATCCTACAATTAAGTGGAGCTCAATATGCAACGGTGCATATTGATGAAACACCACGACAAGTTATTTAGTTCGATCTCGATTATGTACCCAACAATATTAAATGTTGATTAACATGGCAAGGGGGTGAAGCACAACAAAACTACCTACCTAGGCAAGTTTAAATGAGGCCGAAACAACAAACAACAAGTCCTGAAAATCCTCATGAGCATATTATGAATTCGGTACTGTTCTGCCCTAAAGACAATTTTAGAGTTGTTAAACATGCAAGCTGAGTGCACCATGTTAAACTAGGCAAAATTCTACCCCATTTACATATAAAGTTTATTAAAATCGGAGTTACGGTTATTTAGTTATGAAATAAATCATTTTAACATGGCATTGGAGCAAATTTAATCAAACAATATTTTTAACATTTTTAAACATGGATGAAAATGGCATATTATGAAACTAGATTCAATTCTAAGCATTTTACATATAAAGTTTGTTTTAACCGATGCACCGTTAATTAGTTATTAAATGCATGATGTATGAGGGTGTTTCAGAATCATTAATACAATGGATAATGCAAAATGGCAGCAACGGAAAAAAACCACTACGAGTCGAATCGGGCAAGCCCAACAGAATGGAAAGAAGAAAAAAAGGAAGGAAGGCGCTGGGGCAGCTCACCATGGGCCAAGGCCCAGTGTCGGCGAGGCCGGAGCAGCCGGGCCGGGGGCGCGCCAAGCCTTGAGGAGGCTGGGCTCGGCGCTGCGGACTGGGTGCCGCTGGCCGAGGCCCACGCGGGCACGAAGCGGGCGGTTGCCTTCCTCCGATCCCGCCTGGATCGGGAGGCAGGTCAACGGCGGCGGCGTTGCAGCTTGAGCCGGCGGCGAGCAGTGGGACGGGCGGCGCGGGCGGTTCCGGCGGAACGGGCGATCCGGCTGGGGGCCCCGGATCCGCGCCGAGAGGGGGTCGGCGGCGCATCGAGGGGCGAGGCCGCCGGCGGGCGCGCCTGGGCGGCGGCGCGGCGCTGGCGGCGCGGCGGCCGACGGCTGCACGGGCGGGAGCAGCTGGCGAGGAGTTTTCGCCCGGCCGAGAAACAGAGGCGGCGGAGGTAGGCGCCGGGCGGCGAGGCGGACGGAGGCGGCGGGCGCGGCCGCAGGGTTCGCCGGGCGGAAGGGCGGGCGGCAGGGGAGAGTCGGCGCTGGCGGCGCTGGCCGGGCGGCGGCGGCGGGATGGTTCTCAGGGTCTTCGTGACGGGCTCGGCGGGCCTCGGCGGCGAAGTGGGCGCGGGGAGGACAGGTGGCGCGCGCTAGTTGGATGCGGAAGGCGGCGGCGATGACGTGGCAGCACGGGATTGGTCGGAGCGACGTGTCCGGCGGACGTGTCCGGCGCGGGCGGACGCGTCCGGCGGCGCGAGGAGGAAATCTGCTAGGGTTTCGGGGGATTAGACCGCGAAAATGGAAGGGGAGGGCCTATATATAGGTAGAGGGAGCTAGGAGAGTCCAAATGAGGAGCGGTTTTCGGCCACGCGATC
This sequence comes from Aegilops speltoides, assembly GCA_021437245.1. NCBI lineage: Eukaryota > Viridiplantae > Streptophyta > Magnoliopsida > Poales > Poaceae > Aegilops > Aegilops speltoides. Next base: position 236,716,617 of record CM038142.1, read on the forward strand.
GTGATCGAACGACCGAGAGCATGGAGGGGAGTTAGATGGGTTTTGGGCCACTTTGGAAGGGGTGTTGGGCTGCAAACAAAGAGGGCTTTACGGTTACCCGGTTAACCGTTGGAGTACCAAACGAGCTCCAAATGACACGAAACTTGACAGGCGGTCTATCGGTGGTATACCAAGGCCGCTTGGCAAACCTCGGGCCATTCCGAGAAAGTTTAATACCCGCACAAGAGAAGAGAGAAGAGGGGGACGCCGGAGGACATAGGAGCGCCGGATTGCAAAACGGACAACGGGGAAAAGGCTCGGATGCATGAGACGAACATGTATGCCAATGCGATGCACAAGATGACATGATAAAATGCAAATGATGACATGGTGAAATGCAACACGCAAGCAATGACATGGCAACAACGGCAAATAACTGGCGGACACCTGGCGCATCGGATCCGGGGTGTTACACCGGTAGTACTCCTTTATAATTAACCAGTTACGTTGTGACGTTTGGTAGTACCCAAAGTGTTCCTCCGGTAAACGGGAGTTGCATAATCTCATAGTTATAGGAACATGTATAAGTCATGGATAAAAGCAGTAGCAACATACTAAACGATCGTGTGCTAAGCTAATGGAATGGGTCATGTCAATCAGATCATTCAACTAATGATGTGACCTTGTTAATCAAATGACAACCCTTTGTCTATGGTTAGGAAACTTAACCATCTTTGATTAACCAGCTAGTCAAGTAGAGGCATACTAGTGACACTGCTTGTCTATATATTCACACATGTATTATGTTTCCTGTTAATACAATTCTAGCATGAATAATAAACATTTATCATGATATGAGGAAATAAATAATAACTTTATTATTGCCTCTAGGGCATATTTCCTTCAGCCTCCCACTTGCACTAGAGTCAATAATCTAGATTACACAAGAATGATTCTAACACCCATGGAGTCTTGGTGTTGATCATGTTTTGCTCGTGGAAGAGGCTTAGTCAACGGTTCGCAACATTCAGATCCGTATGTATCTTGCAAATCTCTATGTCTCCCACCGACTAAATCCCGGATGGAATTGAAGCGCCTCTTGATGTGCTTGGTCCTCTTGTGAAATCTGGATTCCTTCGCTAAGGCAATCGCCCAAAGATTGTCACGTAAGATTTTCATTGGACCCGATGCACTAGGTATGACACCTAGATCGGATATGAACTCCTTCATCCGCACTCTTTCATTGGCTGCTTCCAAGCAGCTATGTATTCCGCTTCACATGTAGATCCCGCCACGACGCTTTGTTTTGAATCGCACTAACCGACAGCTCCACCGCTTAATGTAAACACATATCCGGTTTATGATTTAGAATCGTCCGGATCGTGTCAAACCTTGCATCAACGTAACCATTTACGATGAGCTCTTTGCCACCTCCATATACGAGAAACATATCCTTAGTCCTTTTCGTGTACTTCAGATGTTCTTGACCGCTGTCCAAAGGATCCACTCTGGATTACTTTGGTACCTCCCTGCTAAGCTAATAGCAAGGCACACATCAGTGTCCGTACACAGATTGCATACATGATAGAGCCTATGGATGAAGCATAGGAACATCTTTCATTTTCTCTCTATCTTCTGCGGTGGTCGGGCATTGAGTCTTACTCAATTTCACACCTTGTAACACGTGCAAGAACCCTTTCTTTGCTTGATCCATTTTGAACTTCTTCAAAATTTTGTCAAGGTATGTGCTTTGTGAAAGTCCAATTAAGCGTCTTGATCTATCTCTATAGATTTTGATGCCCAATATGTAAGCAGCTTCACTGAGGTCCTTCATTGAAAAACTCTTATTCAAGTATCCCTTTATGCTATCCAGAAATTCTATATCATTTCCAATTTGTAATATGTCATCTACATATAATATCAGAAATGCTACAGAGCTCCCACTCACTTTCTTGTAATTACAGGCTTCTCCAAAAGTCTGTATAAACCCAAATGCTTTGATTTCCAACTCCGAGATGCTTGCACCAGTCCATAAATGGATCGCTGGAGCTTGCACACTTTGTTAGCTCCCTTTGGATCGATAAAACCTTCTGGTTGCATCATATACAACTCTTCTTCCGTAAATCCATTCAGAATGCAGTTTTTACATCCATTTGCCAAATTTCATAATCATAAAATGCGCAATTGCTAACATGATTCGGACAGACTTAAGCATCGCTAGGTGAGAAGGTCTCATCGTAGTCAATCCCTTGAACTTGTCGAAACCCTTTGCGCACAAGTCGAGCTTTGTAGACAGCTACATTACCGCCGGCGCTTCTTCTTCTTGAAGATCCACTTGTTTTCTATTGCTTGCCGACCTTCGGCAAGTCAACCAAAGTCCACACTTTGTTTTCATACATGGATCCCATCTCGCACTTCATGGCCTCAAGCCATTTTGTGGAATCTGGGCTCACCATCGCTTCTTCATAGTTCGTGAGGTTCATCATGATCTAGTAGCATGACTTCCGAATAGGATTACCGCATCACTCTGTGCGGATCTTACTCGTTGATCTACGAGGTTCTCAGAGTAACTTGATCTGAAGTTTCATGATCAACATCATCAACTTCCTCACTATTTGGTGTAGATGTCGCAGAAACCGGTTTCGTGATAAACTACTTTCCAATAAGGGAGAAGGTACAGCTACCTCATCAAGTTCTAATTTCCTCCCACTCACTTCTTTCGAGAGAAACTCCTTCTAGAAAGGATCCATTTTAGCAACAAATGTCTTGCCTTCGGATCTGTGATAGAAGGTGTACCCAACTGTCTCCTTTGGGTATCCTATGAAGACACATTCGATTTGGGTTCGAGCTTATTAGGTTGAAGCTTTTTCACATAAGCATCGATCCCCAAACTTTAAGAAACGACAACTTTGGTTTCTTGCTAAACCATAGTTCATAAGGTGTCGCCTCAACGGATTTTGACGGTGTTCTATTCAGCGTGAATGCGCCGCCTCAAGAGCATATCCCCAAAACGATAGCGGTAAATCAGAAGAGACATCATAGATCGCACCATATCTAGTAAAGTGCGATTACGATGTTCGACACACCATTGCGCTGTGGTGTTCCGGTGGCGGAGTTGCTAAACTATTCCGCATTGTTTCAAATGTAGACCAAACTCATAACTCAAATATTCTCCTCCACGATCGATCGTAGAAACTTTATTTTCTTATTACGATGATTTTCAACTTCACTCAAATTCTTTGAACTTTTCAAATGTTTCAGACTTGTGTTTCATTAAGTAGATATACCCATATCCGCTTAAATCATCTGTGAAGGTGAGAAAATAACGATATCCGCCACGAGCCTCAACATTCATCGACCACATACATCTCAGATGTATGATTTCCAACAAATCTGTTGCTCTCTCCATAGTACCGAGAACGGGTCTTAGTCATCTTGCCCATGAGGCACGGTTCGCAAGTGCCAAGTGATTCATAATCAAGTGACTCCAAAAGTCCATCAAGATGGAGTTTCTTCATGCGCTTTATACCGATATGACCTAAACGGCAAAGCCACAAATAAGTTGCACTATCATTATCAACTCGCATCTTTTGGCTTCAACATTATGAATATGTGTATCACTACTATCGAGATTCATTAAAATAGACCACTTTTAAGGGTGCATGACCATAAAAGATATTACTCATATAAATAGAACAACCATTATTCTCGATGAATGAATAACCGCCTCGCATCAAACAAGATCCAGATATAATGTTCATGCTCAACGCGGCACCAAATAACAATTATTTAGGTCTAAAACTAATCCCAAGGTGGATGTAGAGGTAGTGTGCCGATCGCGATCACATCGACTTTGGAACCATTTCCCATGCGCATCGTCACCTCGCCCTTTGCCGTTGTTCGCTAATCCGTAGTCCCCTGCTTCGAAGTTGCAAATATTAGCAATGTAACCAGATCAAATACCCAAAAGCTATCATGAGCTCTAGTAAGGTACACATCAATAACATGTATATCACATATACCTTTGTTCACCTTGCCATCCTTCTTATCCGCCAAATACTTGGGGCAGTTCCGCTCAAAGGACTAGTCTGCTTGCAGAGAAGCACTCGGGCTGTGTTTAGGTCCGACTTGGGTTTTTCTCCGAGCAGAACTTGCTTGCTGTTCTTCTTGAAGTTCCCTTCTTCTTCCCTTTGCCTTTCTTCTTGAAACTAGTGGTCTTATTGACCATCAACACTTGATGCTCCTTCTGATTTCTACCTCCGCAGCCTTTAGCATTGCTAAGAGCTCGCATAGTCTTTACTAACCCTTGCATATTATAGTTCATCACGAAGCCTTTGTAGCTTGGTGGCGTGATTGAAGAATTCTCAATGACACAATCATCCGGAAGATTAACTCCCGCTTGACTCAAGTGATTGTAATACCCGCACATTCTCGAGTATGTGCTCAGCGACGCACCCATTCTCTTCCATCTTGCAGCTATAGAACTTATTGGAGACTTCATATCTCTCAATCCGCATTCTGTTGAATATTAACTTCAACTCCGGAACATCTCATATGCTCCATGACGCTCAAAACATCGTTGAAGACCCGGTTCTAAGCCGTAAAGCATGGCACATCAACTATAGAGTAGTCATCAGCTTTGCTCGCCGACGTTTAACGCCGCTGGCCAGCATCAAGAAGCAGTTCGCACCCAGCGGTGCATCCAGACGAACTCTTCTCAGGCAGCAATGAGGATAATCCTCAAGTTACGGACCCAATCCGTAATTGCTACCATCATCTTTCAACTTTGCTTTCAAGGAACGCATTAAAATTCAACTAACAACAACACGAGCCATCTATCTACAAACAAACATAGATAAGCAAGATACTATCAGTACTAAGTTCATGATAAATTTAAGTTCAATTAATCATATTACTTAAGAACTCCCACTTAGATAGACATCTCTAGTCATCTAAGTAATCACGTGATCCAAATCAACTAAACCATAACCGATCATCACGTGAGATGGAGTAGTTTTCAATGGTGAACATCTTATGTTGATCATATCTACTATATGATTCACGCCGACCTTTCGGTCTCCGTGTTCCGAGGCCATATCTCGCATATGCTAGGCTCGCCAAGTATAACTCGAGTATTCTCGTGTGCAAAACTGGCTTGCACCCGCTGTAGATGGACGAGAGCTTATCACACCCGATCATCACGTGGTGTCCGGGCACGATTTAACTTTGGCAACGGTGCATACTCAGGAGAACACTACTTGATAATTTTAGTGAGAGATCATCTTAAAATGCTACCGCCAATCAAAGCAAGATAAGATGCATAAAGGATAAACATCACATGCAATCAATATAAGTGATATGATATGGCCATCATCATCTTGTGCTTGTGATTCCATCTCCAAGCACCATCGTGATTACCATCGCCACCGGCGCGACACCTTGATCTCCATCGTAGCATCGTTGTCGCTTACGCCATCTATTGCTTTACGACTATCGCTACCGCTTAGTGATAAAGTAAAGCAATTACAGTATGCTTGCATTTCATACAATAAAGCGACGACCATATGGCTCCTGCCAGTTGCCGATAACTTGGTTACAAAACATGATCATCTCATACAATAAAATATAGCATCACGTCTTGACCATATCACAACACAACATGCCCTGCAAAAACAAGTTAGACGCCCTCTACTTTGTTGTTGCAAATTTTACGTGGCTGCTACGGGCTTTAGCAAGAACCGTTCTACCTACGCATCAAAACCACAATGATAGTTTATCAAATAGACTCCGCTTTTAACCTTCACAAGGACTCGGCGAGCCATACTCGGTTCAACTAAAGTGAGAGAGACAGACACCCGCCAACACCTTTAAGCACGAGTGCTCAGAACGGTGAAACCAGTCTCGCGAAGCGCACGCTGTAATGTCGGTCCGGGCCGCTTCATCTCACAATACCGCTGAACCAAAGTATGACATGCTGGTAGGCAAGATGACTTGTATCGCCCACAACTCACTTGTGTTCTACTCGCAAAACATCAAACCATAAAAACCTAGGCTCGGATGCCATCGTTGGGGAACGAGTAATTTCAAAAAATTCCTACGCACACGCAAGATCATGGTGATGCATAGCAACGAGAGGGGAGACTGTTGTCTACATACCCTTGTAGACCAAGCGAAGCGATCACAACGTAGAGGAAGTAGTCGACATTCTCCTCGCGATCCAACCGATCCCAGCGCCAAGCATTCGCGCGCCCGAGTTCTTGACACACGACAGCTTGGTGACACTCCTCGGCCCGATCCAGAAAGCTCCGGGAGAGAGTTCCATCAACACGACGGCGCAGGACGATCTTGATGTTCTACCGACGCAGGCTTGGCCTAAGCACCGCCACGATATGACCGAGGTGGAATATGGTGGAGGGGGCACCGACATGGCTAAGGAACGATCTCAAGGATCAACTTGTGTGTCTTAGGGTGCCCCCGCCTGTGATATAAAGGAGCAAGGGGAGGGCCGGCCGGCCCTAGAGGGCGCTGCAGGGAGGGGAGTCCTCCTCCTAGTGGGAGTAGGACTCCCTTTCCTAGTCCAACTAGGAAGGGGAAGGGGAGGAAGGAGAGGAGAGGGAGAGGAAAGGGGGCCGCGCCTCCTTGTCCAATTCGACTCCCCATGGGGGGCGCGCCTCCGGCGCAGCCCTCTCTCTCCCCTCGTGGCCCATTAAGGCCCATTATTTCGGGGTTCCGGTAACCTCCCAGACTCGTATTATCCAAACCACTCGAACCATTCCGATGTCCGAACATAGCTGTCCAATATATCAATCTTTACGCCTCGACCATTCCGAGACTCCTCGTCATGTCCGTGATCACATCCGGACTCAACTCCTTCGTACATCAAAATACACAAACTCATAATATAACCGTCATCGAAACCTTAAGCGTGCGGACCCTACGGTTCGAGAACAATGTAGACATGACCGAGACACATCTCCGATCAATAACCAATAGCGGGACCTGGATGCCCATATTGGCTCCGACATATTTTACGAAGAACTTTATCGGTCAGACCGCATAACAACATACGTTTGTTCCCTTTGTCATTGGTATAGTTACTTGCCCGAGATTCGATCGCTCGGTATCCAATACCTAGTTCAATCTCGCTATCGCAAGTCTCTTTACTCGCTCCGTAATACATCATCTTGCAACTAACTCATTAGTTGTAATGCTTGCAAGGCTTAAGTGATGTGCATTACCGAGAGGGCCCAGAGATACCTCTCCGACAATCGGAGTGACAAATCCTAATCTCAAAATACGCCAACCCAACATCTCGCTTTTGGAGACACCGTAGTACTCCTTTATAATCACCCAGCTTATGTTGTGACGCTTGGTAGTACCCAAAGTGTTCCTCTGGTAAACGGGAGTTGCATAATCTCATAGTTATAGGAACATGTATAAGTCATGGATAAAAGCAGTAGCAACATGCTAAACGATCGTGTGCTAAGCTAATGGAATGGGTCATGTCAATCAAATCATTCAACTAATGATGTGACCTTGTTAATCGAATGACAACTCCTTTGTCTATGGTTAGGAAACTTAACCATCTTTGATTAACAAGCTAGTCAAGTAGAGGCATACTAGTGACACTCTGTTTGTCTATATATTCACACATGTATTATGTTTCCGGTTAATACAATTCTAGCATGAATAATAAACATTTATCATGATATGAGGAAATAAATAATAACTTTATTATTGCCTCTAGGGCATATTTCCTTCACCACGACCTCGCCCCCTCCCTCTCCCCCTTGGGGCTAGTTCTGCCACCACGGGCGCGGGATAGGGAGGGATGCGCTGCCTGGCGGCGACTCTCGCCGCCACCGATGAAGGTCCAGGGTTCCGTTCCTCCATGGCGGATGAGAGGAAGGGTAGCAGAAGTTGAAGAAAGGAGAAGGTAGGGAAGTGCGGGATTTTTGCACTCCCCTTTCGCCCCTTTTTAAGGAGCGAGGTGGGGCTCGCCGCCGGCCAGCCAATCGTGAGCACGGGAGGGCAGGAGTCGGGCTGACCTGCTGCCTTCGCCTGCGATTTGCTCGATTCCCACTTCCACCGCCCACGACCCCACGCGCATGGGGGCCGCGTGGCGAAGATGCAGAGCCGAGGCGACGGATGAGGCGACCTCGCCCCACCCCGTGATCACAGGGGAGGGCGCATTAAAAATCGCGCACGCCACCCACGCCTCCCACGACGCCGCAATCGACGCGTGCTGTTGCGGGAGGGCATGGTGGATACGGAGTGGTTTCGGTTGGACCCAGGCCGCGCGTGCCCATGCATCAGATTGGGCCTGGCCCAACAGCGCTTCACTGCAGGCGGGCCCAGCCCGGGCTCTGTCTGGTGTACTAAAGTAGGGGTACCTTAGTACCCCAAACTTGTGCATCGGGCAGTTGCAAGACCCCACGGCAAGGCTCACTGGCGCCCGCCAAGACCCTCCGCTATTTCCACTTATTGCCATTCAAGAACAAAGTGTCAACCAAGTAGATAAAGCCCCTGCAAGAGGAGCTTGCTGAAGTACAAGGACCCGCAAGAGGAGCTTGCCGGAAGGCCAACCAAGGCGCTTCAGAAGACTCTGCCATGACGCCTGCAAGGCCCCGGCAAGGCTCGTGTCGTGGTTCTAAGTCCGACAAGAGAAATAGGGGTAGGTTAAGGAGAGGCGATGTCCTAGCTATGGAGCAGTTGTAGAGACAAAGGATGTACGAAGTTCAGCCCTTCTGAGGAAGTAACAGCCCCACGCCCCGGAGCCCCGAGGCGGTCGAGTGGATTATGAGTATGAGTATTACAAGAATCAACCCCTCTATCTGTGGAGGGGGTGGCTTATATAGAGTGCGCCAGACCCCAGCCAGCCCACATAATGGAGGGATTAAAGTATATTAAGCTAGTGGGTTACTGTAACGCCTCATAAGGTGCCTTAACTATCATTAAGTCTATTCAATAGCAAACCGCTATGCCATGGAGTGCCTTCGACCTTCCGGTGGTCGAGTGAGTCTTCATGGTCGAGTGAGTCTTCCATGGTCGAAGTCCTTCCACCAAATGAGTGGATTCTCTTTGGTCGATCGAAGATGATCTCTTCTACGAAAGTGCCCTTGGTAGGACGCTTAGGTCAGGCCTATGACCCTACCCTAGGTATATGAATCCATCATTAGCCCCGAATGGATTGAGGCTTGAGTGAAGGAGGAGTTGACGTTGTTTTCGATCGCCTTTTGCATTCGCTATGTGTTGTCTTGGATCAAGATCTTCCTGCTGGTAACAAGAAACTTTCCTTCAATGACTTGATCCATTCTTGTTCTTTAGTCGAGTGACTTCTTGTGCTATTCCCGAGCAACGGATCACAGAAATCTCGCACTTGACAGATGATTTGTCGCTCATGATCTCGCGGATACGAATTTGGGGAAGCGCTAAACGGAACGGATCGGGGCGCTTTGGATGGGACATAACAGGGCGCCGATCTCCGCTACCGCTTCTTCCGCCACGATCACGCAAAGGCGGCTGCTCGATATGATTGGATTGTTTGGGTCCACCGTCATCCACTGAAGGATGCTATAAATGTAACTCCCGGAGGCGATGCACAAGATCTTGTTCTTCCTCCTTCGTTTTCTCCGCTCGCTCCGCCTTCGCTGCTGCTCCTCGCCATCTCCCCTGCGCATTTCGCCGGCGGCCATGGGCAGAGAGAAGACGACGATGTTGAGCGCGACGAAGAAGGCGCCGGTGACGGAGAAGGCGCCGGCGGCGAGAAGGCGAAGGGAGATCCACCGGTCGCGTGGTTCTTCGTCGAGATCCAAACCGCCGAAAGGCCGGGTCCAGGAGATCGATCCAAATGACCATCGTGAGAAAGATCTCCTCGATATGGCCGACGACGGATTGATTCCCCACGGCGCCGCGAGACTTCCTGGCCGAGAGTGGCAGCCTCAACCAGAAGAGGGTGAGTGCGTGCTTTTGGCCACCCATGTCGACCGAGGTTTTTCGTTGCCACCGAGTGTCTTCTTTCGAGGTTTTCTGAATTTCTTCGGAGCCCAGCTCCACCATTTTACTCCAAACTCCATCGCATACCTTGCCGCCGCTTTGTGTCTATGTGCGAAACTTCCTGGCTGTCAATCCGACCGGGCTTGTTCAAGTACATCTTCACATGTCGCCTCAGATCGTGAAGAAGGCAAGCCCCGTGACGAGAAGACCCAAGTAGTCCAGATGTGTGGTGGTTTAGGGTCCAGCTTGAGGAACAAAAGCACCTTTCCAGCTATGCATTTTCCCGAGTCGGTCGAGGTGGCAATGACCTGGTTCTATTGCCGAATGAGACGACGCCGGGCACTCGACCGCCTTCCCGAATTCACCATGAGTCGAGTGAATAGACCCTCCTCCCCAAGGTTGTTCCAAGAGAGGGCTGAAGTGAAGATGCTGATGGACCGCGTGTGCAGCTGGTTAGGGACGGAGGATCGGCATGGACCTCTTGGAGGTTTTTCTTCGAGGCGAATCCAGCCCTTTCAGCCCGGAGTCATCAGATGCGGTTGTATCGCGGCACCGACGATTTAGACTCAAGGCCCACCCGGAGGCAATGACGATGCCGTAGTGGAAAGATGGATGGCTTCGATCACCGAACAAGGACAACCTCGCGGATCCCGGAGGATTTCTCCACTTGATCGTGATAGCGCCCGTATAAGGTACACTTGCTCGCTTTTCCGCTGTACATTTGTCGAAAAGTGCTTCAGAATTTGGTCGATCGAACTCTACTTTGTGCTTCCAGTGCCCTCACCGAAGCTATACTCAATGCCCAACGGCGCCCAGATTCCGACTGAGGAGGGGGAAGCCAATGGAGGTGAGAGCCAGGAAGAGTGGGATTCAGATGCTGCAGGAGACGACGACGACGATGATGACGATGACGAGGATGATGATGACGAGGATGAAGAGGAGGAAGCCGCCACACCGCTTGGAAAGGCGGTCAAAACTTGTGCATGACCCTTCGGTCGAACGCGCAAGGAGTCGCGATCGCCTCGCAGCCGACCAAACGCCTCGACCGCTTCTCCGTGCCGACCGAGAAGGCGCCAAGCAAGCGAAGGTAGTTCCGCCGAGGACAACCAAGCCTCTCGCTAAAAATGAAAGGGTCCATCCCCACCATCTCGTGGTAAACGATTGCTTAAATCTCCTTGTTCTATATAAATTTTGTCTCTGGTTGATACTTGATCACCGATCGATTCTTTGATTCTCGCCAACGATGATTCAAACCTCAACTATATCGACGACCAGAGATGGAGGACGCCCACCTCAAACCCCGTACTATATCCTTAATCTCGTTTAGTCGATCGACTCAAGATTTCGACTTTGACTCTTTTCTCAAGCTCCAACTAATGACATCATCACTCTTCCCGACGATGATGACGAAGATGAGGAGCCATTGAGGACTAGGAGGAGCAGGAAGGCATCTACCGCAATGAAACCTAAGGTGCGACGGCGTTCGAGACCGCTAGACGGAAGGAGAAGTCGGCACTCGACACACCGTGATCCTTCGCGAATCCGCTGACGAAAGTGCTCGCCCGCTTCGCCGAAAGTGCCGACAACCTTCGATCTTCACCACGCACCACGCCCCGGAGGACCAGCCGATGTCGCTAAGGAGGCGATCCGTCAAGCAGGATCATGATGGAGCAGGTGAAGCTCGTTCGGGATGCGAGTCAAGCGGCTTATGATGCCAGCTCTGCCCTTCAGAGCAACGTTCAGGTCAGTCGACCACCATCTATTCTGTTAGGATATGCTATCAAAACTTTTCTTTCTGAAATTCATAGCAATAGCAGTCACCCACTGGGTGTGTCGATAAAAACTCCGTGTTAGCGGGGGCACGCTGAGTGCACCCGCTGGGTGTAGTCCTCAAGGCTAAGGTCGACTGCTGGCAGTCGGTCTTAGGCTTACCAAGTAGATGTTGATCATTATCCGAATGGAATGAATGTAGCCGAGTCCGGGGGCACGCTGAGTGCACCCACTGGGTGTAGTCCCCGAGACTGTGGTCGATCACCGCAATTGATTACAGTCTGAAGAAGTTTCGCCGATCGGTCGACTCGCTTCTTTTTTTTTTTTTTGCTGGTCGATCGATCGACTATGTCTTGAATAAGACCAAGGGGGCACGCTGAGTGCACCCACCGGTGTAGTCCCCGAGACTACGGTTGAATGCCGCATTCGATCGTAGTCTTAGAAACGCACAATTCTTCTTGATTCACTCGAAGTGGATTATCTCGATATTTTTGCAACTGACTCTTCGTAGAAATCTTGTGATCTTGCGGCACGCTATACTGAACTGGAGCAGAAGCATATTCAGCTCGAGTTGGACTTGAAACTAGTGCAAGAGAATCTGACGAAGGCGAAGGAAGAGACCAAAGGTATGTTTGGTGAGATTTCGACGACTCTCTCCTCCTCTCACTTGCTTCAAGTTTGACTTTGCTGCGATTTACAGGCAAGGTGAGGGAGGCTCAAAGGAAGAAGGAGCTTGAGCTGTCTGAGAAGATCAAACTTGCTGATGAAAAACTGGCCTCAGTTGCCAAGCTCGAACAGGATAACGCCGATCTGAAGGCTGCTCTGGCCACTGCCAACAAGGATGCTGAGCGAATGAAAGCTGACAAGAAGAATTTGACCGAGAAGATCCTCCAAATGGCTGGGAAGAAGAATGAGCTGGAAAGCTTCTTGGGTGGTCTTGCTAAGAAATTGTTCCTTAAGCTCGAAGGTAACCTTCTTCACTCGACCAATTCTCCCAACTGCTCGCTTTCACTCGATCGCTTTTCCGATTCGACTTTGTCTTTGCAGAGTTCTCGCCGAACTTTGAAGAAGAAACCAGCCACCGGAGACGAACCTTGACCCCGCCAATTCCCGTGAAGGATGACATCGCTATGAACATCTTCCGACCGAGTCCCGTGTTGTCTGCTGTAGGATTATCTCGCAAGATCAAGGTTGCTACGCCCGCATCGACTCAACGCCCGCCCAATGAGACACTCCAAAATGACCTCGAGTCATTGATGGCTCGATCGAACGCCGCCCCCGACCGAAAGTGCAAGAGTGGAAGAAATCTTCGCTCGGTGCGGCGCAGACGCTGCTCGTGTCCGGCGCGAGTCCATTGCAAGGAAGCCCGAGAAGATAAGCCGGCGGATTCCGAGTGGCCAACACCAAAAAGCATGACTTCGTGACCTTCATGGAGACTTTCATTGCTGCTGCCACGCCGAATTGCCGACGGGATTGATCTTGACGAAGTTCGTTGTTCCATCCAGCCTCCACGGAGGGGTAAAAACTTTCCTTGACCTTAAATTTGCCTCGGTATGTCGAGTGGAGTTGTAACCGATAAACTTTAACAGCTTAACGCCTCGAAAGCACTCTCGGTTATTTTAGGTGTCGACCTAAATTTAGATTGATGTTTGGAAATGATTGCTCCTCGGCTTGAATTGCTTTTTGCAAAGTTAACAAATGAGATGCCTACTGCAATGACTTAATCCTTAGGCGAGCACCGAGCTGCAAGAAGCCTCCGAGTGGAAGTCCTGCTTTCCACTCGGTAGGATTTTAATAACTTAGGCGAGCACTGGCTGCAGCTAAGCCCCGAGTGGGAGGTTTGCTCTCCACTGTAGGGTTTCTTATATCTTAGGCGCAGCACTGGCTGCAGCTAAGCCTCCGAGTGGGAGGTTTGCTCTCCACTCTGTAGGATTTCTTATACCTTAGGCGAGCCTGGCTGCAGCTTAAGCCCCGAGTGGGAGGTTTGCTCTCCACTCGGTAGGATTTCTTATATCTTAGGCGTAGCCTGGGCTGCAGTTAAGCCCCGAGTGGGAGGTTTGCTCTCCACTCTGTGGGATTTCTTATATCTTAGGCGCAGCTGGTTGTTGCTAAGCCCCGAGTGGGAGGTTTGATCTCCACTGGTGGGATTTCTTATATCTTAGGCGAGCGCTGGGTTGCAGCTAAGCCCCGAGTGGGAGGTTTGCTCTCCACTGTAGGATTTCTTATATCTTAGGCGAGCCACTGGTTGTTGCTAAGCCCCGAGTGGGAGGTTTGCGCCCACTCGGTGGGATTTCTTATATCTTAGGCGAGCACTGGCTGCAGCTTAAGCCCCGAGTGGAAGTCTGCTTACCACTCTGAGGATTTTTAATAACTTAGGCGAGCACTGAGTTGTCGCTAAGCCCCGAGTGGAAGTCCGGCTACCACTCGGTGGGATTTTAATAACTTAGGCGAGCACTGAGAAGCTAGGCTAAGCCTCCGAGTGGAAGTCCACTTATCACTCCTTGCAATTTTTAATAACTTAGGCGTAGCACCGAGCTGCGAAGCCCGCAGCCACTGCTACTGCTTACCACTGCCAGGATTTTAATAACTTAGGCGCAGCACTTTGCTGCAGCAAGCCTCCGAGTGGAAGTCCGCTTACCACTCGGTAGGATTTTAATAACTTAGGCGCAGCACCGAGTCTGTAGCTTAAGCCTCCGAGTGGAAGTCCGCTTATCACTCGGAGGATTTTAATAACTTAGGCGAGCACCGAGCTGCAGCTTAAGCCTCCGAGTGGAAGTCCGCTTACCACTCGGTAGGATTTTAATAACTTAGGCGCAGCACCGAAGCTGCAGTTAAGCCTCCGAGTGGAAGTCCGCTTACCACTCGGTAGGATTTTAATAACTTAGGCGAGCATCGAGTCATAGCTTAAGCCTCCGAGTGGAAGTCCGCTTACCACTCGTAGGATTTAATAACTTAGGCGGAACGGATTCGCGCCACCCATCGGGGAGGTGAAAATTTTACTCGACGAAAAATAAAGAGTGACAAAAATTACGGCGGAATTATGACACTATTACTTCAAAGCTCGTGAGCTACAGAGTACTTTTATTACAACTCTTCCGAGTGAAAACCTTATGTAAAACGGGCGGAGCAGATCCGCATTCCAAGCTCGGGGCTCATCGATATCGTGTTCGACATTGTAGAGACGATATGCCCCATTGTGGAGAACCTTCGTGACGATGAAGGGACCTTCCCATGAGGGAGCAAGCTTATGTTGCTTCGCTGATCCACCAAGGACCAGATCTCCTTCCCGGAAGGCTCGACCTCTCACATTTCGCGACACAGCGGCGCAAGTCTTGCCGATAAATGGTCGAGCGGATCGAGCCATTTCCTTTCTCTTCCAGAGGTCGATCGATCCCCGACGTGCTTGCTCAGCTTCGCTTCATTATAAAGTTCAATTCGTGGAGCATTGTGAAGGAGATCACTGTAAAACTGCTTCGCCCCATAGACCAGAAAAAGGAGTTCTCCCAATGACCGATTAGGCGTGGTCCGCAAACCCCAAAGCATCAAGGAAGTTCGTCGACCCAAGCTCCAAAAGATGCTTGAGATCTCGTGATCAAACGGGCTTCGCACTTTGAGGATCAACCCATTAGCTCGCTCGCTCGCCCATTTGATCATGGATGGGCGATCAAGCATAGTCGACTCAGATGCCTTGGGAGTTGCGTAAATCTTGAATTCTTCCGAGTCAAAATTCACCCATTGTCCGTGATAATACTGCGGGGACTCCATACCGAACGCCAATTTTCTCGACGAAGGAAACAAAGAAGATCAAAGATCAAGTTTTTGATTGGCTTAGCCTCAATCCACTTGGTGAACTTGTCGATCGCTACCAAGACATGCGTGAAGCCGCCCGACCCGCTCGCAAGGGACCGATCATGTCCAACCCCATACCGCGAAAGGCCGACGAGCGGAATGGTCTTCAAGGTCGACGCAGCTTGTGTGACATGTTGGAGTAGAACCGCATCCTTCGCACTTGTCCACTATTTCTTTCGCCATCTCATTTGCTCTTGGCCAAGAAAATCCAGCTCGGTATGCTTTGGCTACAATGGTCCGAGAGGACGATGGTGACCACAGTCCCCGAGTGGATATCATTGAGTATGACTCGACCTTCTTCTCGGCGTTATGCATTTTTGTCCGACTCGCTGGGCTTTCTATATAACTGCCCATTGATAACGGTAAAGGCTTTGGATCGACGGACGATCCGCCGAGCCTCTTCCTCATCTTCCGGGAGTTCCTTTCGTAATATATGCAATGTATGGAATTGTCCAATCGGGAGTGACCACTAAAACCTCCATGACTAAGTCGACCATCGCCGAACCTCAACCTCGCTTGAGTCCGTGGCACTCTTGGGTTGTGGAGCTCTCTCGTAAGGATCTTCTTTGATCGACGGAGTGTATATATGTTCCAAAACACGCCACTGGAATGGCTTCCTCTTGGACCCTATCTTCGCCAGATCATCTCGCCGCTTGATTTTTCAATCGGGGATGTGATGGAGTTCCAACCCTCAAACTTCTTTTTCCAGCTTCCTCATCGCATTGCAAGATCCAACATAGCCGGGCTTTCACGCCCCACTCCTTCATCACTTGATTGACCACTAGATCTGAGTCGCCATAAACCATCAAAGCACGGACGCCGAGTGAGATGGCCATGCTAATCCATATAAAAGGGCCTCATACTCGCCTCATTGTTGGAGGAATCAAGTGAATCTGAGCACATACTTAAGCTTATCTCCTCTCGGGGAAACCAGAACAACCCCAAAGACTGTAACCATTCAAAGATCTTGGAGCCGCAAAGAACATGGTCCAATGCTCCGAGTGAACTTCACCGGTCAGCTGTTGTTCAATCCACTCGCAAGGAAATCAGCTATAGCCTCGACTTAATGGCTTTTGCCTCGAATTTGATATCAAGGGAAGAAGTTCAATCGCCCACTTCGCCACTCGACCGTTTGCGCGCTCGTTATGCAAGATCTCGATAAAGGAACGTCGCCGACGATCGTGATGTAATGATCGAGAAATAGTGAGCAACCTTCTTTGTGGTCATGTATATACCATACACAAGCTTCGATAATGAGGGTATCTCTCGCTGATGGAGTCAAAACTTCGCATAAATAATACACCGGCGCTGAACTTTGAAGGCCTTTCCTTCCTCTTCCCGCCGACCGAAGCACGAATCGACAACTTGTCCAAAGGGCTGCAATGTAAAGCAACAAAGGCTCTTTATCGATTGGAGCAGCAAGCACCGGCTGGGTGGAGAGCAGAGCTTTTAGCTCGGCAAACGCTGCATCAGCTTCCGAGTCCACTCAACTTGTCACCTTCTTCATCACCGGTAAAGAGGTAATGCCTTTTCACCGAGTCGTGAGATGAATCGACTTAAAGCGCCAAGCATCCAAGAAGCTTCGACGCGTGCACTCGACAGTATGCTTATTCGGAGAATGGTGCCGATCTTCTCTCGGTTAGCGCCGATTCCTCGCTCGAAACGAAAACCAAGTAATTTTCCACCAGAACTCCGAATGTGCACTTTGACGGATTGAGCTTGATATCGCACTTCCGAGGTTGGCAAATGTTTCGCGAGGTCAGCAAGCAGGTCGGAACCTTTTCGCGACTTAACGACGATATCATCCATATACGCTTCCACATTCCGACCGATTTGAGTGAGAAGACACTTCAATCATTCGCATAAATGTGGCTCCGCATTCTTGAGGCCGAATGGCATGGTGATATAGCGTAGCACCAATGGAGTGATGAAAGCTGTTTTATTTCGTCGGGTCCATACAGACGGATCCGATGATACCCGGAATATGCATCTAGAAAAGACAACCTCACACCCCGCGGTCGAAGTCGACAATTTGATCGATGCGGGGAGAGGAATGGTCCTTCGGCAGGCCCGATTAATGTGCTTAAAATCAATGCACATGCGGAGTGAGTCATCCTTCTTGGGGACCATGACAACATTAGCGAGCCACTCGGAGTGGTAAATCTCTGATAAATCCTGCTGTCAACAATGAGCCACTTCTTCCCCAATAGCTTTTCTTCTTCGACGGCGGACCGCCGCAGATGCTCTTTCGACCGGTTTCGCTGACTTGTCGACTGGCGATGCTCAGCCAGCCTCGAACACCCGCATGTCACCGCTTCCATGCAAAGATGTCCCAGCTTCTCACGGAGGAACCGGATGAGCGCTTCTTCCTATTTCGAGTCGAGTGTTGTGGATATGTGGGTCGGAGCTGCATCGGGTCACCGGATGAATATGGACGGCTTTGTCTCACCGCATTTACTTGAATGCGACTCTATGGCTGGCTTCTAGATCGTAGCAAATCACTCGGATCTGCTTTTGCATGTATTCGCCGAATTCGATCATGACACTTGGGAGTCGGCAATCTTTGAACCCTTCGAAAGCACTCTTCCGCTTTCTTCCGATCGCCGGTGACAGTGATCACCCCTTGGGTCCCGCATTTTCAGTTTGAGGTACACGTAGCATGGTCGAGCCATGAATCGTGCATAGGCGGCCTCCCCAAAATGGCATGGTATGCACTCAAAATCCACAACCTCAAAGGTCAACTTTTCTTTGCGGAAGTGCTTGAATCACCAAAACCACGCCCGTGGCTATTTGGCCGAGTGAGTTGGCCTTCTTCCCCGGTATGACTCGTGGAAACTCATATTGTCGGGCGCCAATCGACATCGGAATGCCCATCCCTTTCAAGGTATCTCAGATATAACAAATTCAGCCCACTACCACCATCCATCAACACTTTTGTCGGGCCGAGTGCCTTCGACAACCGGATCGACCACCAACGCTGCCGCCCAGGTGGCAATGTGAGTCGGGTGATCAGATTGGTCGAATGTGATGGGTGTCCGGGACCACTTCACATAACTTGGCTTAACTGGGCAACCATATTCACTTCCCGTTGATGACTTTCACGACTTTTGCTTTCCACATCCGCCAAGATCATCGAGTGGAGTTGACATGCGGTATTCCTCCTCACTCGCCCTCTTTATCTCCGCCTTGTCGCTCCTTCTCCTTGTCCTTAGACAGTTTGCCTCAAACCGCTGGATCAGAGTCGACATCGGGCGAGTGGTGTGCTTCGTAAATAATGTTGCCCTCTTCATCCTTCTTCGTGAATATGGCATGGCATATCCATCACGCCATTTCCTCTTTATCTTTCACTTTCTTCGATTCCGTGATCCTTTGGGCTTTCCTTGAACTTCCCTTGAGTCACGGCGTGGCCTCTCCAGAGCTGCCGGCTCGGCTTTGCGCTTCGCTTCCGATCGAATTGCCCTTCTCCGATCGACTTGGCTTGTATTTACCGCTCGAGTCGGTTCTTCCTCGCCACATGCATTTGCTAGCAATCTCCATCATTCGACTCAGTGGTCATGTCCCCGTTCGACCGAACTTCGACTCAATTCTGCTTTTGACGCCGCCCTGAAGGCGCAAACCGCCTGATGGTCGATACATTTTCCACAAGACAGTAAGGTTATCCATCTCTGAATGTACTCTCGGAGAGTTTCATTGGTCTTCGACACACACTTGCAGCTCTATCAAACTAGCCGTCGCTTGCAAGTCCCTTCAAAGTCCCGACGAACACTCGACAAATCTTCCCAAGTATATATGCTGCCGGAGGTAATCGACTCAACCATGCTCGCGTAACCTTCCAACATGAGGGGCAAATGTTTCATGGCCACCTCATCATTCCTCCACCAATCAACAGCCACTCGGTAATCCTCGAGCCAAGTTTCGTGCTTAGATTCCCTAGTGAACTTGCAGACTCGCCGCCAATCTGAAATTGGGGGATCATCGCGCTCGATAGCCCTCGCTAAAACACTCCGGACCGCAGACATGCACTCGATCGCTGGTGGGTGCACCTCTCGGTCCGCCTCGATGGGCTCTGCTCGGCCGACCAAGCCTTGCACGATAATGGATCGCGATCAAAGCCTCGGTTCCTCGGGTCAATCGAACCTTCGCCTCAGATCGAATCTGTTGTTCGCCATCTTGCCGCCGAGGAGCGATGACCTTCCTCGGAGGAGAAAGGGCATTCGACGCCGCCATCTCGGTCGGATCGGTCTCCGAGCTGCTCGCCGGTTGTCGCGCTTCTTCCCGCCGCGGAGGCGATCCGGGGTCAGAGCCGATCGATGTTGTTCGCAGCGACGGATCGATCGCGGAATCTCTGCTGCGCGATCGCGACACGGCTGAGTTCTCGTCACCGCCGCCGAGTAAATCTTCGACCGCTGCAAGCCTCTTCCAGCTTTCTTACCGAAGGCTGGATAGACTCGCTATGCGAAGGCAAGCAGCTAAATTCTGAATTGGCGCGCGGTATACCGAGTCGGTGGGAAGAGCCGACGCCGACCGGATTCGTGGAGTCGCTGCTGCTGCTGCCGAGTGCTCGCCAAGATTCTCCAAGCGAGCGCTGCTCACCACATTGGCCAAACGTGCTTCCTCCAAGGCACGAGCCTCAGCGGTCTCCGCAATAGGAGTATGTAGTGCATCCATGTTCTCGCGACGGCTCTTCTCTTTGCAGAGAATCGAGTGTCTCGGCTGGTACTCCTCGTGTTCTTGCACGGGTCACCTCCTCCGCCCCCACCACCGCGGGCGGCCGGAGGATCGCGAGGGCCGCCAACCATGAGGATCTCCGCCGCCGATCACCGCTATCACACTGGATGCGCTTTCACGGAGCCACCGACGATCGAACAGCCGTAGAGGGATTCGCTGGCTCGAGAAGCCGCACTGGGCGGTGGCTGTCTGGCGAGCCACCGCTTTTCACCCACCGCCAAGCCTCGATCACCAGAGCGCTTGCGCTGGTGGGAGATCGGGCAGCGATCGATAGGGGTGTCGACCGACACGGAGTCGACGGTTGCCGCAGCAAAACGCCGCGAACACATGCGCGAAGTGCGCCGCCTCACGGACGGGAGCGCCGATGTCAAGAGGGGCCTCCTGAGCCATGCGGAGTCGCCGGCGATAAAAGTGAGAGCTCCGAGACGGATCTCGTGCCCTCACCCAAAACTCCAGCAATCAACATGATGAAGGTACTGAGTACCGCAACCTCCACAAATCGCTAAAACACCCGCCCCACTTGGGCGCCAACCGTCGTGGTTCTAAGTCCGACAAGAGAAATAGGGGTAGGTTAAGGAGAGGCGATGTCCTAGCTATGGAGCAGCTTGTAGAGACAAAGGATGTACGAAGTTCAGCCCTTCTCTGAGGAAGTAACAGCCCCACGCCCCGGAGCCCCGAGGCGGTCGAGTGGATTATGAGTATGAGTATTACAAGAATCAACCCCTCTATCTGTGGAGGGGGTGGCTTATATAGAGTGCGCCAGACCCCAGCCAGCCCACATAATGGAGGGATTAAAGTATATTAAGCTAGGGGGTTACTGTAACGCCTCATAAGGTGCCTTAACTATCATTAAGTCTATTCAATAGCAAACCGCTATACCATGGAGTGCCTTCTCGACCTTCTCGTGGTCGAGTGAGTCTTCATGGTCGAGTGAGTCTTCCATGGTCGAGTCCTTCTAGTCCAATGAGTGGATTCTCTTTGGTCGATCGAAGATGATCTCTTCTACGAGTGCCCTTGGTAGGACGCTTAGGTCAGCCTATGACCCTACCCTAGGTATATGAATCCATCACCCGGCATCGCAAGCTTGCCGTCTGCGACGAGAGAAGGGCTGCGCGAGGCGCTTGTCAGCGCAAGGCTGCCACCGCACCCAAGCTCCAAATAAGATCCAACGACGTGTCTCCCGGGGCCATCCCAGAGAGCACGTGGCGGCGCTGTGCAGCCATGCGCGGTCGCGGTGGCAAGCGGAGCTGACAAGGAGGCCATCGTGGCGATCGGTGGCGCCCCTAACGGTCGCTTCCTTGCATTTGTTGGGGCGACCGGACGGGCATTAAATGCCTTTGCCCCTGCCCGTCGAGTTAGGTAGGGACGCTTGATGGACATCTGTTGTACCAAATCGCTTTTTACCTTTCTACCCTCTCTCTCTGCTGCCATCCGGTGACCCCTTTGGACTATAAAAGGGAGGCCCATGCGCACGTAGAAGGGGTTCCGCAGTTCGGAGATTCAACACCACACCATACTCACGCTCTCAGATAAGAGCAAATACAAACACAAAGCAGCAGTAGGAGTTTTATCTCTCCGGAGAGCTCCGAAGCTGGGTAAAAATCCCGTTTCCCCCGCGTGTTTGACCTCGATCTGCTCTTCGCGCGCCCCTCGCCCCCCTGCCGGACCAGAAGGAGCCCCCTGCCCCATAGGTGCTCGTTCCCAACACGACAATGTCCGGCGACCAGGCGGGCAACCCTGATCCCTGGGCGGCATGGCCCGCCAGCAGAGCCGCCCGCTTCGCCCGACCCATGCCCAGGCAGCTCGCGGTCCGCAGGGTGTCATGGGTCAGGCGGCACGGACAGCCCCGACAGCTCTCACACCGCAGCAAACGCGGTCGGCAGCAAGGGCCTCCAACCACGCCACGGCCACGACACCGTACACCCGCCGGGAGCAGGCGAACTCGAGGGCCGCGCTCACGGTGGCCCGAGAGCTGCTGCAGTCACGAGTGCCGGTGCAAAGCGACCGCGACGTCTTTGCTAGGCGGGTGGCGAGCTCCTCAGGCTTCGCCGCCTCGAGGCTCACCCCTTGCACTCAGCTCCGCCTCGTGCCCAGGCGGGCGCGCGTGGCCCCACGCGCACACGCGGGCTCCAAGGCTACTCCAACACCAGCGAAGCTGTCAGCATCGGGCCGGCGGCACCACTGACTCCGCTCCCTGCCAGCGAAGGACTCACCACGACCCACAGCCCCCGTGGGCCGCCACGCTACCATCCCCAGGTTGGCACATCAAGCAGAGCTGCATGGCACGCGGAGCCCTATGGCGCAGCCTTCGGGATGACGGCCCCAGAAGAGTACGTGCCCCACATGGTGGATCAAGGGCACCCGCGTGAGGGCGAACAAGGCTCACTCCTCAGCCCAACCTGGGGGGACGAGGCGCCAGAAGCTGAGCTCTTCCAGGAACCCAGGGACGGCTCCACCGGCCACGCTGGAAGCAACGATTATCGGGTACCACTAATCCCTCAGGAGCAGGCATACACTAATCATGGGTCACAGGAGGTGCAGGTCGCCACAGCGAGCAGCTGCCCCACTCCCGCAGTCTCTTACCCCTCAGGAGGAGGGCGTCGGGGGTTGCAGGAGAGGGGCCGAGATCCGACATCACCACCACGACGTTCGGAGCAAGGCGTTCCCAGGAGGTAGGCCCTCCGGTGGGGAGGTGCCTCAGGGCCTGCCCCTGGCGGAGGACCCGTGGTCGTCGGGGGAACCGCTGGCGACCGCTCTACCCCATCGGGCGTCCTAGTTTCAGTTCGTGCGTTGATGGCACTAGAGTGTGGTGCAAAGGCGGGCCCTCGTCTGGCGATATGAAGCAAGGCCGGTACCTGTGAAGAAGGCCCAGTGCCTGTGAAGCTCGCCGCCCCGTGACACTCTCACGTAATAATGAATGGGGTTGTACACGCCCCGGAGTCTCAGGGCTGCCGGCCTCAGGCCCTGGGGCTCACTCCCACGACTAGTGGCAGCACTTAGCTCGGCGCTGGTGAGAAGACGTCCAAGACTAGACTAGGTGCCGGACGCGGCCTTTTGTTTACTTTCATTGCTTTTCCCTTGGTTGTTGCTTTTCCCCGCTGGATTTAAGTTGGACTCGAATTTGAGATTTGCGTGTGTTTGGGGAAGGGGTGCTTAGTCTCGTTCGAGCAATCTCTCGCGTTTTGGTTACAACCTCGCCTCAGCTGCCTCCCCTCGTGAGCCCATCACGAGCAGGTCTGGCCTTGCTTATGCAGCCCAGGCTGCCGTCATGTCCTCTCGGGAGGTTTTCACTGCAGATCCTCTGGATTCGATCGGGGAGGCATTGAGGCACCACAGCCTCCCACAAGTTATCTCGGGACCCGATTGAGACAAAGGTAAACTAGCCAGCCAGCTCGTCACCTAGCCAACCACTTGGCGGGCATATAGTGATGTAGCATTAACTAATCGCTGAACATTGGTTTTACATGAGGGGCACCCCCTCCCAAAAATGCTCTTACAACCATCAGGACAAAAGGCTGAGTTCTATTCATGTAGGGTAAGGAAACAGGAGCAATCTTGTTGTCGATCGGATAAATCCCCAATGCATCCTCGAGAACGCCGCCCAGGCCCATCATTGGCGTCGCTGGCCTTGCCATCGCCCTCTCCATTGTCGTTAGCGGCGCCAGGGCCGTTCACCACGCCACCCACGTCGGCGGCCACGATCGCGTCATCGTCATCTGAAGCGAAGGCCCTGACAAGAGCGTCCATGTTGTCTTCCACCCAGTACGCCCGGTCGTCCGGATGGCACAGGAGGCTGAAGCGATGGCGGCGTCAAAGTCGAAGTGAGGATCCATGTTCCGGAGATGGCTGAAGACGCGGGAAAAGGCGCGCCCGAGAAGGGCTCGGCTCCTCTCCTCCACCAACTTGTTGGCCCTGACCGACCGCGCCCCCAGCTACGTCACGATGTCGGTGAAAGAACAAGGTTGCGGCGTGAATTAACGGCGTGCGGTCGTGCATGTGACCGCCCTCGCAGATGTTACCCAAGGCCGTGTTGGCTCTTTCCCAAAGCGTGGTGAGCATGGGGGCGTGCTCATGTTCCAGGAGCCGCCGCTGATGTATCTCGTCCTCATTCTGGCGCGTGACGGCCTCAGCCTCGTCCACCCGTTGGCGAAGAAGAAGCGCCTCGACATGGGAAGTAGTTGACTCCCCTTGCGCCACCTCAAGTGCGGCCCACAAGGCATCAACCCGCCACGTTGCTTCCTCCAGCTTGGTCCTCAGGACGATGGTCCTACCTTCGGCCTTGGTCCAGATCAACTCCAGCCTCTCCTTGAACTCGCGCTCGAGCTTCAGGCGCGCCGTCGCCACCCAATGTCCGACCTCCACCGAGACACGGGTTTCCCGCGCAGCGACATCGTCCTCCGCCCGTGTCACCAAGCGCTCCCTTGTCTCCAGGCGCTCATACTCGCGTGCGTGTTCGGTGGCTTCCATCGTCAGCGCCTCCTCACGCTTCTGGAGCTCCGCTGGGTCGCCGGAAGCCACCTTCGTCGACGCAAGGGCCGCCTCGTGCAGCTCCACCTGCTCCTCCAGTGAGTGGCACCGGGCCAGAAGTTCCCGTGCCCGCTCCTCCGTGGCCTCTCGCCGCTGGTCAGCTTCCCGGGCTTCTTCGACGGCCCAGGAACGGACCTCCCAAGAGGCCGGCGGCGATGCCTTGGCCTCCTCATCGTCGAGATCGTGCTGTCGGCGCGCGAGGGCGACAGCCGCCTCCAGCTCGCGCCTCTCTGCAACCAGGCGTAGGCCCTCGGCCTCAAGGCGCGCGTCCTCATCAGCAAGCTCTTCACCAAGCAGGCTCACCGCATCAGCCGCCCTCCGAAGAAACCCTTGGCAAAGAGCGCGACGCTCCCGGGTGCGCTCGAGTACGTCTTCCACACCATCATCCGCCCCAAGTGAGCGCCGGGGGGCACAGATCAGCACTCCCCCTCCGGGCAGGGGGCTGGGGGCTGGCGCCCTTGAGGCGACCGAGCACGCCCTGCCAGAAGCCCGACCTGGAGCCAGTCCATCTCGAAGTGAAGAGCGCAGGGAGTACCCCAGCCAATCACGGTCCACGACCAGACGAGAAGTCCACAGCAGGCTGGCTATGCCACGATAAGGCTCGCGAAGGAAGGTCGCAGGGCGCGCAGGGCCGTGTTGCGCCTCGGGATGGTTCGTCTCTCCAACCGGCCTCACCACAAGGGCCCTGCTGCTCGGAGCGATCGAAGACGGCGGAGAAGGCGGAGGCGAGGGGGATGGCTCCTCAGTCATCTCCATGAGCTTGGAAGGAAGGGCCCTGTGGAGCAATGATCAGGAAAGGCAACAGAAGAATCAAGAGCTGGAAAGGGAGAAGGCTTACTCATCGATGGTGAAGTACTTCCTACGCTTCAGCAGGCGACAAGGCTAATCATCGCCCAGGGCCTCCCTTCTCTTCCAGAGGGCCTCAAAGTCCATGCAGAAGCGACCCAAGAGTTGAGCACAGGGGTCAGCTTGTGACGAGGAGGAAGCACGAAGGCGACCTGCGTCGGGGGCATCTACCTGATGCGCGCCGCCGGTCGCCCCACCAAGAAGAGCAGCTGGGGCCTCGGGGGCCTCAGCCGCAGGCACTGCGGGCTGCTGTTCGCCGCCTTCAGCCACGGCAGCACGGGCCTCAGGGGCTGCTCCCTCATGAGTGCCGCCCAGCGTTGTCACCTCGGCAGGGGCACCCTCGGCCTCCGGAGGCCCATGCCTCCCTGCTCCGCCACTTGAGGAAGAGTCGCCCTGGCCGACTGCGAGGGCGACCACCACCACTGGGTTCTCGCGAGGCCCCTGGAGGCCAGCAGGGCGCGGGCCCCATTCGTTGAAGATGGGCATCTGACTCACAAAGTGGCTTCTATTTGAGCAGAGGTATAGCAAGGCACCCCCCTTGCCGGAGGCCGCCGGGGGAAGGATCGCCAGTCAAGACCAAGAGCACCTTCCTCAGCGCTTCAGGCGTCAGGTCCTCTTCCTGGAGCCGCATACGATCCCCACGACCGCTGAAGGCCCACATCCGGTGAGAATGGCGTTGGAGAGGGGCAACACGGCGTAGCAGGAACTCCTTCACCACCTTGGGTGCCGTCACGCCGACCTCCCTCAAGAACTTCAAGCGGCGCTTGAGACAAAAGCGGCCGGGCTCATGGCGTCTCTCTGCCCCACTGAGTTGGGGACAAGAAAGCGAAGATGGCTCCGTCGGCGGGGGCTGGGCACCCCTATGTCCAAGATACGACACGCTCATGAAACCCGAACGCGGGCGGAGGAACACTGTCAATTCACAAACCGCCGTCTCGGCGCAGACAGCGAAGATCACGCACCCGAACATTGGGTGGGGTCGACAGGGCGCAGAGAGAAAAAGTGGCGCAGCAAGGCAACCGAAAGAAGGATGCACATCATTGCCTCACAAACGAAGGCGAAAACCTCGAGAAGAGTGATGGATTCAGGACCCAGATGCGTCATATGGATCTGATAATGGGAGAGCATGGCGCCAAGAAATCGTAAAAGGAGGAACTAGTCCGCCCATAGGGCGTCGGCGGTATATTGGACCCGAGTGGCAATCCTGTCAATGGAGAAGCGGGGCCTGGCCAGCGGCAGCGTCCTCCCAGTATTAGATTGAAGATGGTGGCGGAGCCGAGCTGACCTTGCTCAAGCCCTCTTGATTGATTATGATTGGCCGATCGGCGGCTGGGGCGCGACGATGATGAGCGAGTGGCGGCATGGGCTTCTTCCTCTTCCCTTCTTGCGGACCATGGCCAGTAGAGAAGGGGAGGTTCGAGATTGATTGGATCTGAAACCGGAGTTCGAGAGGAGAAAGGATGAGAGCGCCGAAAGCAGCGGAAAGGGGAAGCGGCTGTGTGCGCTCTGAGTCCGCCTAGCATGGCATAAAATAAGGAAGCGTGGGGGCGGTGCCGCCCACGTCAAACAACCGCCATCACGGCGCCTAAGGCCGCAGCTGTTAGAACCTCTGAGCGACGCGCAGACTTCGCCTCTCTGCTCGGCCAAGTCCGGGCGCGCCGTGGACCCGGGGGCTACTGTCGGCGTTCTGGGAACAGGGGTCCCCAGACTTGCTTGCCTGCGGCCTGCGGTGTGGCTCAAAGGGTGCCCAGTGCATCCCATCTTCATCAACACAAGCTCAAGACCCTCGCGAGGGGCCAAGCCTCGCGGGGCGGACGACAAGGAGCTTCTTCAGGCACAGCCTCATCAGGCTGGCTCACGACGAGGCGGAGAGTTCAAGGCAGGGTACCTCGTGAGGTGCCCATGAGGCAAGCCATGACGACCAAGGGCGCCAGTCAGGCGCCAGCCCGTGCATTGTCCTCCTTTCCTCTTTGGTGCAAAGGGAGCAAGCGCAGGCGAGAGCATCAAGCAAAGGCATCCATTACGATGCAACGAGACCAAGACCAGGCCAATGGCAGGGAGGAAGTCATTGTGGAGCCCAAGTAGGCGTCACCACCAGAGCCTTTGACAGGCAAGGACCAACTTTAGTCAGGATAAGTGTACCCGTTGTTCCCCTTCAAAATGGCCAATTGTTGGCGCCCTTCCCGCTCAATATTTGGGGAGAGGCCCAGGGCCTTTGCCCATAAATAGGACTAGCCACCCCCAGGCTAGAGGCATCTGGATCCTCACCAAGAAACCAGAAGATAGAGCGACCGAACTCCTCCTAGTAGTTCGTCACATCAGTCAAGAACAGACCCTCGCGAGGCTGTTCTTCCTTGTATGGTTCATCATCAGCCCGAGAGGCAATCCACCACACCACA
This sequence comes from Aegilops speltoides, assembly GCA_021437245.1. Taxonomy (NCBI): domain Eukaryota; kingdom Viridiplantae; phylum Streptophyta; class Magnoliopsida; order Poales; family Poaceae; genus Aegilops; species Aegilops speltoides. Next base: position 236,744,711 of record CM038142.1, read on the forward strand.
CACTGGAGTAGGGTATTACACCACAATGGTGGCCTGAACCAGTATAAACCCTGTGTCTCTTGTGTTGTTCTTTTCGTAGTTTAGATCCTAGCGATTCGGCGAGGAGCAGGTAGGCAGAGGGCGAAATCTCCGCGTGCACCCAAGTGTTCGAACCTCAAGGGTCTGCCGGAACCCGAAATCCGACAATCGTTTCGATATTCTTGTGACTAGAACATTTTTCTTGGTGCCTCCTGACATTTAGGGGTTGTGGCAGTGTCCCGGGGAGTTGAGCTCCGAGGTGTTGTCGTCGCAATTTTATCGTTGTAGTTCTGGAATACCTGAGTTTCGCCGACGTCGAAAATCTCTTTTATGCAGCTAGTGGTAAGATAAGCTCGACGCCACCCAGTACTGGGGAGTTTGGGAGTATTGCCATAGCTTGTATAATGGATGCTTTTCGAAGGTTGAGGTACACGATTTCCGGAGTTTTCTTGGTTATGTGTTGACGGATGGAGCGTGCTTCTCTTCAAGTGGATCCGATCATTTCAACATTTGCAAGATCAATTCTAAGTTTTCTCAACGGTGTTTCTTCCATCTGTCCCAAGTTGCCTTTGTTTTTCCCGCCCTCCCACCCTTTTTATTCAAGGACTCAGATTTATTAATCAAGTATCTTTTTATTGATGGGAAGTCTCTCCACTCTTTTCCGTCAATGTTCTTGTCCGGTGATTCTCTGGAAGTTACTAACGGAGCTCCAAGTTTATTATTCTTCATTCTCTTTTCTTCTCTGGTGGATTCAATTCAAGCTTTGTCGATCATATCCTTTCCTCGTTTCAAATGTTTCCCATGCCTGTGCACCTCTCAATAACTCACCTCTTGCTATTCATTTGTTTCAGAGTGTTGAAGATATCTCAGAAGATTTGTGTTTCCATTCTTAATCCATTCAAGCTATTTGGTGATTGTTATCTCATCCCGGAGCCACATATCCATAACATGCCTCAGCATTCAGTATCCAGTTCTAGTTGTATCGATCAGGATACAACTCTGAGTGTCTGTTACCGTGGACACGGCTATTCGAATAGATCAATCTTCCCTGCAAGGGTGCACAAACTTACCCAACACGCTCGATCAACTCTGGCCGGACACACCATCAGGTCATGACCGGCCTTGGTCGATCAACATGCCGTAGTCCTACCTAGGTTCACCAGATAGGTCACACGTCGGTCTACATCCTAAATGCGAAGGGGTCATGGGCCAATCGTCCTTTGCAATCCTACGCGTTCCAAGGATGGTCGGGATCAGTCCTGGCTACCTCCTTATAAAAGGCAGGTGCTTACGCGGACCACCCGGGCACGTGCCACTCAACTGTGGCGTCTGATGAGCTTTTGGGAGAATCGTATGATGCAGAGTGCCCATACATATTTCCGCATGGTGGTCAATGCAAAAAAGGCTAGAGGCCTACTCGGATCATATATCCAAATCGTTAGTGTCTAGGTAGCAGGCGGTAACGATCAATGATCCACGATATGTGGTCTCGTCGCCCCATCTCATGGACTTGCGGCAAGGGCTAACAATGCCCGTTCGCGCCATGTGGAAAACTAGCAGGCATCCTCCAGATCAAACTGACTTCACATCACTTGCGGGTACCCCTCGAGGACGACCCGATGTCATCATGGTTTTGTGGTAAGTCAAAGTAACCATGTGTCTGAAACGGCAAGGGGGAAACCTGAGGAATCACCCCCAATGGATTCCCACTCGATGTAACCGTGAAGGTGGACTTGGAGGAATCACCCTCGATGATCCACACTTGAGGGGTTGCACGACAGAGTCTCTATCGGGGGTGGTGAAGGAGGAATCACTCTCGATGACCACGGCCGAATAGCTACACTATAGGGTTAACATCAGAAGTGCTGACGAGGTATCACCCTCGGCACTCGATAATAACTCTACAGAGTCATACAACTAAGGGGGGTGATGTGCAGTGTCGGGGGCCTGGACATCAATCACGTTGATCGAGTCATCGAACATAAAGTGGGGAATCTTGGAGAAGGTGGGGGTCACTAATGGATCTCTAACCAACCTATACTAAGCAGTTTAGAATAAGCAAGTAAGGTACGAAAGAAGGTAACAAAAAAGGCTATGCATCAGAGTAGGATCATACAAAAAGCAGTAGCACTTCTAATGCAAGCATAAGAGAGAAGGTTGTTGGGGATATAACTATTAGGTATGACCCCCAGGAGGGGCCGGGTTATACCTATGGCGATTCATCATATGAAGCACACGAGGATATTGAAGATGGCGGTTTAGTTAAGGGCCCAAGGCCCAAAGGCGACTTAAGGCCCGTAGGGGTAAACCGCTATATATGTAAATACTTGTATTGTAAGGCATGTAAAGATAGTCACTGAGCTGGACACATTATCTATGAGCCGGTCGGGACTCCGTGAGCTGTTGGGCGTCAACCTGTGTATATAAAGGGATGACCCGGCGGCGGTTCAGGACAAGAAACAACAGATCGAAAGCTAGGTCAAGCGGATTCGCTCCCTGGTAATCGAGACATAAGCAATACCACCTCAAACTGGATTAGGCCTTTACCTTCACCGCAAGGGGCCGAACCAGTATAAACTCCCATGTCCTTTGTCTCATTTAACCCCTTTAAGCTACCTAGTTGCGATGGCTCCATGACTAAGTCCATTTGCTAGGACATCTGCCGTGACCTTTCCACGACAGTTGGCGCCCACCATGAGGCCAGCGCACGGTGGTTTCGACTTCTTGAAAGGCAGCTTCGAAGGGCTCAAGGGATACGCTGTGGGCCGGATGACCAAGAGTCGTCGCGGCAAGCTCTACATCGACGATGCAGGCTAGGGCCCCGACGCCGGCTCAATTGAGTACGGGTACCGGGTCCCCTTCGGCGGAATCCACGTCTTCATTGGCAAGATCGGCAAGCCGGGCCCTAAGTCAGACATCCGCACCGACATCATCGAGACGGCTCAGCGTGCGAGACCCGCCCGAGCTCAGCCCGCCATGAAACGCGCCTTTGTGGGATGCATCCATGGAGCGGAATTTGATGAAGGATCTATGTCTGGCGGTGATACGGCCATCTACTCTAATGGTGAGTCGTCCATGGGCGAGACTACTTTGTTGTATCAACTGCAAGATGGTGGGCTTGGGGGCTATTCCGATGGCGATAGTATTCAGGACCCCTATGAGCCGCCAAACAGAGTTGGGATTTTCATGGCTGGGACGCAGCCTGGGCAAAATTCTTCAACTGTAGCAGCGATGACTTCCGGGTGAGTGGCGATGATGGCAGCCGGGGCAGGAGGCCCTGTGCTCCCGCCGGCTCAGGTTTTGATGGCTTTAATGGGTAAATTGATAGATCTGTTGATAGCCATGGTCAACCCGGCGAATCAAGCTCAGCATGATGCGGAGGTTGCAAAGTTACGTGATGAGGTAGCACTAGCCAAGGAAGACCTGGCGGCTGAGGACGTCAGGATAGCCGCAGAATGGGCTGCTCTAGATGCTCAGGCCCAACGAATTCAGTCAGGCCCAACGAATTCAGTCAGAGGCTTTCCAACTTATGATGGATCAAAATGCTTCTAATGAGATCATGAGGAGGAGGCACCAGTCTCGTCTACCTCCAGTTTACAAGGCGAGAAACCTCTTTCACACGCCAGGAGCAGGGACCGGTAATCCGCCAGAGATAAAATGGGCTGCAGCACCTGGGGTTGGAACGCCGGTTCAACCCCGCATGATAGAACCCCCTTGTCTGAATAGCGCTCCGCCTCAACATGTCCCAACACCAACGGGCCATTATTCCAATCCTTTGGAGAACATGATTGATGTGGCGGCACGATTGGCGGGTCTCCCGGTGGATGGTGACTCTCCAGCAGCGGTTGAAATGCGAAAGGCTAGAGAGCTCCTTTAGACAGCATTGGTGCAGCAGGAGGCATATTCTTATAGTCGAGATAGGATTCATTCGACCCCTCACCCAAGCTGGAGTTATAGCAGGCACATAGACTCACCAGCCGTTTCAAGCAATGCCCTGCGCCGTGACCGGCCACGTGGGCATGACCCGGCGTGTGATGGAGCCCCTGACTTGGTTAATTAGGACAGAGTGCATCAAGAAGCTGAGCAGGCGGCTCAGCGGGCGGCTCAACAGCCCCTTCCGGTTTATCCAACGACTTCGGTTGAGGTAGGCGTGACCTCCAGATCTACAGGTGTACCCTGTTTGGTGTCGGCTCTGCGTAATGAGCGTTTGCCCAAGGATTTCAAAGGACCTCGTAAGGTGCCTAATTACACGGCCGACTTACCCCCTGAGGCGTGGATCGAGAGTTATGAGATGGCCATGGAACTGTTGGAGGTCAGTGACGCCGCGTGCGCTAAATATTTCACCATGATGCTGGATGGAACGGCCCGTACTTGGTTAAAAGGGCTGCCGACTAATTCCATCGGGTCATGGGCTGAGCTAAAGGCCCGGTTTATTCAGAACTTTAAAGACACGTGCAAACAGCCCATGTCGATTGTGGACTTGGCTACTTGCACCCAAGAGGAGGGTGAATCAACAACCCTGTTGAGTATGTATTTTGTGTTGCACGTGTATTGGAGTTGTGGCCCACCTCCTAGTCTTGTATAGTTGAGGTAGAGGCCTTCCCTGTATTATATATAAGTGCACCAGCACCCCATCAATACATTGTCATTGTATTGCAAACTATCTCATCTACATGGTATCAGTTTTTTAGGTTATTTTCATCGCTTCCGCTCCACCGCCGCCGCCGCTCCAAGCCACCTCCGCCCACGCCATCCGTCACGTGCGCCACCGACGCTCCTCATCTCCAGCCGCCGCCGCCGCGCCTCTCCTCGCGCCACCGCCGCCGCCGACGCTTCCCATCCGCCACCGCCTGCCCGTGCGTCAATCGCGCCGGCCGCTGCTACTCTCTATCCTTCTCTCGCTTTGCTGCTGCCCGCCCGCATCGCTCCATCGCTTTGCCAGACCGCCCGCGCTCGCTCCAGCCGTCGCCGCTCCGTTCGCTCGGATCTGCGAGTATGTTGGCTGGCTCTCCGGCCTACAACATGCATCTGACCATGCATGCACGGTGCCCATGCATAGCATGTATCTGAGCATGAATGGCTCCCGGTTGTAGCATGTATACGGACATGGATGCTAGCTCCTTGAACTTCTAGCGTGCCTTGGCGCTGCCTCCTCCGATTGACGGGTACATCGTCTTGCCTCTTCCACTGCAGTGGTAGCGGCTATCGGCAGCAGGCGATCGGCGTCCTCCCCATGGCAGCTGCGGTTTATCGTCGCTCCGCCGCGGCGCTCCTCGGCCTGACCCCCACGCGCCGCCCGTCTACTTCCCGCGCCCCCGCACCGGGTCTTCATGGTACTTGTCCCGCGGGCCACCGGGCGTTCCTCGGCACCCCCTACCAGCCCTACGGTGCTTCACTCGCTCTGCCACCTCTTGGTGGCTACGGCACGCCCGCTCAGGTGCCACCCTATGGAGGCCAGTCGTCGCCGCCGGTTCCTGCATCGTGGGACCCCGTCCTCCCGGTCGCCCTACACTTGGCGCCGTCGCCGAGTCACTACAGAGGTGGAGGCGACTGGTACATGGACTCGGGTGCTACTGCGCACATGACAGCTCATCCCGGTAACCTATCCTCTTCCACTCCAGTTAACACTCACACTCGTATCACCGTTGGCAACGGTTCTTCTTTACCTATCACACATGTTGGCAGCACTAGTTTTCCTTCTAATTCCACACCTATCACTATGTCTAATGTCCTTGTTTCACCTGACTTAGTCACTAGCTTAGTCTCCGTTCGTCGTCTTACTCGTGAGAATCCTCTTACTGTTGAATTCGACAGTGTTGGGTTTTCTGTGAAGGATGCCCATACCCGGATGGTGCTTCACCGTTGTGATAGCCCTGATGAACTTTATCCCGTTCACGACAGTGCCTCCACTTCCACACCCGTCGCTCTCGCCGCCGGTGTTGACCTCTGGCATGCTCGCTTGGGCCACCCCAACCCCGCCACTTTGCGTCATATTCTTAGGAGTTTTTCTTTCTCATGTAATAAGCTCGACGAGCACACTTGTGAGACCTGTCGTTTGGGCAAGCACGTGCGTCTTCCCTTTAGTGCATCTACTTCAGTTTCCACTTTTCCATTTCAGTTACTTCATAGTGATGTTTGGACGTCTCCCATTGCGAGTAACACGGGCTATCTATACTACTTGGTGATTTTAGATGATTATTCTCACTATGTGTGGACTTTTCCTCTTCGTCATAAATCCGACACTTTAGCCACACTCACCACCTTTTATTCCTATGTCACCACCCAGTTCGGTCGCCCCATAGTTGCACTCCAAACTGATAACGGAAAAGAGTTTGACAACGTCGCTCTTCGCACACTTCTCGCCTCTCACGGCACCATCTTTCGTCTAACTTGCCCTTACACTTCATAGCAGAACGGTCGCGCCGAGCGCATTCTCGGCACTCTTAATGACTGCGTTCGCACGTTACTCTTTCACTCCAACGTGCCCGCTCGGTTTTGGCCCGACGCTCTCGCCACCGCCACTCTTTTAGTTAACATTCATCTGTGTCGTCCTCGGTGGAACTACGCTCCTCACTACCTTCTCTTTGGTACACCACCATCCTATGACGGTCTCCGCATCTTTGGATGTCTTTGTTATCCTAGCACCGCGTCCACCACGCCACACAAACTCGCACCACGTTCCGTCCCGTGCATCTTCCTTGGCTACCCTCCTAACACCAAAGGTTACCGGTGCTATGATCCTATCACTCATCGTGTGTACACCTCGAGACACGTGTACTTTGTCGAGACGGTGTTTCCTTTTTTTTCAGGTTCCTTCGGCTTCGACTCCTTTGGCGCCGGCCCCCGCATCCCCTTCTTGGAGCGATGCGCGGCCAACCCCAGCGGGCCCCCCGGCACGGCGCCTTCCGCCGCCACCACCCGGTTTCTTGAGTCCCTCCCCCGAGGTCGAGTCTAACCGGGTCCCCGGGTCCCCGTATCCCTCTTACGAGGTTGAGTCGGTGGGTACCCCGCCCGCCACCCCGGTTGGCGGCAGCACCCTTGTGACGGGCTCGACGTCCACCTCGCTCGTCACCTCTTCCGCCCGGCTCGTACCTGCCAGGACAGCCGCGGCCGCCCCGCCGCCACCGCCGGGCCCGCTGCGCGACTCCTGCCGCCCGGCGCTTTGTTGCTGCCAGCGCCCCTATCGTGGTCGCGGCCCCTGCCGCCGCCACGACCCCCATCGCCGGCCCTGCTGCCCCGCCGCTTGGCGTGACTACCCGTGCCCGAGCAGGCGTACTTCGGCCAAGCACCCGCTACTCCGCCAACGAGTATGTGTGCGCCGCCTCGATGTCGACGCCGTCACCCGTTCCCATCTCCGCTCGCACTGCCCTTGGGATCCCCATTGGCTAGCTGCGATGCAGGAGGAGTTCGATGCCCTACAGCGCAACCGCACGTGGCAACTTGTTCCGCGACCCCCTCGTGCCAACATCATATCTGGCAAGTGGGTGTTTCGCCACAAGACTCGCCCGGACGGTTCTCTCGGCCTTCTAAGGCTCGGTGGGTGGTTCGTGGTTTTCGGCAGCGCGCGGGCGTGGACTTCACCGACACCTTCGCCCCGGTTGTGAAACCGGGCACGATCCGCGCCGTGCTTCAGCTGGCGGTCTCGCGTGCCTGGCCTGTGCACCAGTTGGATGTCTCCAACGCCTTCTTGCACGGCCATCTTGCCGAGCAGGTATTCTGTGAGCAGCCCACTAGTTTCGTCGACGCCGAGCACCCCGACTTTGTGTGCTTACTCTCCCGTTCTCTTTACGGGTTGAAGTAGGCGCCTCGGGCTTGGTACCAGCATATCGCAGCCTTTCTGCAGTCTCTGGGATTTCGGTCCACTCGCTCCAATGCCTCACTCTTCGTGTATCATCAGGGAGCTGACACTGCATATCTGCTGCTCTACGTCAACGACATCATCCTCACGGCGTCCGCCCCCGACCTCCTTCAACGGCTGACTGCTCGTCTTTGTGATGAGTTCGCCCTCAAAGACTTGGGGCCCCTACACTACTTCCTCGGCATCGAGGTGGTCCGACGACCTGACGGCTTCTTTACTGCATCGGCAATCGCCTGAGCTCTGGGCGTGCGGTATGCTTAGCGCAAGCGGCGCCCACCCCGTCGACCACGGCGAAGGTCTACGCTCGAGGGGTCTCTTGCGTCCAATGCAGCATTCTATCGCTCCATTGTTGGTGCTTTACAGTACTTGACGCTGACCCAACCCGATCTGCAGTACGCTGTCCAGCAGGTGTGCCTCCATATGCACGCTCCCCGTGACTCTCACTGGACCTTGGTGAAGCGTATTCTCCATTATATACACGGATCCATGTATTTGGGACTCACCCTGACGGCCTCCTCCTCCATCAACCTTGTCGCCTACTCGGATGTTGACTGGGTTGGCTGCCCCGACACTCGACGCTCTACGTCAGGCTACTGCGTCTACCTTGGGCCCCGTTGATCTCTTGGTCATCAAGCGGCCCACGGTCTCCAGCTCAGCCTTGAGGCGAGTATCGCGTCGTGGCTAATGCCATGGCGAATGCTCTTGAATCGTCGGTTGCTCGAGGAGTTGCTTTGTGATGTTCTAGCGCCACTCTTGTCTCTGCGATAACGTCGGCGCGGTCTACCTCTCCGCCAACCGGTGCACCATCGGCCAGACGAAGCATATTGAGCTCGATATTCACTTCGTCGCGAGCAGGTTGCACTTAGCGTGTTCGGTCCTGCGTCTTGGCAGCGGTTCACGACGCAACAGCTTGATGTGATGACTAAGGGATTGCCTACTCCCGTCTTGAGGAGTTTCGTCGATCTCTGTGTCTCAAATGACGCTCGATTGCGGGGGTGTTGAGTATGTACTTTGTGTTGCACGTGTATTGGAGTGGTGGCCCACCTCCTAGTCTTGTATAGTTGAGGTAGAGGCCTTCCCTGTATTATATATACGTGCACCAGCACCCCATCAATACATTGTCATTGTATTGCAAACTATCTCATCTACAAACCCATTGGGTGCGCCGGGTCAAAGCTATCATACACTCATCTGATAACATGAATGCCAGTTTTGTAGTCTTAATGTTGGAGAAAAATTGTCGTTTTTTGCCTCTTAAGAAGAAGCTGGGGCGGCTCAAACGCGATTGTAATGATATGGGACAGCTGATGGCGGCTCTAATCAAATATGCCGACTCTGATAGTACCAAGGACCTCGAGTCTGATGATGATAAGCCGGGACAGGGAAAGAAGAATGGCAACGCCAAGGGTCGGCAGCATAACCCGGCAAATCAGGGGGGCAACGGTAAACGCAAGACTGATGGTAACTCGGAATTTGTGGCTAACACCAATGCACAGGGCAATAATCAGCATCGTAAGAGGAGATCACCTCCTCGGACTGGTGGATCATGTCCTACTCTTGAGCAGTTGCTGAGTGAGCCCTGTCCAAAGCATGGCGCACAGGAGAAACCAGCTACTCACCTTAGGAAAGATTGTTCAGTTATAATGGCTTTCAAAAATTCTGACTCATTTCACAGCAATCATGGGACGGGCGGCGTCTCAGGTCCCGGAGGCAGCGGTTCTCATGGCCCGGGTTATGGAGGCGGCGGTTCTAATTCCGGCTTCCAAGGCCACCAAGGTAATCAGGGTGGTTATAATCAAGGTAATTAGGGTGGTTATAATCAAGGTAATCAGGGTGGTTACAATCAGCAATCCGGCCAGGGGGTTAGCAGCAGCAGAAATCCGGATTTCAAAGTAATCCAAAGCAGTTGAATAGTGGGCAGTATCACATTTTCACCACAAGTTTATGTATGCAGGACCAGAAGCTCCATAAGCGGGCTGTGAACGCCGTTGAGCCGGTAGTTCCCCATTACTTGCGATGGTCTGAGCAGCCCATAATGTGGAGTCGAGCGGATCACCCGCCCCGGGTTGATAATCCGGGTCACTTAGCCTTGGTGGTGGCGCCTCAAGTTGGTGGATACAATTTCTCCAAGGTACTCATGGACGGGGGAAGTAGCATCAATATTCTTTATTATGAAACCTTTCGTCGCATGGGGTTGACCGATAAGAATCTTAAGCCATCTAATACTATTTTCCATGGAGTGGTGCCTGGTAAGTCAGCATATCCTGTAGGCAAGATCAAGCTGGAGGTAGCCTTCGGTGATGAGCATGATTCCAGGGCTGAGAAGTTAACCTTTGAAGTGGTCAAAATCACGAGCCCGTACCACGCTCTGTTTGGACAGCCGGCTTATGCCAAGTTCATGGCACGACCGTGTTATGTTTATCTATAGCTCAAGATGTCGGGTTACAAAGGGACTATCACAGTACATGGGAGTCGGAAGATAGCCCTGGAGTGTGAAGAAGGTGATGCTGCTTATGCTGAGTCTGTTTGTGCAATAGAAGAATTGAAATTTTACAAAGACAATGTTGATCCGGCAGATATGATGTCTTTGAAAAGGCTAACTACAAAGGATGATCCGGTGCTGAAATTTAAGTCGGTCGATGACACCAAGATGGTTGATTTTGTCCCTGGCGACTCATCCAAGCAGTTTAGTATCAGTGTGAATTTGGATCCAAAATAGGAAAGCGTGCTCATCGAGTTCATCCGTGAGAACCAGGACATCTTTGCCTGGAAACCTTCTGACATGCTAGGTGTCCTGAGGGAACTCGCTGAGCACACTCTCAATATTGATCCAAAGTTTAAGCCGGTCAAGCAATTCCATCATTGCTTCAATGAGGAGAGGCGTAAAGCCATTGGTGAAGAAGTGGCCCGGCTCTTGGCGGCTGGGTTCATTGTTGAAGTCTTTCATCCTGAGTGGTTGGCTAACCCGGTGCTGATGCTTAAGAAAAATGGCACTTGGCATATGTTGTGAGGACTCCACGGATTTAAACAAGGCTTCTCCGGCTGATCCTTTTGTTCTCCCTCGTATTGATCAAATCATTGATGCTACGGTGGGTTGTGAGTGTTTGAGTTTTTTAGATGCTTATTCTGGTTATCATTAGATCAAGATGGCAGTTAAGGACCAGGAGAAGACAGCTTTCATCACTCCCTTTGGAGCCTTGTGCTATGTGTCTATGCCTTTCGGGCTCAAGAGTGCCCAGGTGACTTACCAGTGATGTGTGCAGAATTGTCTTCACATTCAGATTGGACGCAACGTTCATGCTTATATGGACGATATTGTGGTGAAGTCCAGAGAGAAGGAAACTTTGATAGATGATTTGCAAGAAACCTTCGATAATCTCCGGGTCTACAAGATGATGCTTAACCCGGCCAAGTACGTTTTTGGTGTGCCAGCAGGCAATCTTTTGGGTTTTCTGGTTTCTAACAGAGGCATCAAGGCTAACCCGGAGAAGATCAAATCCATCACCTCCCTGGCAAAGCCGGCGTGTATCAATGATGTTGAGTGTCTGGCGGGTCGTATTGCTGCCTTAAGCCGGTTCATAAGCCGGTTGGGTGAGAAGGCCATACCGCTGTATCAGATGATGAAGAAAACAGATAACTTCGTCTAGAGTGATGCTGCTAACGACGCGTTTGATGACTTGAAGAGGCAGCTAGCTGAGCCGCCAGTCCTTGTTGCTCCCATTGATAAGGAGCCATTGATGTTATATGTGGCTGCTAACACCAGTGTCGTCAGTGTAGCCATTGTGGTGGAACGGAAGGAGGTTGGCAAGGAATATCCGGTTCAACGACCGGTTTACTACATAAGTGAGGTGCTTATTGAGTCCAAACAGAGGCATCCACATTGGCAAAAGCTCGTTTATGGGGTGTTCATGGCCAGCCGGAAGCTTAAGCAATATTTTCTGGGTCATCCCATCACCATGGTCAGTTCTGCTCTCTTAGGGGATATTATTCAAAACATAGAAGCCACAAGGCGGGTAGCCAAGTGGGCCATTGAGCTGGGGCCTCATGGTTTGAAGTATGTGCCTCGCACTGCTATCAAGTCTCAAGCACTGGTGGATTTCATCAACGACTGGACAGAGCTGCAGATGCCTGAAGAGAAGCCGGATAACACATATTGGACTATTCACTTTGATGGGTCCAGGCAATTGGAGGGCTCGGGGGCTGGAGTTGTCTTAGCTTCCCCTCGAGTTGACAAGTTTTGTTTTGTCTGACTGAAGTTGAGCAGTTGTGGTCTATACATACACCGAGTCAAAATCATAAGTCAGTTAAAAACATGAAGTCCCAAGCCTTTTGCAAGCAACAACACTTGGCACTTGGGGGCTAATGCATATTGCTTGTTTTCTGAAAAAAAGACTACTCATGCACAGGTTTATATGAATAAGACCCAAGCATTTTGCGAGCAAGAATGCTTGGCACTTGGGGGCTAATGCATATTGCTTGTTTTCTTAGTACTCTACGGTGACTCCGTTGTGCTGAACACAGTCATAGCCGGCTCGTGAGAACTACACAAGTAAATATTGTCTTCTACACAAGAGTTTAAAGGACCGGCTCATTCATGCTGATTAAACCGACCCTTGGGGGCTACGGGTTCAGTGCGAATCAAGACATATCTATTTTAAACTGGAAGCTTTAAGCTGGATCTTGAATGAATTCTTTCAACAGTTGTTATTTATGTTCATGGTAATCAAGTCTACAACATATTCAAAATTCATCATAAACAGTAGACTTGGGGGCTGGCAGGATATGCATAACTTAAAGAATGGAGGAGCTCATACCTCAATTTTTTGGTGCATCTGCTTCACCATGTCAACTTCAAGCTCACGACTGTTGTGTACTTGACTGAGAAAGCCAGAGTATATTTCACCAATGCTCAGTTGAGAATAATTGGCGACATCAAATCGTACTTTGCGCTACTCAAAGTGTTCTTCCTTGGCAGAGTGCTTGGCCAGGGCAGTAGGTCTTCCCGGCTCTTTAAAGCCGGTCTTGGTGATCACTACATCAACATTTTGTGCGTCAGCCATTTTAACAGGGCTTGAGGCTTTAGGATTCAAAGAATCATCGTTGGCTTGATCGATAGGCGGGTTAGGAATCACTGGTGGAATATCAAGAACCGTTTCAGATGGTTGAGGAACAGAGGCCTCAGGGGCTGCAGTTTGTTCTTCTGGTTCACTGACTTTCAGGTCTTTGGCCGGCTTATTCACCCTTGCTTTTTGCTGGGCTTGGCTTTTCCACTGCATAAGTGGTGAGAGGTTAATATAAGTATCAAGGAGCGTAATGGGAAAGTAAATAATTATTATTACCCGGGAGCAGCTTGAAAGACGGTAGATGCGATTGAGTTGAGTCGCTGGAGGAAGAACGAGACGTTTCCTGATAATTTGAGTCGGGAGAATTGGGTGGTTGGCGGATGAGACCCGCCAAAGGATAAAAAGAGTTTAAGTTGGGGGTGACCTCATTTCGACGCTTCCTTGGAGTGTTTGATAAGCCGGAGGATAATTCTTCATCCCTGCTTGTCCGAGTCTGCCGCCAGCTCTCATGCTGTTGTTGCTTCAAAAGAAAGTGAGGATCCAGATGATCTAAGGGGTGTGAAAATCTTACTTTCCGGGTTACACTTCAGATTTTCTGTCTTGGCAAAGGCTTGGAGTCGGATGAAATGATAGTTACCTCTTCTTCAAGAGCTTGACTGGTCCCCGTGTCATCCTGATGATAGTCAATGTCAATAAGATGGCTGAAAAAAGGAGCTAAGAGAGTCAAGGGCTACCTCCGACTCAGAGGTGTCGTCCAGCTCAAGCAGCTCAGAAGTGCTGGGCTTCTTTCCCTTCTTCTTGGTGGTTCTTTTGGCAGCTTTCTTGGCCTTCCTGGCTCTCTTGGCAGCTTCGTGGTCATACTCTTTCTTCCAAAAATCGTCATCAGCCTGTGAAAATCATCAAAGGTTGAATTAAACAAAGTATTAAAGATGAAGGCTAAATAACTAAGTTTGGCGGCTTACTCCTGGAGCCGGGTTAGCTGCGCAGAAAGGGCTTAGGCCCACCTTGTCGTAGTATCCTAGGCTCTCATTCAGAAGAGATTTTGTCATCTCATTGATGGTGTCATCAGTTAACTCCTTGGAGCTGTGGTGCGGTGGATCCTTTGTGCTACGGGTGTAGGTGCACATTAAGCCAGAGCGGCGACTCAAGGGGTGATCCGCCATGCGACCCAGCATCGAACTAAGTCAATGCCAGTTAAGCCATTCCCCAACAGAGCTTTAACCTTGGCAATAGTAGGGGCAAGTCTTTTGCGTTCAGCGGCTGTCAGCTTATCAGGGAGAGGATGGTTTGATTCAAGGCGCAGGGCGCGAAAGCCGGGCAGTCCATTCTCATCAGCTGGAGAAGTATCCTTGCAGTAGAACCATGTCTGGTTCTAGTCCTTTGGATGACTCGGAAGGTGCACTACGGGAAAATAGCATCCCTCCATCATTGGATTGAGATCGCACCAAGTTCCAAACTGGGTCCGTTGGAGTACTCGTTCTGGCGGTTCAAGTAAAAGTACTCTCTAAAAAGTTCTACACTGGGCTCTTCTTGAAGGTACACCTCACAGAATACTTGGAAGTTTCATATATTTGAAACGGAATTGGGTCTGATGTCTTGAGGATGAAGGTTGAAAAAGTGCAGAACATCCCTGAAGAACTTAGAGCTGGGCGGTGAGAAGCTGTCACGCCCAATATGCGACCCTATCCTAAAGGAACTCGAAGGTCCCACCAAGGATAGAAGCGCATATTGGAGATGCTTTTGCAAGGTGGATATCATTACATCGTACCATTACATAATAGTTGGGGATACATACAAAAGGCATACAATGACACATGAATACAATAACATCATACACCAGAGCAACATCCAACTAGGGATGAAACACAAACAGATACTCAAACGACATCCACCCTGCTAGCTCAGGCTACCGACCAGGAACCTATCCCCTGAACGACAAAGTAGAAGAAGAACTCAAAGCAAGCAAGCATCACTCTCATGACATGATCATCGTATTACCTGTACTTGCAACTATTGTTGTAATAATCTGTGAGCCAAGAGGACTCAGCAATCCCATTATCATGGGTATCAAAACTAGCAAAGCTTAATGGGTATGGAAATGGACAAGTGGTGAGGCTGCAGCAAGTGACTAAGCATGATATGGTAGCTAAGTTACGAGTACAAGAATAATATGAGAAGCTACGCAAACGTTCGCAAACTAGTGATGATCAATAAGTGATCCTGAAGTACTTACGTTCAAAACACAACCCCACCGTGTTCTCTTCACAAACTCACCCGAAAAGAGACCATCACGGTTACGCACGCGGTTGGTGTATTCTAGTTCGAATCTGGTGCCAAGTTCTCTACAACCGGACATTAAAAATTTCCAACTGCCACATAACCACAGGCACGGCTTTCGAAAGTTTAAACCCTGCAGGGGTGTCCCAACTTAGCCCATTATAAGCTCACGATCCGTGGAGACATTCCTCCATCGCAGGACATCCGATCAGACACGGGATCCCGATGCACAAAACATTCCGAATGGTAAAACTAATCCAGCAAAGCCTCCCGGCGGGTCACACCCTGATAGTAGCCGCGCGTATCAAGTCTCAGGACACGTCCGGATGGGAAATCCTACGAGTAAGACCAGATACTCGGGTTGCCCCGTGGTGGCCCCGCAATCTGCCCGTTTGGGACCAACACCATCTTCACTAGCCCCTCCCTGCTATGTAGAAAAAAAATCCTCAGGTTCATGACGCCCTATGCCAATTAATTATTAGATTTAAGTATTATTATGGCAAATGTTAAAACCAATGTTGGGCCTTGCTGGAAGAGTTTTATTCAAAGCGAACTGTCAAGAGGGCCCCATAAACCCACACCGTGTTAGGGACGCAAAATCAAGGAACATAACACCGGTATGACGGAAACTAGGGCGGCAAGAGTGGAACAAAACACCAGGCATAAGGTCGAGCCTTCCACCCTTTACCAAGTATATAGATGCATTAATTAAATAAGAGATATTGTGATATCCCAACATAAACATGATCCAACATGGAGCAATCTTCAACTTCACCTGCATCTAACAATGCTATAAGAGGGGCTGAGCAAAGCGGTAACATAGCCAAACAATAGTTTGCTAGGAAGGGTGAAAAGGTTAGAGGCTTGATAAGCAAGTGATAGGTAACACAACATAGCGGTGGAACGAAGCAACTAGCATAGCAATGATAGTAGTGAGATCAAAGGTGACGGTCATCTTGCCTGAAATCCTGCTAGGAAGAAGAACGAGTCCATGAAGAAGACGAACGGGCGAAGCTGAAAAAAGCGTAGACGAACGAATCCTCACGATCGCAACGAAACAGGAACTATCGAGAAGAAGCATGTGACGCCCGGATAATTAAGCTACAGTAATTCTCTGCTAATGATGCCACGTCATCATTAGTATTGTTGTTAAACTCACGTTGGTTCGAATCCGGTCCAATTCAAATTTAAATTAAAGTCAAAAATAAAAGTTTTCATATGACAAAACTAAAATGTACAAACTGTGGCAAATATTCCATAACTAATTATGGTGGTGAACTAACTTTTTGTAAAATAATTAGTGCACTAAAATTTAATAAAACTATGTAAAGAAAATAAACAAAACAAAAACGGCACCCCCTCCCTAGTGGGCCTCTTGGCCCAGCTGGTCGCAACCCGCCAGCCCATCCCGCGCCTCCCTGGCCTAGATGGCCTCCCCCCACTACTAACCCCCAGGCAACCGAAACCCTAGCCCACCACCCGCATAACCCCCCCCCCACTCCCCCTCGATCTCTCTCTCCCTCGATCCTCACGATCCAGACCGGGATCAAACTCCCCCGTCGTCGCATCGCAGCTCACCATCGCCCGCGCCCCGCCAATCGTCACCACCGCGCTAGACCTTGGCGCGGTGCCCCCTCTCCCTCGATCTGGACGCGTCGTCGCCTGGCGACCTCACCTCGGTGCCGACCGTCGCCACCTCGCCGGACCACTGTGTCGCCGCCTAGTCCTCCACCTCCCCGACGGATGCCTTCCCCGACCTCCTCCCCGTCGGCACCATCGCGCCTCACCGCCAAACTCCCCTACAACGGGGGTGAGAACCCCATCCCCCTGCTCCCCTCTCCCCGTCGTCCCGCACATCCATCGCCGCGCTCAGCGCGCTGGCCACCCCTGTTCCCCTGCCCCGTTTCGCTCGCCCGCACCTCCCCCCACCGTGTCCGCCTCGCCGTGGCCATATGCAGCCCCGGCGCGTCCTCTCGCTCGTACCTGTTCGGGCGAGCGCCCCGCTCCTGCAGCCCGATAGCCCGCTCCAGTGGCCAGATGGGCCACTGCCAACGGGGCCCCACGCCCATGTTTAGTTAAAAAAAGAAATGTAAAAATATATATTAATAGAAATAATTAATTAATTAGTTAAATGGTTAATTAACTTAATCAAATTAACTTAATTAGCATAATCATCTAGTTTAGTTAACTAAACAGTTAGACTAGACTAAATCAGTCAATGACAGGGGGCCCCACCCACCCTGTTGACTAGTCAACATTGACTGGTCATCTGGGACCCCCGGGCCCACCTGTCAGCCACTGGGTGTACTTCTATGTACCCTGTGTTGGGTGCATCTAGCATTTCACCTTTATTTTCGAATTAATTTAAATTCCAGAATATTGTTAAAACTTTGGAAATTAATAGAAAATAATTCGTAACTCGGATGAAAAAGTTTTCTACATGAAAGTTGCTCAGAATTTCGAGACGAATCCGAATGCGCGGTCCGTTCGTCTGTCACACATCCCTAGCATAGCGAACATGCAACCTTTCTCATCCGGTTCGTCTGTCTGACTGACGTCCGGAACCGGGAAAACTTTCCCGGATGTTGTTCCCCTTTACCGGTAGCATGTAGCACCGCGCTAGAACACGTCTAGCTCTGTTTGTTGTCCTGTTATGCTCTTGCTTGCTATGTATTTACTGTTTCTTCCCCCTCTTCTCTCCGGTAGACCCTGAGACCGCTGCTGATGCCTCTGTGATCGACTACGTCACCGACGACCCTCCTTGTCTGAGCAACCAGGCAAGCCCCCCTTTGATCATCCTGATATCGGCCATTCTATTATCTCATGCTTGCATTAGATTTTGCTACTGCTATTGTTTGCTCCTATTCTGATGCATAGCCTGCTATTGTACCTGCTTTTTGTTACCTACCTGGTTATCCTAAACTACTTAGTATAGGTTGGCTAGTGATCCGTCAGTGACCCCCACTTATCCTTGTTGCCCCTGCTTCATCATCGACGCCTCGATCGACGTGATCAATGACCAGAGCCCGACACCTCACATCACATCACGCCCTTTAGTTGCTCGACTCTGTAGAGCTACTATCGAGTGCCGAGGGTGATCCCTCATAATGCACTCCTGATGATAATTCTGTGGTGTAGCTATTCGGTCGTGGTTATCGAGGGTGATTTCCTCTTTCACCATTCCCGATACGGCTCTGTCGTTCAACACCTCAAGTGTGAACCTCGAGGGTGGTCCCTCTTATGTTCACCTTGATGATTACATTGTGTGGAATCCACCGGGGGTGATTCCTCGGGTTTTCCCCTTGATGTCTGGACACACAGTTACCTTGACTTTACTTGAGACCTTGGTGGAAGTCGGGCGGGCGCGGAGAGCACCCGCAAGATTATGACGTGGCAGGGCCGGGCATTCTAGACCCTTGTCGTAAGTCCACGAGACGGGGCGACAGGGTCACTTTCGATCGTGAGTCTCTGCTCGTCTCCGCAAGTTAATAATACACTATGGTTTGGGTACTTGTTCTGAGTTGGCCTCTGGCCTTTACGCACCAACCACCACGCAAGAATAGTTATGGGCCTCGGCGTCGTGGTATCAGCCGAAGCTTTGTCAGACGTCCAGTTCAGCAGTGCAGCACGGCTGGGCCGGCACCATCCTATAGTGGTGGAGCCTGGACCCACCCTGTACGCAACGATCCGGAGTGCAACGGGCGGTGGGCCCAGACCCCGGAGTGCTTAGGATGTACACCAGCGGGGACCTCTCTGCTGAGCCTAGGTAGGGCTGCGACGTGTTGATCTTCCGAGGCCGGGCATTGACCCCAGAAAGGTGTGTCCAGCCAACGTGATCGAGCGTGTTGGTAAACGTGGTGCACCACTCCAGGGAAGATTATCTATTAATAGTCGTGTCCACGGTAACGGACGTTCAGACTTATATCCTGATCTTATACAACTACAAATGGATACTTGAGATATGTGGCTCCAGGATTGCTTTCTCGCAGGGAGTCGAGGAAGGATCTCTAGGCATTAATGTTACAACATGTTTGTTAAATATTAAACTGCTATTCTTTACTCTTCTACATGCTGCAAGATGCTTGGAGCTACTTAAAGATGCTAGTCTTCGATAGGCTAGGCCTTCCCCTCTATTCTGGCATTCTGCAGTTCAGTCCACAGATACAACCCTTCCAATTGATACCAATGCATACTTAGTATAGATCTGATGCTTGCGAGTACTTTGGATGAGTACTCACGATTCCTTTGCTACCCCCTTTTCCCCTTCTTCCTTCTTTCCGGTTGATGCAACCAGATGGTGGATCCTTGGAGCCAGATGCCATCGCCGATGGATGCTACTACGTGAAGACCGCCGACGACCAGGAGTAGTTAGGAGGTCCCAGGCAGGAGGCATTGCCTCTTCGATCGTTGATGTTTGTGCTAGCCTTCTTAAGGCAATATTTGTCTAATTTATGGCTGTACTCAGATATTGTTGCTTCCGCTGACTCTTGTGTATCGAGCTATGTATTCGAGCCCTCGAGGCCCCTGGCTTGTAATATAAAGCTTGTATTATTTTGACTTGTGTCTAGAGTTGTGTTGTGATATCTTCCCATGAGTCCCTGATCTTGATCATGCACATTTGCGTGTATGATTAGTGTACGATTGAATCGGGGGCTTCACAAGTTGGTATCAGAGCCGACTGCCTGTAGGATCCCCCTTTCCAACTCCTTGGCCGAAGTTGAGTCTAGTCTTTGAAAAACTGATTTACTAACATGGCGGTGTGGCTTACGGGCCCACGTTGCTAGTTGGGTGGTATTAGGATCTTTTATTCCTCGTCTTTACTCTGGGAATCTGATCTCTCTTCTATTCAGGTTAAATGATTTTGTTAACTCTATCTCTAGGTTCTCGTAAATAGTTTCTCCCGGAGAGCCCTCACTCCAAATGATTGTTTGGTGCACCAAAAGATTCTGAAGATACTCTTCGATATTTTTGCGAGACCCTTATACGCTTCGCCTTTGCGATCCCTACCACTGATAGATCCTTATGAGTAACTACCTACATCCCTAGTTGCTCTTGTTATTGCAAGATGCGCCGAATTACTCTCTGTTGTCCTGAGAATCCGTTGAGCCTACTGCCTTGCAGTTCTTTGCCACATGAATACCCCTACGGATAATTACTCGCGCTTGCCGAGTATCCGTTCATCCACAGATGTTCATGTGTTTCACAAATTACTTTGGAATACTATCCGATCTTCCAATAAACCCCTCCAACCATTGCTCTACAAATACTTGTCTGCTTGCATTATGGATACTTTCCATATGTCTGACAAAATTTAGTAGTATCCTTTGTCATCGTCTTTTTGAACATTTGATTCGATATGTTTGTGTATGCTTGCAATCATCAATCACAACTAGAATTCTTCCCTTCAGCTCAGACGTCACCACTGACATGAGCTGGTGTTTGGCAAATCAAACCTTGATTGATTGTCGATCTATTTCTATTCAACTTACCTATCTTTGAACAGAGCCTCTGCTTATGATCCCTCGATTTTTGGAATCATATTTCCTTTGCATTTGAGCTTTGAATTAGTCAGTTGTTTCCATAATCTGATATCCTTGCATTCTTTCTTCTTCTGGGTGAGTATCATTCTCACATCCGATCCCTTGTGAACCACCAGATCCTTTGTTGGGTTTTATCCGACAACGTCCTTCTTGTTCGGTAACATTGTGAGGCTTTCCTCGGATACATAATGCCTTTGGTAAATTGTATCCCCCGCTCTTGTCAGCCATACTCTGCTTTCGAGCTTGAGTTATTTACTCATGAAGTTTGTGGTCTATTTTCATAAGATGGCCCAGTGGGTTGAATCTACGCCTTGCCTAATCCGTGTGAACCGGAAGGTTATGCGGGTTATATCTAATGGTGTTTCTTCGGATAACATTTCAACGCTACAACTTCTTCGGATGCGAGAAGTGAATGGAAGGTTGTGCATTGATGAAGTGGGAGTCGACCTTGAACCTTTGTGTTCATGCCCATGGACCCGATGTGGAACTTATCATGGAAGCTTCTTGTTATGATAATAATGATCCCCTTGTGATAAGTTCATTTTGTATCTATGTTGGTCCTTTGCAACCGTGGTTCCGACCATGATTGATCTCCCTGGATTCCATTTCTCGGACAAGTTAAAGTACTTGTCTTCTTCAGATCGTTTAACTTGTCCAACCTCTACTTTGATCTACCTTCGAGTATTACCCTTTGGTATCTCTAGAATATCACGGAACTACATAACTTCTTATGACTTCTTCTTCAACTGTTGTTTCTCGCCGATTCAAAAATTTCAACTGATTCTAAGTTGGTAGACACTCGAGGACACCAATAACTGATTCAAGTCTACACTTACCTTTCCATTGTTATGTTAACCTTTCTTGTAACATAACATATTTGAGCAGTGATAATTCGCTGCTTATGTAAATACCTCGATATACAACTCTGTCAGTAAGACCTTGTTACTATTATTGATGGCATCCCGGTAGCCACCGATGGACGAGAACTTTGCCTATTGGTCCGCCTCGCCTTGCGAGCAGGAAAATGGTTCTCTTCGTCCCTCGCCCTTGGTACCAACGTTGTTGCCAACATAACTGACAGGCTATCCTCTGACTTGCCTTACTGTCATGACTGTGCAAAATGATTAGCGCCTTCCTGCTGTTAACCCACATGGTGGGCCCATAACCCACAGTTCCAAAGGATCGAAACCTGACTCTCATGTACAACCTTGGTTCTGAAATCTTCTTTGCACTTGGCTTCGTATGTATTCGCGAGCCACCTTCCAAGTGTCCTATTCTGTTATTATACGCTATACTTATTCCCATTGCTCTAAACCCCCTTTCCCCCTCTGTTTCAGGCCACGAACAATTGCCTACCCGCGAAGCTTCTTATTGCACCTTCTTACCTTGCTCTCGATGACTTTCTTAAATTTCCACTCGAGAGATGCCTCTATGCCACGTTCACTGGGATAGCCCCCAGTTACCTATCATGTGATGACGTCCGTCCTTTCCGAGTATTTCCCCCTACTACACCCCTTAAATCTCGGGACGAGATTTCTTGTAGTGGAGGAGAATTGTGACGCCCGGATAATTAAGCTACAGTAATTCTCTGCTAATGATGCCATGTCATCATTAGTACTGTTGTTAAACTCACGTTGGTTCAAATCCGGTCCAATTCAAATTTAAATTAAAGTCAAAAATAAAAGTTTTCACATGTCAAAACTAAAATGTACAAACTGTGGCAAATATTCCATAACTAATTATGGTGGTGAACTAACTTTTTGTAAAATGTTTTAGTGCACTACAATTTAATAAAACTATGTAAAGAAAATAAACAAAACAAAAACAGCACCCCCTCCCCAGTGGGCCTCTTGGCCCAGCTGGTCGCAACCCGCCAGCCCATCCCGCGCCTCCCTGGCCTAGATGGCCTCCCCCCACTACTAACCCCTAGGCAACCGAAACCCCAGCCCACCACCCGCATACCCCCCCCCCCACTCCCCCTCAATCTCTCTCTCCCTCGCTCCTCACAATCCAGATCGGGATCGAACTCCCCCATCGCCGCATAGAAGCTCACCATCGCCCGCGCCCCGCCAACCGTCACCACCGCGCCAGACCTCGGCGCGGCGCCCCCTCTCCCTCGATCTGGACGCGCCGTCGCCTGGCGACCTCGCCTCGGTGCCGACCGTCGCCACCTCGCCGGACCACTATGTCTCCACCCGTCGCCGCCTAGTCCTCCACCTCCCCGACGGACGCCTTCGCCGACCTCCTCCCCGCCGGCGCCATCGCGCCTCACCGCCGAACTCCCCTACAACGGGGGTGGGAACCCCATCCCCCTGCTCCCCTCTCCCCGTCGTCCTGCACGTCCATCGCCGCGCTTAGCGCGCCGGCCACCCCTGTTCCCCTGCCCCGTTTCGCTCGCCCGCGCCTCCCCCCACCGCGTCTGCCTCGCCTTGGCCATATGTCGCCCCAGCGCGTCCTCTCGCTCGTGCCGTTCGAAGCGGCGCCCCTTCAGCAGCCCGATAGCCGCTCCGGTGGCGGATGGGCCCATCACCGTGGGCCCCATGCCCCTGTTTAGTTAAAAAAAGAAATGTAAAAATATATATTAATAGAAATAATTAATTAATTAGTTAAATGGTTAATTAACTTAATTAAACAAACTTAATTAGCATAATCATCTAGTTTAGTTAACTAAAAAGTTAGACTAGACTAAATCAGTCAATGACAGGGGGCCCCACCCACCCTGTTGACTGGTCAACTGGGACCCCCGGGCCCACCTGTTAGCCACTGGATGTACTTCTGTGTACCCTGTGCTAGGTGCATCTAGCATTTAACCTTTATTTTCGAATTAATTTAAATTTCGGAATATTGTTGAAACTTTGGAAATTAATAGAAAATAATCCGTAACTCGGATGAAAAAGTTTTCTACATGAAAGTTGCTCAGAATTTCGAGACGAATCCGAATGCGCGGTCCGTTCGTCAGTCACACATACCTAGCATAGCGAACATGCAACCTTTCTCATCCGGTTCATATGTCTGCCAGACGTCCGGAACCGGGAAAACTTTCCCGGATGTTGTTCCCCTTTACCGGTAGCGTGTAGCACCACGCTAGAACACGTCTAGCTCTGTCTGTTGTGCTGTTATGCTCTTGCTTGCTATGTATTTACTGTTTCTTCCCCCTCTTCTCTCCGGTAGACCCTGAGACCGCTGATGATGCCTCTGTGATCGACTATGTCACCGACGACCCTCCTCGTCTGAGCAACCAGGCAAGCCCCCTCTTTGATCATCCTGATATCGCCCATTCTATTATCTCGTGCTTGTATTAGATTTTGCTACTGTTATTGTTTGCTCCTATTCTGATGCATAGCCTCCTTTTGTACCAGCTTTTTGTTACCTACCTGGTTATCCTAAACTGCTTAGTTTAGGTTGGCTAGTGATCCGCCGGTGACCCCCACTTATCCTTGTTGCCCCTGCTTCATCATCGAAGCCTCGATCGACGTGATCGATGACCAGAGCCCTACACCTCACATCACATCACGCCCCTTTAGTTGCTTGACTCTGCAGAGCTACTAGTGAGTGCCGAGGGTGATCCCTCATAATGCACTCCTGATGATAATTCTGTGGTGTAGCTATTCGGTCGTGGTCATCGAGGGTGATTTCCTCTTTCACCATTCCCGATACGGCTCTCGTTCAACACCTCAAGTGTGAACCTGGAGGGTGGTCCCTCTTACGTTCACCTTCATGATTACATTGAGTGGAATCCACCGGGGGTGATTCCTCGGGATTTCCCCTTGATGTCTGGACACACAGTTACCTTGACTTTACTTGAGACCTTGGTGGAAGTCGGGCGGGCGCGGAGAGCACCCGCAAGATTATGACGTGGCACGGCCGGGCATTCTAGGCCCTTGTCGTAAGTCCACGAGATGGGGCGACGGGGTCACTTTCGATCGTGAGTATCTGCTCGTCTCCGCAAGTTAATAATACACTATGGTTTGGGTATTTGTTCTGAGTTGGCCTCTGGCCTTTACGCACCAACCACCACGCGAGAATAGTTATGAGCCTCGGCGTCGTGGTCTCAGCCGAAGCTTTGTCAGACGTCCAGTTCAGCAGTGCGGCACGGCTGGGCCGACACCATCCTGTAGTGGTGGAGCCTGGACCCGCCCTGTACGCAACGATCCGGAGTGCAACGGGCGATGGGCCCAGACCCCGGAGTGCTTAGGATGTAGACCGGCGGGGACCTCTGCTGAGCCTAGGTAGGGCTGCGACGTGTTGATCTTCCGAGGCCGGGCATTGACCCTAGAAAGGTGTGTCCGGCCAACGTGATCGAGCGTGTTGGCAAACGTGGTGCACCACTGCATGGAAGATTATCTATTAATAGCCGTGTCCACGGTAAGGGACGTTCGGACTTATATCCTGATCTTATACAACTATAAATGGATACTTGAGATATGTGGCTCCGGGATTGCTTTCTCGCAGGGAGTCGAGGAAGGATCTCTGGGCATTAATGTTACAACATGTTTGTTAAATATTAAACTGCTATTCTTTACTCTTCTACATGCTGCAAGACGCTTGGAGCTGCTTGAAGATGCTAGTCTTTGATAGGCTAGGCCTTCCCTCTATTCGGCATTACAAGTTCACCCACGATACAACCCTTCCAATTGATACCAATGCATACTTAGTATAGATCTGATGCTTGCGAGTACTTTGGATGAGTACTCACGGTTGCTTTGCTACCCCCTTTTCCCCTTCTTCCTTCTTTCCGGTCGA
This sequence comes from Aegilops speltoides, assembly GCA_021437245.1. Classification (NCBI taxonomy): domain Eukaryota; kingdom Viridiplantae; phylum Streptophyta; class Magnoliopsida; order Poales; family Poaceae; genus Aegilops; species Aegilops speltoides. The sequence goes on from CM038142.1 coordinate 236,770,210, forward strand.
TGCAACCATATGGTGGATCCTTGGAGCCAGATGCCATCGCCGATGGATGCTACTACGTGAAGACCGCCAACGACCAGGAGTAGTTAGGAGGTCCCAGACAGGAGGCCTTGCCTCTTCGATCGTTGATGTTTGTGCTAGCCTTCTTAAGGCAATATTTGTCTAATTTATGTCTGTACTTAGATATTGTTGCTTCCGCTAACTCTTGTGTATCGAGCTATGTATTCAAGCTCTCGAGGCCCCTGGCTTGTAATATAAAGCTTGTATTATTTTGACTTGTGTCTAGAGTTGTGTTGTGATATTTTCCCATGAGTCCCTGATCTTGATCGTACACATTTCCGTGTATGATTAGTCTACGATTGAATCGGGGGCTTCACACAGCACAACCAGAAAGAAGCAAACAATATGGTAAACAAACAACACATGAACAAGGCATGATGCACAACCAAGTAGATGCATGACAAGGTTAATTGTTATTAACATGGCAAGAGGTGAAGCGTAACAAAAACTACCTATCTAGGCAATTTTAAATGAGGCCGGAAACAACAAACAACAATTCCGGAAAATCCCCATGTGCATTATTTCGAATTGCTACTGTTCTGCCCTATTCAGAATTTTAAAGTTGGTAAACATGCGAAATAAGTGCATCAAGTTAAACTATGCATTTTTCTGCCCCATTTACATATAAAGAACATTTAATTCCGAGGTACGGTTATTTAGTTATGAAATAAACCATTTTAACATGGCAATATGCAAATAAATGCCAACAACAATTTTAAACATGGGTGAAAGTTGCATATTGTTAAAGAACATGAAAAACTGATCAAGATGCATGTATGACATGTTTCAAATGGATGCATGGATATTTAATTATGAGCATTTTAAAATGATGGCATTTCTGTAAATTTGAACGCACTGGAAAAAGCTAAAATACACAGAGTGGGAAAAAATATGAACGGGCCCGAAGCATCACAATGCAGCGGCCCAGAAACGAATGAGGCCTATGTGCACGGTTGGAGAGAAAACAATACACAGGGGAAACTATGCATTTTTCTGCCCCATTTACATATAAAGAACATTTAATTTCGAGGTACGGTTATTTAGTTATGAAACAAACCATTTTAACATGGCAATATGCAAATAAATGCAAACAACAATTTTAAACATGGGTGAAAGTTGCATATTGTTAAAGAACCTGAAAAACTGATCAAGATGCATGTATGACATGTTTCAAATGGATGCATGGATATTTAATTATGAGCATTTTAAAATGATGGCATTTCTGTTAATTTGAACGCACTGGAAAAAGCTAAAATACACAGAGTGGGAAAAAATATGCACGGGCCCGAAGCATCACAATGCAGTGGCCCAGAAGCGTATGAGACCTATGTGCACGGTTGGAGAGAAAACAATACACAGGGGAAACTATGCATTTTTCTGCCCCATTTACATATAAAGAACATTTAATTCCGAGGTACGGTTATTTGGTTATGAAATAAACCATTTTAACATGGCAATATGCAAATAAATGCAAACAACAATTTAAACATGGGTGAAAGTTGCATATTGTTAAAGAACATGAAAAACTGATCAAGATGCATGTATGACATGTTTCAAATGGATGCATGGATATTTAATTATGAGCATTTTAAAATGATGGCATTTCTGTTAATTTGAACGCACTGGAAAAAGCTAAAATACACAGAGTGAGAAAAAATTTGCACGGGCCCAAAGCATCACAATGCAGCGGCCCAGAAGCGAATGAGGCCTATGTGCACGGTTGGAGAGAAAACAATACACAGGGCGAATCGGCAGAACCAGGGATCGAACCCAGAACCTCCTGGGTTAGGAGTGGCTGCACTAGCCACTGGGCTACTGACTTGTTTGTGCTGAAGAATGACTTGACAGAATATGAAACAGGAGGAAAGCTTGATCTGGCTGAAGAAAAAATTGGTGTAAAAAGGTCGTGCGCGCGGGAGAAAAGACGTTCTACCATGCACGGTATATACCGTGCATGCATCTGGTCTTTGTGTTGCTTAGTTAACCTCAATTTATGATCCTTTTTCTATTAATTATGTCATATCAATCAGTCACTATTTCTCCTGACAACTTTTCCCGTAGTCATTACGGGCAATATCTCTCCTCTCACTCACAAAGTAGAGACGAGTAGTACTACACTCACTCCGTGATTCTAAAATCTAAATTTATTTTATCTTTTAAACAGTAAATTTGATTTATGATACATTTGCAAATTTATGTTCCTGGTGAAGAGAACATTGAAATAAGATCACTCTTGAATATATTTTTCACAAATTTTTAAAATTCAAATATGAAACATGGAGAGACCTTACTAAACTATAAAAAACTACTGTATGTACCAAGTTTCATGGAGTTTTTTATAGATCAGTTTTGTACAAGTTTTGTTTAAAATATCTCATCGGTATAAACACATTTGTCCAAATAGAATATAACACAAACTTTTATTTCAAAAGATATCAAGCATCCAAATCTTTAAATAGAAATATATTTTTGTGATAGAGTTGCAAAAGGGGGAGGCATCCAAACGGAAGAACACTATTTAAGAAACACTGACACACAAACTGACCATGTGACAGAAAGGTTGAGAAAAGTAAGACATACAATAGGTTAGTACATTGTGATTTCTATAATTAAGCGGCTGATCAATGCACGGTATATACCGTGCATGGTAGAAAATGCACTCTCTGGGGATTTGATCTCTGGTCGCCTGGGTGCCAGCGGGCTGGGCTAAGCAGTAGGACCTAGACTGTATTCGCATACAGTTAACAGAAGAGCACTATCTGAACTATAGCTCGAGCGAACCTGGCAAAAAAACAGAAACAAGGGCCGGCCTTGGCTGTGCTCGCGACGGAGCTCAACAACGAGCAGCAGGTGCTCGCCTGGGTGCCTTGGGGCCGTGCGGCGATGCTCGCAAGTGTGTGTGGAAGTGAGGGTGTACGTGCAATGCATTTGTAGGTGCAGCAAGGGGCGGCCGTGTGCAAGAGTTCAGAGATCACGGCCATGGCTGTTGGCTGGAACAAAGACATTGCACGGAGGGGGCATGGGGCTTGCGTGTGGTGAGTAGCAGGCTGGATGGGTGGTTGTGCTATGAGGGCGGCTCGGTGATCAAAAGATCAGCGAAAAACTGAAACAAGACGAACCAAACAAGGGCTGGCCTTGCTGGTCGAGGCGTTCGGCCACGGCCTTGAGCAATCGCTCTGCCAGGCGTGCGCGTTGCGGGCGCTGTGTGCAGCGGCGTCAGGTGCGGCAAGGTGCGGGTGCAGTGGAACAGAGCATCAGCCCGAGTCGAGATCGACCAGGGTGAGGCACGACAGTCACGGTCCTGCCACGGCTAGACCGACGTACAGAGGAAGGAATCGACATGCAAGAGGGATTGGGAAGCTTCGGATGCTCACGTAGAGGTGCTCGGGGTCGTCGAACGGGCTCGGGGAAGATCGGCGGCAGCGAATTTAGGCGGAGACGCTCTCACCCCAGGAAGAAGAAGAGGAAGAGGGCGTCGGCATCTTGGCGTCCCACGGCGATGCAGAGGACGCAGGGGAAGAAGAGGTTGACGTAGAGGAAGAAGAATCCTTGTGGTCGGGTGCGTGGTTGTGGAAGAAGATGGAGGCGTCCACGGCATCCCCGTGGAAGAAGGAGACGACTACGACGAGGATCAAGCCGGAGAAGAGCTCGAGCTCCCCTCGGCCATGGCGCGAGCGACGGCTGTGGTCGATGGGCGTGGCTTGACTTGGCAGCGGTGGCGGCGAGGGAAAGAGGAGGGTTAGGGCAAGGGTGGAGAGGACTGGCTGGGGCTTTATGGAGCATGGAGGGCTCCTGTCGACCGTCCCATCAGTGGCTGAGTCGACGTGGCTGTTTCCGATGCTCTGCCTTATGAGGGAGACCTGAAGGAAAAAAAGGGGCTGGAGTTGGGCTGAAATGAACAGGTAAGAAGTGGAAGGTGGGCTATCTCTCTCCCCCAATATTACTACTATGTCTATATTAAAATGAACAGAGATAATAAGGACAATGCCAAGGAGATAGGAGAGGGGTATGAGAGGTATAAGAATATCCCTAAGACGCTGGAATTATGCACTATTTGAAATAATTGGTTCGGGAATTTTTAGAGAAAGAAAATTATCGCAAGTTTGAATTAAATTCAAACTTGAGGCAATTTTGATTCCAACCAAATCAAGTTCAAAAGAGTTAAAAATTGGCAGAGAGGGTGTAGGCATGGTTTAAGATTAATAGGGAAAGAATTAACATTTATGGAGGAGGGGAAAAGGTCACTTGCCAAAATGAAAGAAAGAAGAAGGAAGGAGGAGATGATGGTGCATGGACATAGATTGAGAGAGAGAGAGAGAGAGAGAGAGAGAGAGAGAGAGAGAGAGAGATGGCAAGGGGTGATGCACACACATCAACTAGAGCAACACACAACATATATAAGGGGCAATGCACAAGATGAACATGGCAACAACATAATGCAGTGACAATGAGATGGGCATGGCAATGCAACATAACCAATGATGATCATGATGCAAGAAGAGAAAATATGGCAAGGCACTCAACATGATCATGGCATAAACATAAAGGAATGAAATATGCAAAACAATTATGATAATGCAACAAACATAATAAACACACGGCAACAACTAAGATAAATGGAAGGCAACTGGAGCACCGGTCTCGGGGCGTCACAGAAGCCCCGGTTCATATGATCAGTGAAGACAATGACTTCGCCTTCCTTTGGTTGAGGTTTCTCTTCTTCTGGCTTGGTGGCGTGATAAGACATGACAGATTTCTTCAGCAAATAACCAGTTTTCACAAAGTCTTGATGTGTGTTTTCCGTGAAGATGGGAGGAACCCAGTTATAGGAAGTGGTTGTTTTGGGCGGCATTGTGAAGAAAGAAATCTAGAAAGGAAAAGATCAAATTTGTCTGTTCAAATTTAAAGCCGAAACGAAAGTATTACAGCACATATTCAGAATGGCGGCTTAAACAAGGGGCCTAATGGTATATGACTAGTTACAACGGGTTATATAAGCCGCCATGAGCAGTTTGATATCTATCAAAAGAGAAATCTGTTGAGCATTGAAATTAACTACAACCGGTGATATGAGCCGCCATGACTAGGTGGATCTATCAAGATGTAGTTTTTTGCTAAGTACCATACAAACAGGTTTCACATATTACAATTATTATTTCGGATCAGCGGCAGTTCAGAAAAAGAAAATAAATCAAGACCTAAAACCAGTACATCGGAGTTCATAAGCTCTAATGAGATCTCTTTTCAAGGAAAAAGGGTCCGCTGGCATTGAAGGCAAAGGCAAAACTACTACCGCACAAGTTCTATGCCGTCTTTAGATCAAAGGGTCCTACGGTGGAAGAACTACGAAGAACACGAAGAACAGTCGAAACCCTAATGCTATCTGGAGCGTTGGAGGAGGAGCACTTACAGGTGCAAATAAGACTACGGTGGACTGCCGGAGTTTCTCTGGTCCGTTCAGGTTGATGCAACGGCCAAGGACGAGGATGACGGTGTGCTTCGCGGCGGCGGCGGAGCTCGAGTGATAGGAGAGTCGCGAGAGAAGGAAAACCAAGGAAAGAGGAGAAAATGAGAAGAGGCCGTTCGTGGATATTTATAAGGAGAAGGCTAATAAGTGGGCGCAAAAAACGAGGAGGCAAAAAACATGGTTATCCAGCTGCTCGGGTGCCTCGATTCTCAGGGCGGGTATTAAGATAAAGATCCGTTGAGATATGTTGGATATTGTGTGAATTAATGGCAGGTGACGTCATGGCGGGTTATCACAAATCCAGAAGATGACGTCATTGCGGGTCATGAATTATCGCACAAATGAAGAAGGGAAGACTTTTTCTAAGTATCGAAGATTGACATGAACCAGTTCAAATCAATCTGGGGCCTAATGTTCGGGATATAACTATTAGCTATGACCCGCCCAGGAGGGGCCGGGTTATACCTATGGCGATTCATCATATGAAGCCCACGAGGATATTGAAGATGGCGGTTTAGTTAAGGGCCCAAGGCCCAAAGGCGACTTAAGGCCCGTAGGGGTAAACCGCCATATATGTAAAGACTTGTATTGTAAGGCATATAAACATAGTCACCGAGCCGGACGGGTTATCTATGAGCCGGTCGGGACTCCGTGAGCCGCTGGGCTTCAACCTGTGTATATAAAGGGACGACCCGCCGGCGGTTCAGGACAAGAAACAACAGATCAAAAGCTAGGTCAAGCGGATTCGCTCCCTGGTAATCGAGACATAAGCAATACCACCTCAAACTGGATTAGGCCTTTACCTTCACCGCAAGGGGGCGAACCAGTATAAACTCTCGTGTCCTTTGTCTGGTTTAACCCTTTAAGCTACCTAGTTGCGATGGCTCCACGACTAAGTCCTTTTGCTAGGACATCTGCCGTGACCTTTCCACGACAAAGGGAATGGGCGATATCGAAATGATCAATGGGGGTTTACTTGCCTGGAAGCTCTGTGGCAAAGGAACGGCCGTCGGTGACGTGGTCGATCATAGGGGCGGCATCGGTCTCGGGATCTACCGGACAGAAGAGGGGGAAGAAACAATAAATATAAAACAAACAAAGCATCACAATGGAACACTTAGCAATACGTCGTGCTAGGGGTGACATATCACCATGCTACATGTTGTAGACAGAAAGGAAAAACATCCGGAGAGGTTTTCCCGCCATTTGGTATTTTCTGGACAGACGAAAGAGAGGGGGCGGTTCCATGTTCAGCATGGGGGCATGTGACAGATGAACAGACCGCGTGTTAGGATTCGTTAGAATTTTTTTTGGGCAACTGTCATATATAAAACTTTTTCACCCGAGTTACAGTTTAATTTATATTGATTTTCAAAGTTCTAAACAATTTTCTAAAATTTCTAGATTATTATTAATTCGAAAAATTAATGGCTAAAAGGCTAGATACACCTAGAAGTGTACCCAGCCAGTGGTTGTGTGAGGCCGACAGGTGGGGCCATTGCCTGAGTTGACCAAGTCAACATTTGACTGGTCAAAGGGTGAATAGTGTAGGCGGGTCCCGTGCGTCATTGGCTAGAGTTAGATTAAAGGTTTATTTACCTGTTGGGTCCCACTGTCATTAGGCCATTCTGCTAATTAGCATTAAAGTAATCCTTATCCTAATCTAAACAGGCCGGCCAGAGATACAACGGTGCACGCACATGCATGGGCGCATGGCAGCCATGGCCAAGAGGGCTCACATGGGTGGAGGCCAGGAGCAACAACAACTTAGGAGCAGCGGTTGAAGTTAGCGGTGGCAGAAGCAGCGCAGCAATGGTGGCAGTAGCGGCGGCTAGGGAACATCAGCAAACCACTAGGAGCAGCAGCAGTCGTAAGTAGCACGGGCAGGAGCAGCAAGCAGCAGTAGGTGGCAGCATAGAGCAGTAGCAGTAGAGAGCAGCAAGAGAAGCAGCAGAGCAGCGATTAGCAGGCAAAGAGCAGCGCGGCATGAGCAGCAGAAGTAGTGAGCAGCAGCAGTAGCGACAGGACTGCGGGCGGCTGCGGGGAAGCGCCTGGGCGTGGCCGGGGAGCGGCACTCGTGTCCAGGCTGTGGCCATAGGCGAGGCAGGGCGCGGGACGCGGACGCGACCGGGCGGAGCTGTAGCCATGCCGACCACGGACGAGTACGGGAGCAGCGGTAAACGACACAGATCGAAAGGGGAAAGTGAGGGAATCGTAGAGGGGCTCGCTATGGTCCAGATGAGAAGGCCAGCGTGGTTGGGCGCGGAGAGGAGCAGCCGAATCGGGCGGGGCATGCGTTGGTCGTGGAGGAAGAAGAAGGCGCAGGCAGAGGCGGAGCCAGGATTTCTCAACGCATAGGGCTAAAACTAAGTAGCTAAAAAAATGCCCAATACAACGCTTACTAAGGCATCTTGGAAGTGCACTGCAAATTCATCGGAATGAAATATGAATTCATATTGACATGAAAGAAAATTTGATAAAACATGTAAATAATTTAACCAAATGCATCATTGAAAAGTTGGTACCAAATTAATGAAGACTTTGTTCATTTGAGGTCATTTTTTCTTCACCAGCAACAATAAAAGGACTACTATGACTTATAAACAAATACCAAGTAGTATTTAAAATCAAGACATTGGACATAGGCTAAATCAAATTTTCATCTGAAATTTTGCCAAATAAGAACTTATGAACAAAAGTATAAAATTTTAACATCAGTAATTTATTGATTTAGGCTGATACAAAAGAACTAGGAATATTTTTTTATGATACAACAAACTAGAGATTACCTATCATATATGTCCAGCCAGTTGTGTTGATAGAGCTGAACAGAATAGAACGGTTGGAGGGGGTTGCGGCTAGATGATCTGAGGTTCCGAACGCCGCCGGCCGGGCGCAGCCGCGCAGGTCCGGACGTACGTTCCGTCGAGTCGATTAGTCGAGGCCTCGAGGGGAACTGGCGGCGCAACATGAACCAAGTTTTTTTCTTAATTTCTGATGACCGATCTTGCGAGACGATGGAAAGCAATAGAGCGAGCCTACGTCGTGGGTCATGGGCTATGGAGAGTTGGTCAGGCCAGATGGGCGATTCTTCTTGGAGCGATCGTGCGTTGTGGGCTGGTGGTGGTTCGTTTTGGAGCGATCGTGCGCCGTGGGTTGATGGGACTGGATGTGCACGTCTGGGGCTGGGCCTTTATAAATGTACAAACATGAAAATTTTGTGCTGGATAATGTTAGTTGCGAGTTGGGTCACGCCTGGGGCTATAGCCCCAGTAGCCCCAGGCCTGATTCCGCCCCTGGGCGCAGGGGACATTGAGGCGGCTCCCCAGCTTCGATCCAGGGGCGATGAAGACGAAGACGTCTACGCCAGAGCTGCTGGACACCTTGGCGGGGCGCTGGGACGACAGTGGCTGCGGGATCGAGCAGCACACGACGACGACGGCGTCGGGCGAGATACAGAGGGAAAGAATGAGTGAGGGAGAGGGAGTGAGTGGGTGCTAGGGTTTCACAGAGGGGCGCGGGGAAGGCCTTGTAGGTGTCAAGGAGGGTTGGATGGCCGATGCGTGGACATCGGCGGCATCGACACACGCGCTCTGTCCACGACATCTATATGAACATAAGAAAGAAGAAGAGCGCTAAGTGGGATGGGTCGTGCTGCTGTAGCCATTGGGCTAGAGTGAAGAGTGAGGTTTTCGCCTTTTCTCTTTCTCCTTTTCTGATTTGCAAAAATGTTAGGCCACAAAAAGACTTTTTATAAAATATGAAATTTTACCACATAATTACTTTGCAATATTTGGCACTGCCATAAAAAGGTTTTGCGGCAAGATAATTTCATTTAAATTTTATATAAATGAAAATAGATTAATGGGGCTGTTTTGGGCACTATTTTAAATCCTAAGTGCATTTTGGGAATATGGGTGATGTTGTTTCCCTCAACATAATTACTTAGGAATTATTATTATGAACTATTTTGTTTGCATTTTTGAAGCTATAAATTTTGACTTAAAATTTAACTTGAATCTGAGTTTGGTTTGAAAGAAAGTGAGGATTAGACTCTTAATTGTGATGACATGGCATCATTAGGCATGAGCATACTGTAGCATGATTCTCGGGGTGTTACAAATCTCATCCACTACAAGAAATCTCGTCTTAATATTTAAGAGGTGTAGTAAGGGAAAAGAGTTGGTTGCGAAATTCTAACAAGTCTTCTTGTTCTTGGCTGCTCTTCTCAAAGAAGGTGGTCCATTTCATTGATGTCTTCATTTCTCTGATTCACGTCATCGTGATGAAGTCGTCATCCTTTCTTCGGAAACTCCATCGTGCTTACAAAAATGATAAGGGGTAACTTTGGAAGAACGGATCTCTACAAGGTTGATTAACTGATAGATAACTCAGGGAATGTGGTACAAAGTAACTCTCGAATTGATCTTAAGAAAACATCGAGACCAATATAAGAAGGTACCATAAGAAGTTTCGAGCGGGCAGGCAATCGCTTGATGCCTAATCAGAAGGTGAAAGGTGTTCAGAGCAATGAAAAGAAATATTGTGCCTGATACGAGACTAGATCATCCATAGGACGGTGGCTCGTGAATTTCATACGAAGCCAAGTACAAAGGATACTTCAGAATCAAGGTTGTAAAGGAGAGTTAGGTTTCGATATTGCGGAACTGTGGGTTATGGGCCCACCATGTGGGTTAAAAGTAGAAAGGGCGCTGACATCTTGCACGGTCATGATAGCAAGGCATGTCAGAGGATAGCCTGTCAGTTATGTTGGCAACAACATTGGTACCAAGGGCGAGGGACGAAGAGAACCATTTTCCTGCTCGATGAAACGAGGCGGGCCAATAGGCAAAGTTCACGTCCATCGGTGGTTACCAGAATGTCGTCAATAATAGTAACATGGTCTTACCGACAGAGTTGTACACCAAGGTGTTTACATAAACAAGGAATTATCGTTGCTCAGATAAGTTAGATTACAAGAAAGGTTAAATAAAACAATGAAAAGGAAAATATGATTAGTATATTAACCATACCTACAGAAAGGAAAATGTATTTATACCCGAGTATCAATAGTATAACTTTTGCAAGGAAAGGCAGGGCATGATATACATGACAAGGCTCCAAGTATGAAACCATTAAGACAAAGGGGAAAGGAATTTATGAGGTTTACCCATACAATGGTGTTTGGATAATTGATGAAGAAACATTTAGCATTGTGCCTCCAATGTTCTTAAAGATGTTAGGAGTACCACAGCCATGCTTCGGGATAGCATGGACATGATCATCAGGTAAAGGTCGGACCTTGGGAACATAATGGATCCATCGAGAATTTCTAGAACATCTCATGCAATTTTATCAGGGAAAAGATGAGGAGGTGGCTGATGGGTTCAGCAGCAATCCATCAACATGTCAAAAAGGATGTATTTCCAAAATTTATATGAACAAGTTTGTGTTGGCGGGAGACAAGAATGTTGTCGATGATAACACAAATCATCGAGGGGAAAGGATGGTATTTCTTATCATGATTTCAATTGATATCCTGGATCAGCTCAGAATGCTGATCATAATCACGACACATTTGTCGACAGATTTCATGAAGATGTAATCGATCGGCGATGACATCAAGTCAAAGGAATTTTGAAGCGACGGGTTTTCTAAACCGTGGATATGACACAAAGTCGGAATCAAGCTTGTTGTTCCAGGAAAAACGATACGACGAGGAAGATCAACATAAGCTTAGCTCATCACCGAAAATGGTTCTCTGAAAAAAAGGACCAGGTAGCACAGTCAAAATTTTAATACGATAATGATATAGCCGATCAGGCTAGGAATGACTTGAAGGATTATTAAACTCGTAAGAAACAAAAATTACTTAGAGTTATTGAATCAGAGTGTGGAATTGATTCACTTATCGGTGTCCTCAAGTGACTAACAACTCTGAACCTGGGGAAAATCTAAAATTGGTGACAAGCAATACTAGATGAAGAATCATAGTAAGCAACACAATTCTTTGTTATTCTCGAGATACCGGAGGGTCATACTCGAAGGAAGATCAAAATAGGGGTTGCAGAGATGTATTGATCTGCAGAAGACAAGTGCTTTAACTTGTTTGAGAAATGGAATCAAGGAGAAAATATGGTCGGAACCACGATTGCGAAGGATCGATTCGCAGATACCAGATGATATTATATCAAGGAAAAGTTATTATTACAAGAAGCTTCCATGCTAGGATCTACATCGTGTCCATGGGCATGAACACAAAGTTCAAGGTCGACTCCCACTTTTCCAATGCATAAACTTTCATTCACCTATCGTTTTCAAAGGAGTTGTAATGTTGAAATTTTATCTGGCAAAACACCAGAAGAGTATGACTTGTGATAACTCTTGGTTTCACACAAATTAGGGAAAGCATAGGTTCAACTCATCGGGGCGTCTTAGGGACATATACCACAAACTTCAGGAGTAAATAAATCAAGCTCGGAAGCAGAGCATGGTTGACAAAAGCAGGGGATACAATTTATCAAAGGCATTATTGTTGGAAATATGCCCTAGAGGCAATAATAAAATGGTTATTATTATATTTCTTTGTTCATGATAATTGTCTATTATTCATGCTATAATTGTGTTATCCGGAAATCATAATACATGTGTGAATATATATAGACCACAACACGTCCCTAGTGAGCCTCTAGTTGACTAGCTCGTTGATCAACAGATAGTCATGGTTTCCTGACTATGGACATAGGATGCCATTGATAACGGGATCACATCATTAGGAGAATGATGTGATGGACAAGACCCAATCCTAAGCATAGCACAAAGATCGTGTAGTTCGTTTCGCTAGAGCTTTTCCAAATGTCAAGTATCATTTCCTTAGACCATGAGATTGTGCAACTCCCGGATACCGTAGGAGTGCTTTGGGTGTGCCAAACGTCACAACGTAATTGGGTGACCATAAAGGTGCACTACGGGTATCTCCGAAAGTGTCTGTTGGGTTGGAACGAATCGAGACAGGGATTTGTCACTCCGTATAACGGAGAGGTATCTCTGGGCCCACTCGGTAATGCATCATCATAATGAGCTCAATGTGACCAAGTGTCTGGTCACAGGATCATGCATTACGGTATGAGTAAAGTGACTTGCCGGTAACGAGATTAAACGAGGTATTGGGATACCGACGATCGAATCTCGGGCAAGTAACCACTACTAGGGAAAAGCCTAGCAGCAGCGCGGGTTTGGGCCCTCTCAGTAGCGCGGGTACCGGCGCTACTAATAAGGCGCTACAGCTAACGTATAGCAGTAGCGCGTGTTGACACACGCTATTGCTACACATGAATAGCTGCAGCGCTGTTTAGAAAAGGACGCCATCGTATTATCTCGCAGCGCCGTCTTGGTGTAAGCGCCATCGTAAGTCGGCGCCATCGCTAAATCCTCGCTACTACTAGTTTTATTAGTTTTTTTCCTGCAGATTTGTTTTTATTTGTTTTATGCTTGAATAGGCTTTATACAATAATCTTTAGCATATCATCCACATACAAATGTAATCATAGCATATACATACAATTAGTCTCATCAAATCATGTCATCATCATAATCATCATCCAACACAAAGTGGTCTCTCGTCATCAATCTCGAAAATAGCGATACAAGTCTCGATTACTTGCAAATACATCGTCATCCATCTAAACAATGATATACATGAGAATAGCTATCACTTTGAGTACATGAGTTCAGATCCTCTCTCGCATTAGCGTGAACCTAAACTAAGTCTCGCATGTCGCTCGAAACCGAAAACCGGTACACTGGGCACGACACTCCGCCACTTGTCGATATATACTCTGGCGTAGCACTTCTTCGCCATTTATGATCTATGCACCTGCATCGTCACATGAGTCGATGATATGCAACATATATAGTTGAGCAACACAAAGAGACAGACTTGGCAAATATAAAACAACATATCATAAGCATAAATAACAAAGTTCATCGCACTCCAAATGACCTAACTAGAGTGATTTTCGCTAGTCGAGGAGGACGGTTTAATTACATCACAAATAAAGTTTCACCGTGCATAACTCAAAGTTTTGTCATAAAAGAAACTATGGACTAAACGGACACATTGTCATATATCGACAATCACTCCATCATGTCGTGCCATCCATCCAAGTCGTGGAGATAGTCATCGAGCTTTGTGAAAGGCTTCATGTCGAGACGCCGAGAGGCTATCCATGTTCGGACGCCTTCCCGCGACATTTGTCCTTCGCATGGAACATCCTGTTTTCCGATTTACCTCATTCATGATGATTTGGGCAAGTTCACGCTGGATGTTATAGAACTCAGCTCAAGTCGATGATCCTCGATATCTCCTATGTCCTTTGCCCATTGCGTAATATGGGCATCGCTAGATCTAGGTGCCATGTGAAGGTTCCGTGATCCCGTCGGTACTCCAAATGTGGTGTAGGACATAGAATCCATCATTAAGAGAATCGCTCGGTTGTTTGGATGCAGCAGAAGTCGGTCTTATGGCTGAAGGCGTGCCTGCCGCCCCTTTTCTTCTTGTCCCTAACCTCTCTACCCCTTGCTTGGTAGTAAAACATAGCACTGTCGAGAACATATTTGATGTGGGTGTAATCCTTTTTCTAAATGTTCTTCGACGAGTCCAAGTAAAGAGCGTGGGAGAATAGGGGGTAGAGGATGATGAGGACGGCGCGCCCGCCGCTGTGCAAAATAAGTACACCTCAAATTAATTAGCCTCCACCGTGCAAATGAATTATTGAAATCGAAGGAAGGATAGCAGCGCGGATGACTTACACGGGATGATAAGGCACGAGAATCGCCTCCTTGTCCTTATTGGCGAGCATGAAACCGACGATGTAATCCTCGCAGATTCACGATCTTGTGCACGACTCCCAAGAAGGCCTCGTGCATGTAGTACGGGTCAGCGACACGATATGAGCTATCTGCTCAACCCCAATGATGTAGCTCATGTGCAAGGCATAAAGGCGACAAAAGTAAAATCCAGCTTCTTCACGTGAAACATGTTGAATATGTAATCGAATCGAGGAAGAACTTATCCGCAGGGAAGCCATTGACGCATTTACATTTGCTGCGGACGTTAACCACGAGAGTGGGTATCCCGGATCTTTCGAGGCGATGAGGCCTTTCTCTACCGCAGCACATCGTCATGAAGTCTCCTTAGATCGCCAAATCTGGCCCGTAGCGCTGTTTCGTAGGATTGGTTTACCGATATGCCATTTATCCGCATCGGGATATCTACACGGTCCCGAAGCTGAGGCTGCTGAGGCGGCTGGATCATAGAATCAGCTTTTTTGCCTTTCCTCGCTGTCGGTGTCAAAACCGGCGGATCTCGGGTAGGGGGTCCCGAACTGTGTGTCTAGGCGGATGGTAACAAGAGACGAGGGACACAATGTTTTACCTGTGTTCGGGCCCTCTCGATGGAGGTAAAACCCTATGTCCCGCTTGATTAATATTGATGATATGGGTAGTACAAGAGTAGATCTACCACGAGATCAAGGAGGCTAAACCCTAGAAGCTAGCCTATGGTATGATTGTTGAGATGTATGTTGTCCTACGGACTAAAGCCCTCCGGTTTATATAGACACCGGAGAGGCTAGGGTTACACGTAGTCGGTTACAATGGTAGGAGATCTACATATCCGTATTGCAAGCTTGCCTTCCACGCCAAGGAAAGTACCTTCCGGACACGAGCCGAGTCTTCAATCTTGTATCTTCGTAGTCTTGGAGTCCGCGGATATTGATAGTCCGCTATCTGGACACCCCTAGTCCAGACTCCTCAAGAGCTCTCGAACCAGTCTTCAATGACGATAAGTCCGGCGTGCATAATGTTCGGCATTGCAAGGCGGGTTCCTCCTTGAATAATCCAGAAGATAATGAACACCAGATAGTGTCCGCTCGCAAAAACAATTTCCACATTCCACCGTAGAGAGAATAAAACATATACACCGACTCAATCTGCCGACGATTATGCGGCGTGACATCACACCGCTACCAAGACCTCGTTTTTACTATCCCACCTCGGTAGCGTTTAGCGGTTTCTTGGCACGCCTTGTCGGCAGCGGATCGTGTCCCTCTATTCCGGATCCTCATCAATACGCGCGTGGGTAACCCAACCGCTCCTGCCGCCACGCCTCCTCTATCGAAGGGGAATCTCAAACGGTCACGAGACGGCCCTTGGTATTTCTTCCCTTTATAAGAGGACCAAGGCCTGTCCTTGTTCTTTAATCTCGATCGAATCTTTCCTCCGCTCCCGCCCAACACCCGAGCTTCAGATTCGAGCGCCTGGATCCTCAACCATGTCCGGCCCGACCTCCAGGGGCGGTGGATGCCCTCCTCCGCCACGGAGGAGGACATATTGAAGTGCGTGAGGCCAAGCACACGGCCTACGAGGTTTCAAGAGTTGCCTGCCCAGGCAGGCCGTGCCCGCCCGAGCCCGTGAATACGCTGTTTCGATCCCACCTCCGCCGGGTTTAGGCTTCCGATGGATCCCTTCGTGAGAGGGCTCTGTTCTACTACGGGCTGGACTTTCACGACTTGGCTCCGGAGTCCATCCTCCATATCTCCGCATTCATTATCGTCTGCGAGGCCTTCCTCCGCGTCATTCCCCACTTCGGCCTATGGCTGAAGACCTTCAAGGTGGAGCCGAAGATGATTGGGGGGCGTCAAGCGGAGTGCGGCGGGGCGACCATAAGCAAAAAGGTCGATGCCTCGTGGCCCGAGGGTTCCTTCCAAGAGGAACTTGGACTGTGGCAGCAGGAGTGGTTCTACATCACCGCCCCAAGGGGCAGCAGGCAAAAGCCACCGCCCGTATTCCGCCCGGGACCTCCATGCTAACTGATGTCGTGGGTCAACCAAGGGCTCAATTGGGGGCCGTCCGAGGACGTGCCCTCACTGCAGGGACGGATTCGAGACCTCCAAGCGAGGGAGATCGACCTGATCAAGGTGATGCAGAGTTATGCTAATCGTGCATCTTCCGCCACAGAACGCCGTCCCTCTCCGCCTATGGGAGTTCAATTCGAGGGACCTCAGATTCTCCAAACTTTATGGGTGTGACACCCATGGAGATGTACAAGCTGTTCTTCGGACCGCAGGTGGCGTGTCCAGATTCGGCCGAGGACGCAGGCCTAAGCCGCGATCGCCCGGATACTCAGGTAGATAGCTCAGAGTCCGGACATTCTATTTATATGCCTTTCAAAAGTTCGTTTCCTGACCCTTTATTCTTTACAGGAATGGGTGGCGCGATCAAGGCTGATAAGGTGTCCGACCCCCTCCCAGAGACCGCACTGGAGCCCGTGCTGGTCAGAATGTTGGAGGTTGCGCCCACAGGAGGGGGCAGCGGGGAAAACAGAGGAGCTAATATTCCGCCCAAAGGGGCGACTGAAGAGGAGAGAACCAAGAACCCCTCCCTTCAGAGGGAGAAGAGGACCGCCTCCGAAGATCCGGAGGCCAAAGCCCCTAAGCATGGGAAGAAATTCTCACCGGGGGGTCCGGCGTCCGGAGAGAATCTGACGCACAATCATCGCCAAGGACCAGCCTCCAACGAGCCGTGAGTATGAAAGAGGAAATTAATTAGTAAGGAAGTACCTTCATTTGTGCTTCATGGGTAATCGAAGTATTTATATTGCAGTTCGGATCTGCAGCCTTCTCAGATGAGTTCATCTTCGGGGGACCTTCTTCCGGAGATGATGGAGAGCGATACGCCTCCGTCTGCAGCGCCGCCAGATGAGGCAGGCGAGCCCGAAGTGTCGTCACGGAGGGCGCCCCGAGTCCGGAGGGCGAGAGTTCGCACTGCTAGTGTCGGTAGGAAAGCAAGAATCTGCTTGAGAGGGCGCCCATTTCAGAAGATCATCGTGCGTTAATGCGCATGGTGATTGGAAGGATTTCGTCCGCCGAGAGCGGATTGCGTAATGCCGCCATGAGTTTGCTGGCGGGATTTGAGGTATGCGAAAATGGCGCACCCCTTTGTCGTTTAACAGTTTTGCATATAAAAATGCGCCCTGTATAGATAGTAGCCCCTGAGACTCGGTAGGTTGTCGGAAACGACAGCGTGCCGAGGATCGAAATCTCAAAATCTCAAGTAATGAATACCGCCGTCCTTGTACAGGCGGCGGATAGTCCGGGGGTCAGCCGGACTAATGAGTTTGCCGAATTAAGACGACAACTTGACGTGGCAGATGCTGACATCGCACTTGTCAACCGGCGACTTGACGAGTCGCAAGGTAAATAAATTCTCCGTAGTTGCTTTATTTAAAGGGGGGGTCAAAGCCTGCCTATGATAAATTATATGCTGTTTATACAGACGGTGCTGCTGCTGTGGAGAGCCTTCGGGCCGAACTTGCTCTAGCTAAGGAGCAAGCCCGGCGGAGTGACGCGCTGCCTCGAGGGCGCCGAGGAGTTGAAAGTCGAAAAGGTCGCGACCGCCTAAGCAGGCGGAGGTGGCGAATTGGCCAGAAATTAAAGGATGCTACCGACCGCAATGAGGCTCTTGAGAGGGAGCGCTATCGGAGCAGAAGACTGAAGAAGGCCACCGCCGGCCAAGGATGCCTCGCTCGTGATGCGGGCTATGAAGGAGGAGCTGCGCCAGGCCGGAGAAATCGCGGCTGGCAAGCCCTTTCTGATGCGTCGCCGGTTTATGGATTCCAAGTATGCTCAATTTGAGCGGTCAGGAGTTCGGAGGATCCGTATATGGACTTGGCTGCGAAAAGCGGCCGATGCCATTAAGCACTTCCGAGCCGGGGGATCACGAGACGGAAGAGTTATATTGGTCTCAATTCCATAGTCCGGATCGCCCACTTCCGCCGACGGACGGTTGGCGAATGGGCCGAACTAAATAGATTGTCCGGACTAGCCATGATCGACATCGTGGCCCATATGTCCGCCCGAGAGGTCCAAGGCAACGAGCTATTTTGGCTTACTTCAGCAATTCCTTGGGCGGTGCCGCATATAAAGGAGATGAAGCGGTCGGCTGCATAGAGGGCGCGGATGGCTTTCGCCGTGTGAAGGCGCATTGTCCGGAGATGGACGCCACCGCTGTTGCTGCCCGAGTTCGGATGAAAACCGGCTCCTGCCGAGCACTATTTCGGGAAGTTATGCGTGGCGCTCGGTAATAGAGTCGCGAGCTTTCGAAGAATGTAACGCTCAACCGAACGCATTAGCTCAGAAATCAATGATTATGGTATAACCGCTTTTTATACTTGTGCGCCCAAGTAGTAAAACTTCTCTGTCGGCCGTTTACATATACTTGTGTATAACCCGAAAGATGCGATCTTGACTTCAGCCCCTCGCACAAAGTGTTGGGGTGTTCGCAAAATAGCGTTTTCACACTTAATCGACGCCTCGGTCCTGTTATAAGGAGGTGGTAGCATAGCTTAACGAGGCAATCCGGACTATAATGCTTTATCACTTTCACTTAGCTGTGGAGCTCGAGGGTGGGGCTACGATATAGCCTCGGTGGCCCCGCACGCTCCGATTCGGTGCGTAAGTGCTCGACCGAAAACGGTCCTTCGTCAAGCGGGAATTCTAAACATTCCGATAGTCGATCGAGTGGTTGACCGATCTCTCGCTGTATCATGACGATCGGTTTCGGCTTTCATCGAGGTGCTCGCCAAATTAACTGGGGCACAATCGCAGAGTTCTCCGGTGCGCGTTAGCCGATGATACGGAACGAAGTCAAGAAACACGTGAGCCGCAAACCCAACATTTGACCAAAGACATGATTCGAGCTCATGCATATAATGCCTAACTCGAGACGCCGAACACTCCCTAAGGTGTTCGGTCTTTATAATAATGGGCGAACGATGCCCTAAGCCCCTAGTGTCCGTGTACGGGCATGGTCTTCGACGCGCCGATGCTAAGGCGCCAGTTCGCATTGGCTATAGGAAGAAACCAAGGAGAATAACAACAAGAGACAGTAAAAAGGTTTACGCAGGGTCTTAATCTGAAAAGAATCCTCACAACGGGTCCCTACTGCACGTCTGCGCCTATGTCTCTGTTGCGCCGTTATCCTGGACGGGTATGCACATTGTTCATCTGTAAAAAGAGAGGAACATTTAGTTTAAAAACAATTTGTGCGGAAAATATGAAAATATAAATAGTTAAAGCAGGGTTTGTGTAAACCCACGGTTATGTGTGCGCGCAGCCCCCTGTGAAGGGGTATTCGGCTAGGGAGCCCCTAGCCTGCTGACGCC
This sequence comes from Aegilops speltoides, assembly GCA_021437245.1. Taxonomy (NCBI): domain Eukaryota; kingdom Viridiplantae; phylum Streptophyta; class Magnoliopsida; order Poales; family Poaceae; genus Aegilops; species Aegilops speltoides. The sequence goes on from CM038142.1 coordinate 236,789,958, forward strand.
GGATTCGTCTATCCGAGTCCGGGGTCTTGCATTGACCCTCGCACTGAAATGATGCCACGTGGACCGGGCATCTTGAGTGTAAGAGACGCGTAATGCGGTATAGCATTGAAGCGGACAAACGCCTTACGTCCCAAGAGTGCTTGATATTCACTTTCAAATGGGGCGATGTGAAAAATTAATTTTTCTCGTCGAGAATTGTTCGGCGGTCCGAACACGACTTCTAGTAATATGGAGCCTGTGCACTTGGCGTAAGGGCCTGGCGTCACTCCTTTGAAGGAGGTGCGGCTGTGTCGGATTTTGGCGGGGTGTACCTCCATCCTACGGGCGGTTTTGGAATACAGCAGGTTTAAGTCACTGCCTCCATCCATTAAGACACTAGTAAATTGTAATCCGTCTATCATGGGATTCAATATCAGGGGAGTCCGTCCCGCATTTCGAACGCTTCTGGAATAGTCCATGTGGTCGAAAGTGATTGGTTTTGATGTCCAATCTCTATTGTCTGCTGGGTCGGACCGTGCGAAGTTCTTTTTAGAAAGTGCCGCACTATTTTTTCGTTTTATCACATGAAGTGAGTTTACTGCTTTAACCCCTTGTGGGAAAGTCTTTTGTTTTCCGATGCTCTGCTGGTGGGGTTTATCCTCTTCGCTAACGCGCCGAGCCCCTTGTGTTCGGCATTTAGCCGGCGGACTGTTTAAAACCCAACAATCCTGTGGGTGTGATTTGCGCCTTCCGGGTACTGTGGATTTGACATATCCGACCCAAAATCTTCTTTAAGTTGGACAATTAAACCGCTATCCTTTAGAGGCTGTGTTTTATTATTGGGCATGAGCTTTTAAATCCGGCGTTGACCGCCGTGCTCTTTGGGCTTTTTTTTTATTCCGCGCTGCTTTTTTCTCGCTGTGATTTTCCGCTTCCATCTCTTATCTCTGATGTACTAGGGTCGCTGGTGCTGCATCTTGCTAACCAGCTGTCCTTGCCCGCACAGAAGCGGGTCATGAGGCTTGTTAGTGTGGACATTGTGCCTGGCGAGCCATTCGTCTAGGACATTGTGCTTGAAAGCTGCTAAGGCTTCGGCGTCCGGACAGTCGACTATTTGGTTCTTTTTGGTAAGGAACCTGTTCCAGAATTTCCGCGCTGACTCTCCGGGCTGTTGAGTTATATGACTTAGATCATCTGCATCCGGAGGCCAGACATAAGTCCCTTGAGAATTTGCTCTAAACGCGTCCTCGAGCTCTTCCCAACTTCCAACAGTATTTTCTGGGAGGCTTTTAAGCCAATGACGGGCTGGCCCTTTGAGCTTGAGTGGTAAATATTTTATGGCGTGAGATCGCCTCCTCCGCCATATGTATATGTAGTATATAATCTTCTATCCGCACTCTGTGGTCTGTTGTTCCATCGTAGTCCTCTATGTTGATGGGTTTAAATCCTGCTGAATTCATGGTCCAAAGACCTCATCGGTGAAACATAGCGGTGTCGGGCGCCCAGTATTTGTGTGTGCCGTTATCATCGGACACTTGACGTGTTGCCTTGCTTCTTAGGGCCTTCTCCTTTGGCCCATAAATGGACCTGGCTGGGCCATCTATCCTTCCGAGTTCATTGGTGGATTTGTGTGTGGCGCCGCTTTCATAATTTGGCCTGTCGTCTGGCCGTCTATCCAACCAGGCAGCCCTTTTATTTTTGGACGGTGGAGGTTCTATGGCCTCCTCGTCGAATTCCGGTAGCAGCTTGCGCTTCGGGTAGCTCTTTGATTGGTGGCCATTACCGTACTTATCTGCGGTGTTGAGCACTTTGCTCCATCTCATTCTGAGTGTGTCTTCCGCTGTTTTGAGCTTCTGTTTTTCCTTCTTCATGCTTCTTGCAGTGCTGACGAGTCTTTTCCGAAGGTTCTTATTCTCCGGTGACGTGTCCGGCATATGGTCGTCCGGACCGTTGTCTTCGCTGGGCTTGGATTGGATATCTGACTCATCGTGTTCGGACGGTTGCTTATGTGCCTGTTCGTCGTCCGATTGTGAGCCTTGCCGTATCGCGGGCTCGTTGGGAGCGTTGTTGTCATCGAGGCGGGACTTAGCGCGGCGTTTACGCCGTCGCTTTGGTCGTTTATCGGCAGGGTTATCTTCTGCCGTGGCCCGTTGGTCCTCGTTATCGCTTCCCTTTGGGGTATCCACCATATATGTCATGTGACAAGGTGGTCCCGTTGTCTTTGTATAAGCTCTGTTTTTTTGTCTCCGCATCGCCGCTACTCCGCCGATGTCTTCGAGCCGTAGTTTAGCATGTCGGTTAGATCGTCGGCAGTGGCTACAAAGTGGGTGGTGGGTGGGATCTTAATTTCTTCGCCGCCGAACCCCAACCATCCTCGCCATAGTCCGCCGAATTCTCCCGACAATGAGAGATGCTTCATGAATTCAGGATATCGCCAAAAGGCGAGTGCCGAAAGATGTTCGCGGTGAATTCCATAACCGCGCCTAATCCGAATTGATTGGTAGAGGCGCGGGAGGTTGGAGCCCGCAGGAGTCCGCGCCGGAATCACGAAGTTTCGCGTGGGACAAGATTGGTGTTCGCTCCATCGCCGTGGATGTTGAAGCCCCTGTGGCGCGCTTATCCACCGGTCCTTGATCTGGGCGATCGGCTCGGGCTAATGGCGAAGCGGATCCGAGTCACGCCACCAAGGCACTGTCCGTGGCAGAGCTAGATCGCCCCCATCGCCACGGTCGCGGCGCTTGGTTGTGGCTCGAGTCCGTCAAGATCAAGTCTCCGCGAACATCGGCCGTGAAATTTAAGCTTCGAATCGACCGACGGCGGGCGAAGCTTCGATCCGCTCCAGATGGCTAAGAGAATTGGCGCGCAGCGGCAAAGCCGCCGAATCTGAAGATCTGTCCGGGAGAAAAGTCTCACCCAGACAGCGTTGTTGGTTGAAGATGCCATCAAGCCTATCCGTGGCGACTACGAGGAACTCTCAATGAAAGCACCAATGTCGGTGTCAAAACCGGCGGATCTCGGGTAGGGGGTCCCGAACTGTGCGTCTAGGCGGATGGTAACAAGAGACGAGGGACACAATGTTTTTACACAGGTTCGGGCCCTCTCGATGGAGGTAAAACCCTACGTCCTGCTTGATTAATATTGATGATATGGGTAGTACAAGAGTAGATCTACCACGAGATCAAGGAGGCTAAACCCTAGAAGCTAGCCTATGGTATGATTGTTGAGATGTATGTTGTCCTACGGACTAAAGCCCTCCGGTTTATATAGACACCGGAGAGGCTAGGGTTACACAGAGTCGGTTACAATGGTAGGAGATCTACATATCCGTATTGCCAAGCTTGCCTTCCACGCCAAGGAAAGTACCTTCCGGACACGAGCCGGAGTCTTCAATCTTGTATCTTCGTAGTCTTGGAGTCCGGCAGATATTGATAGTCCGGCTATCCGGACACCCCCTAGTCCAGGACTCCCTCACTCGCTCTCTTCCTAGGCTTCTTTACCACCGGATGGTCGTCAATAACACGTTGAGACGGTAATTCAGGAACCGACTCATGATGCTCAAACCCTGAGGAGGCGCCAGATAGACATACCGCTCAGCGCCATCGCTCATCCTCATCCTCATCCATGGCGACGCCATCAGCCTCTAATGGAGCCACCTGCTACCCCGTCCGCTATCACCCAACCCGACACCCGACGCTAATTGGGTAGGTGGGGTGTTGATGTTCATACCTTCTTTGAGGCTGCGTGCTCGTGGGTGTGCTCCCGGCCGCCTCGCACGAAGCGCACTTTTGGCCACAACAGGACCCACCCATTGCAACAATCACCAAGCCGCCGAGCAGCAGACTGTTTATTTTTCCCTTTCTCCTTTTTCTATTTCTTTCATTTTCATTTAAATTTCTATTTGTTTATCATCTTATTTTATTTCCGTTAGTAGTAGCGCTCTTCCCTGGAAACACGCTGCTAATCGTGTTTCAGCAAGAGGCGCGTTTACATTAAGCTCGCCATCGCTATGCGTAGCCTAGCATTCTGCCAATGGGAATATTAGTAGTAGCGCTTTTTTTACAACAGGCGCTACTTGTAACGCCCTCGATGCGGCTATATCTCCCACGTGTCGAAGCACGACTTAGAGGCATAACCGCATTGAAAGCAATGTCGCAAGTGAGGTAATCTTCACACAACCCAAGTAATACATAAGGGAAAGAGATACATAGTTGGCTTACAATCGCCACTTCACACAATTACATGAATAAAGCATTACATCATCCAGATACAATCAAGGTCCGACTACGGAACCAAAATAAAAGAAGAACCTCAAATGCGACAAACGGTCCCCGATCGACCCCAAGCCGGGCTCCACTCGATCAACTAGGACGAAACAACACAAATGGCAAGATCCTCAAAGAGCTCCTCCTTGAGCTTGATTAAATCACCGCTTTCATTAACATAGGCACCGCAAACTGGTTTTGAAGTATCCGTGAGTCACGAGGACTCAGCAATCTCACACCCGCGAGATCAAGACTATTTAAGCTTATGGGTAAGGTAAAGGCATGAGGTGGAGCTGCAGCAGTTTACGACTAGCATATACGGAGGCTAACATACGCAAATGAGAGCGAGAAGAGAAGGCAAAGCACGATCGATAAAAGTATGATCAAGAAGTGATCCTATAGCAACCAAGTCCAAGCATAACTCCAACATCAGTGTTCACTTCCGGACTCACGAAAGAGACCATCACGGTAACACACACGGTTGATGTATTTTAAATAAGGTCAACTTCAGGTTTTCTACAACCGACATTAACAAATTCCCATCTACCACATAACATGGGCACGGCTCTCGAAAGTTTATACCCTGCAGGGTGTCCCAACTTAGCCCATGACAAGCTCTCGCGATCATCGAAGGAATAGACCTTCACCCGAGACACTCCGATCGGGCTCGGAATCCCGTACATCAAGACATTTCGACAATGGTAAAACAAGACCAGCAAAGCCTCCCGCCAGTGCCGACAATCCCGATAGGAGCTGCACATATCTCGCTCTCGGGGCACACCGGATGAGCAAGACGTCGGGTTGGCATAGACCTCGTTGCCAGGGGCGCCGGACATCGCTTCGGTTTGGACCAGCACTTAGACAAGCAATCGCCCGGGGGCTAAAATAAAGATGACCCTCGAGAGCGACTCCCAAGGGAAAAGGTAGGTGGTGGTGAGGCAAATGGTAAAAGTCAATGTTGGGCCTTGCTGGACAAGTTTTATTCAAAGCGAACTGTCGGGGGTCCCATAAATCACCCGACCGTAAGGGGCGCAAAATCCGGGAACATAACACCGGTATGACGGAAACTAGGGCGGCAAGAGTGGAACAAAACACTGCATAAGGCCGAGCCTTCCACCCTTTACCAAATATATAGATGCATTAATAATATAAGAGATATAGTGATATCCCAACAAGTAAACATGTTCCAACAAGGAACAACATCTCCATGTTCCAACAAGGAACAATCTTCATCTTCACCGCAACTAACAACGCTATAAGAGGGCCGAGCAAAGCGGTAACATAGCCAATCAACGGTTTGCTAGGAATGGTGTCAAAGGTTAGAGGTTTGACATGGCAATTTGGGAGGCTGACAAGCAAAAGGTAGGCATCGTAGCATTGGCATAGCAAAAGAGCGAGCAAACTAGCATAGCAAAGATAGTAGTGATTTCGAGGGTATGGTCATCTTGCCTGCAAGGTTCTCAGAGTCGTCGAAGGCTGGATCCTCGTAGGCGTTCTCAACAGGTACCTCGTTCACGTACTCGTCTCCCGGCTCTACCCAAAGCAAGAACACAAGCAACGGAACCACAATCAAACAAGGAACAATGCACAAGCAATATGATGCAATACATGACATGCTATGCGAGATGTGATATGCTATGCATATGCATGCTCCGGAAGGAAAATGATGAACCGGGCATCAACTTGGCAAACCAAGTATGCCGCTGGAAAGATGGGGTGATTTCGGTTGAAATCGATATAAAGATCACCGGAATCGGATGCACGGTTTGCAAATGACAAGCAAAACAAGAATGATGCAAATCTGCGTTTAACAGCCCGATGCTACTTAGCACGCAACACAAAACTATGCTACAGCACCCCAACATAAAAACAAAGCATATGGCAGCGAACTACAGGAGATGCTTAACAATAGAGGAACACTGAGCTACGGCTAAATCACATCATAACATGTTCAAACAAGCATGGAGAAAGTGCTCAAAATATCAGGTTCACAGACTTAGTGAAAATACTAACATACCAGGAATTAACATCAGGAAGGCATGTTTAGAGCAAGCAAACAACATGCTACAGGAACTTATAATAGCAAAGCAAGGCATGACATGATTCTACTCAAAGCATATTTCAATAGTCCCTTACTGACCATAAGCCAAAAAGGACCTTAAGAAATGATGGCACCCATGTAAACATAGCAAGTATTATTACAGATTTCAGACTTAGTGAAAATATCAGGACATGGCAAAAACAGATTCAACATGGCATGTTCGTGAGCTCGAACCACTCACTACAGAGCAATACATGGCATGGCAAGGCAACCAACAGTAAGAAGGCATGATTATGAAGCTAAGCATGGCAAGAGCAAGGTCATAGCATTCACGGATCAACTACAACGACCTCGTGAAAATTGAATCTCATGCAAACAATCTGTCAGGAAACATTTTCAAGCAACTTTGGAGCAAGAAATGAACATGTTCCAGCAGGCTAAAATTGCAAACAAGGGCATGAATGGATAGAGCAAGACATGTATATCAAATCATGTTTATAGAGCATCTCCAGATTATGCATAGAATGATTAGTAGAAGCATGTTAACATGGCATCAAAATATAACAGAATCTGTCTAGCAAAACAACAACAGCAACTACCCTACTTTACAAGCTCAATGCACTCACTACAAGCATCACAAAAATACAAGGTCAACACCTCTGGAAAGATGGCATGGCCTAGTCCAACATTCATGTAGAGCTCACACTCATAGGATGCACACATAAATCATGGCAAAAATGACAAAAGAGCTCGAACTGATAAGATTCTGCAACTAACGATCTGAAGTTATCTTCCAACAGCATTTCGGGCGTCAAGATGAGCTCAAATGCAAATGATGGAATGGAATGAAATGATGTACTCGTCGAGACGAACATTTTGACATATTATACGCGCAAAACGGAGCTACGAGTGCAGAGATGTGACACGACGAAAATGCATGAAAATTAATGGAATTCTGGGACTTAGGAGAATTTCGGGGGAAACAACTGCAAGACGGATTTCGATGCTCGACGCGGATCTCGCCGGAGTTGGAGGAGAGATGGCCGGAGACGGACGAGGGAGAGGCCGGGAGGAGGGGGAGTCGCCGGATCTGGCCGGCCCCTCGCCGGATCCGCAAGACCGGAGGCCGGCATGGCCGGAGAGGGCGCGGAGGAGGCGGCTGGCGGCGGCTGGCTCGGCGGTGAGTGGCGGCGCTGCTCGCGCTCGCACGGGCGCTGGGCGCTGCTGGGAGGCGGGCACCGGCGAAGCGCGGAGTTTTGGCCATGCGCCCATGGGCGGCGGCGGCGTCGTCGGCCGGCGAAGAAGAGGCGACGACGACGCATGGCGCGGGCGAGCCAGCGGCGCAATGGGCGGCGAGGTTGGCGGCGGAGCTTCGCTGGCGAGCGGCGCGGTGGAGCGGGACGGAGGAGGCGGCGGCGTTGCGGGGTCGGGCTGCGGTTCGCCCGGCCCGGCGGGCGGATCTGGCCCAGCGGCCGGGCGGCGGCTGGGCGCAGGGAGGTGAGGTGGCGGCTCGTGAGTGGAGGAGGGGGCGGCGGCGCTGACGTGTCGCGACCCGATTGGTCGGGGCGACGTGGCGGCGGGGGTGGACACGTCCGGGCGGGTCGGACGTGTCCGGCGAGCGCGGGGACGAATTTTAGGGTATGACCTGCGGGAATTCGGGGGAGGGTCTATATATAGAGGTAGAGGGAGCTAGGAGTGTCCAAATGAGGTGCGGTTTTCGGCCACGCGATCGTGATCGAACGACCGAGAGCATGGAGAGGAGTTTGGTGGGTTTTGGGCCAGTTTGGAAGGGGTGTTGGGCTGCAACAAAAGAGGCTTTACGGTTACCCGGTTAACCGTTGGAGTACCAAACGAGCTCCAAATGGCACGAAACTTGACAGGCGGTCTACCGGTGCTATACCAAGGCCGCTTGGAAAACCTCGGGCCATTCCGAGAAAGTTTAATACCCGCACACAACAGGAGAGAAGAAGGGGACGTCGGAGGACATAGGAGCGCCGGATTGCAAAACGGACAACGGGGAAAATGCTCGGATGCATGAGACGAACATGTATGCAAAATGAGATGCACATGATGACATGATAAAATGCAAATGATGACATGGCAAATGCAACACGCAAGCAAATGACATGGCAACGACGGCGAATAACTGGCAGACATCTGGCGCATCGGATCCTGGGGCGTTACAACACTCCACCACTACGAGAGGATTTCGTCCCGAGATCTAGGATGGCACCGGAGGGAAAATGGAAGAGAAGAGGTAAATCTAAGTTGCTTCTTTGACGAACGAGTGAAACCACGAACCTTGAGAGGTTGAACACATTGAAAGAAACAAAATAACGGAGATGACCAAGATTGCAAACAATCCGTTAGAAAAGATGAACAAGGAGTATTACGAGAATTAAGAGGTTTAGTGATAAGATAGATATTGAAACCACTCCGGTTAAAACTAGATAGAGGAGGAATAAGATTGATATAATTTGGGCAGCACTCCGGTTGAAAAGAGAAGAAAACTTGATAAGATTAAAAGATATTGAAGAGATGATACAACACTCCGGTTAAATGGATAAGCAAGAAAAGAAAACGACCCTCACAATCGATGATGATGAGTGAAGAGAGCAACATCATAATTCCTCCGGAAGAAACAATAGAAGATAGATCATTGGGATAACAGAATGAAGAAGAAAATGCCAACATCTGTCACCAATGGAAACAAATGATTGGATTGATATCAACAAGGAGACGAGAAAGCTATAACACCGGGAGGATAAGAAGAACTTGAGTCATTTATAAGTACCATAATGAAATCTATACCAAGATAACTCCAACGAAGAGACTGATGGATTTAAAATACCTCATTCTTGACAACAATATGAATCAAGAAACATGAACTCAAATTATCAAGAATGACATAATACCACCTCCAGAAGATAAGGTAGAAAGAATTGCACTTCGAAATGCACGATAAGGAATGCTTGAGCTCCTCAAAACAAAACATGTGTTGAGCACCATGTTTATTTTAGAGTATAGCTTGAAGGATCATAGCTTCAAGAGAAATCTTGAAGAGCAATTGAAGAATGAAGAGACTCCTTGGTGAACCACCATGTAGAGCCTCCATGAAGAACTCCGGTAAACAAAAGGAATGAAAAGAAAGAGAAATTGAAAACACAAGGTGAAGCCTCGCAATGATTTAGATGGAGCTCCGTGATGATGAAAGCTTGGAACTCCGGGAAAAGAAAAGATAAAACAAATGAAACCGAGAATTTATTCATCATGAACAATCTCCGGAAGAAAAGAATTGAATCACCTCGAGGAAATAAGAATAAGATTTATTATATGCTTATGCTTCATCAAATTAAATTGATGACAAGCAGGAATTGGCATACTACTTATTCTCGTAGAAAGGATTAAAATAGATATGGCGCAAGCTTGAGAATGTATTGATGGAACCACCGGTAGGATTGGAAAGAACGAATGAATTAAATGATAACGAAAGAGGTGAAATATTGAACGAACCACCGTGAGAATTGAAAAAGAGAGTAGCAAGGGCACAATTCACCGGGAAGAATTTGAAAACGAATGAAGATACTTGAGGGGATTTAGATACCTGAGAACGAAGAGATCATGAACTGATTAGAGGATATTTGAACGATCCACCGGTAAGATTTGGCGAATGATGGCTACACGCTAAGAATAAAGAATTATGGCATGATGGACTTCGGAGGGAAGAAAATTGGAAACAACTCATGAAATACTCCGGATGGTAAGAAAAGAATTCTCACAATTGAAAACAATTATGAGAGGATGGCAACAAGCTAGTACCATGAATCTTGAAGAGAATAGAACAAGATTAAAGAGAAACTCTTCTTCGGTCTTCAAATGATGAGAATGACAACGAGAAACACCACCAAGAATTATTGAGGCACACCGGAAGAATCAAAAGCGAGGAGGTTAAGCCAACTATGAAAAGAATTTGAAAGATCTTGGAGAAGGCATGTGACTGATGAAATTCATTCTTACGTCACACTTGAAAAGAATTATGAATGCTCCGGGGAAATTAGAAGAGTCAGGTAAGATCCTGGGAAAAGACCTGTGGGTTAGGGCCCACTCAAAAGAAAACACCGTTGGAATGATTTAAAAGAGATGTTGCACCGGTTGAATTAAATGACTTGAATGAGATACCAATCTCGAAAGAGCTTGAACGAATGCAGAATGGAAACACGAATCCTCGAGATATCTTCAGCACTCCGGAATAACAAATATTGAGAAGTAGAATGATAGTGAGGTGCACCGGTATGAGAAGACATTAAAATGAGGAAAAAGGAATATGATGAATATCGAAAGCTTGAATTGGATCCACCAGAGAAGAAAAAGAACGAAGGATGATGAACTTGAGACTGTTGAGCATCTTCATGGGAAAACACCGGATAAGAACAATGATTGAAAAGAATGAAGAGACTTCACATGAATAAATGGATACTTGATTAAAATAAATGAGTCCTTGAAGAAAAGGGTGGGAGGGTGGGAAAAACAAAGACAACTTGGGACGGATGAAACAAACACCGTTGAGAAAACTTAGAATTGATCTTGCGGATGGGAAAATGATGGGATCCACTTGAAGAGAAAACACGCCGGTTGAAAAGGATTGACATGACAACCTCAATGATCAAAAGGACAGATTCACATAGGAATATGAGAACACCATTTCGGAAAGGTATGGAATCAACACTTGATATCGAAGCAACTCGAATACCACAACTCAAAACAAAAACAAAGGATGGCTTGCGAATAAGCGGAACAAACATATGATAGAGATTTCGTCCAGTTTTTAGTGGTGGGGCCTACACGGGCTCAATCGTGACAGCACCATCATGTACAAGGCAAAGGCACATGACATACGAAGCGTCCCAGTCGGCATAGCCAAGGACTCTTTAAGACACAACGAGACCATCAGAAAATCAACCGTGAATAGGCGGACCACTAGACGTCGAACCCCAATTTCATATCATACATCCGTCGAAAAGATATCCTAAGAGCTACTTGAATTCCCACCTATGAAACTCCCAAACTTTCGGTTATGCAATCGGTGTTGGGGATACAGGGAGCAATAATATCTCACACAAACTAACAATCCCTACATCCAAATTGTATCCATCCGTCAACACATAACCAAGAAACCTTCGAAATCGTCTACCTCAACCTTCAAAAGCATCCGTTATACAAGTCATGGCAATACTCCGTACTCACCTCAAGATCTTTGGGTTAGCGGGATTATCTCACCAACAACGCATAAAAGAGATTTTCGATGTCGGCGCATTAAACTCGGTATTCCGAATCGCAACGATAAAATTATGACGACAACACCTCGGAGCTCAACTCCCGGGACACCGCCACAACCCCTAAATGTCAGGAGGCAACCAAGACAATGTTCTCGTCATAAGAATATCAGAACGATTCCAAGATACCCGCGTGATCCTAAAAAAAAATTTAGTGAAATTTAAGAAGAGAAGAGTCAAAACTCTACGTCAGGATACCTCACCAGAAGGTCGAAGGGACCGGGAGTAAAAAGAATTCTAACTCTCCGATATATATAATCCTAAATGACTCAAAACATTTTTCTAGACACAACTCGCCGCTAAAAGCGATCAAGCGGTGGGGGCTCCTAAGGTCGGGATGGCTCGATACCAACTTAGCGCCCTCGATGCGGCTATATCTCCCACGTGTCGAAGCACGACTTAGAGGCATAACCGCATTGAAAGCAATGTCGCAAGTGAGGTAATCTTCACACAACCCAAGTAATACATAAGGGAAAGAGATACATAGTTGGCTTACAATCGCCACTTCACACAATTACATGAATAAAGCATTACATCATCCAGATACAATCAAGGTCCGACTACGGAACCAAAATAAAAGAAGAACCTCAAATGCGACAAACGGTCCCCGATCGACCCCAACTGGGCTCCACTACTGATCAACTAGGACGAAACAACACAAATGGCAAGATCCTCAAAGAGCTCCTCCTTGAGCTTGATTGCGTCACCTGCTCGGTAACATAGGCACCTGCAAACTGGTTTTGGAAGTATCTGGTGAGTCACGAGGACTCAGCAATCTCACACCCGCGAGATCAAGACTATTTAAGCTTATGGGTAAGGTAAAGGCATGAGGTGGAGCTGCAGCAAGCGACTAGCATATACGGAGGCTAACATACGCAAATGAGAGCGAGAAGAGAAGGCAAAGCACGATCGATAAAAGTATGATCAAGAAGTGATCCTATAGCAACCTGCGTCAAGCATAACTCCAACATCAGTGTTCACTTCCCGGACTCACGGGAAAGAGACCATCACGGTAACACACACGGTTGATGTATTTTAAATAAGGTCAACTTCAGGTTTTCTACAACCGGACATTAACAAATTCCCATCTACCACATAACCGCAGGCACGGCTCTCGAAAGTTTATACCTGCAGGGTGTCCCAACTTAGCCCATGACAAGCTCTCGCGATCATCGAAGAATAGACCTTCACCGAGACACTCCGATCAGGCTCGGAATCCCAGACATCAAGACATTTCGACAATGGTAAAACAAGACCAGCAAAGCCTCCCATTGTGCCGACAATCCCGATAGGAGCTGCACATATCTCGTTCTCGTGGCACACCGGATGAGCAAGACGTCGGGTTGGCATAGACCCTGGTTGCCTGTGGGGCGCGGACATCGCTTCGGTTTGGACCAGACTTAGACAAGCACCGCCCGGGGCTAAAATAAAGATGACCCTCGAGAGAGCGACTCCCAAGGAAAAGGTAGGTGGTGGTGAGGCAAATGGTAAAAGTCAATGTTGGGCCTTCTGGACAAGTTTTATTCAAAGCGAACTGTCGGGGGTCCCATAAATCACCCGACCGCGTAAGGGACGCAAAATCCGGGAACATAACACCGTATGACGGAAACTAGGCGGCAAGAGTGGAACAAAACACTGGGCATAAGGCCGAGCCTTCCACCCTTTACCAAATATATAGATGCATTAATAATATAAGAGATATAGTGATATCCCAACAAGTAAACATGTTCCAACAAGGAACAACATCTCCATGTTCCAACAAGGAACAATCTTCATCTTCACCGCAACTAACAACGCTATAAGAGGGCCGAGCAAAGCGGTAACATAGCCAATCAACGGTTTGCTAGGAATGGTGTCAAAGGTTAGAGGTTTGACATGGCAATTTGGGAGGCTGACAAGCAAAAGGTAGGCATCGTAGCATTGGCATAGCAAAAGAGCGAGCAAACTAGCATAGCAAAGATAGTAGTGATTTCGAGGGTATGGTCATCTTGCCTGCAAGGTTCTCAGAGTCGTCGAAGGCTGGATCCTCGTGGCGTTCTCAACAGGTACCTCGCTCACGTACTCGTCTCGGCTCTACCCAAAGCAAGAACACAAGCAACGGAACCACAATCAAACAAGGAACAATGCACAAGCAATATGATGCAATACATGACATGCTATGCGAGATGTGATATGCTATGCATATGCATGCTCCGGAAGGAAAATGATGAACCGGGCATCAACTTGGCAAACCAAGTATGCCGCTGAAAGATGGGGTGATTTCGGTTGAAATCGATATAAAGATCACCGAATCGGATGCACGGTTTGCAAATGACAAGCAAAACAAGAATGATGCAAATCTGCTTTAACAGCCCGATGCTACTTAGCACGCAACACAAAACTATGCTACAGCACCCCAACATAAAAACAAAGCATATGGCAGCGAACTACAGGAGATGCTTAACAATAGAGGAACACTGAGCTACGGCTAAATCACATCATAACATGTTCAAACAAGCATGGAGAAAGTGCTCAAAATATCAGGTTCACAGACTTAGTGAAAATACTAACATACCAGGAATTAACATCAGGAAGGCATGTTTAGAGCAAGCAAACAACATGCTACAGGAACTTATAATAGCAAAGCAAGGCATGACATGATTCTACTCAAAGCATATTTCAATAGTCCCTTACTGACCATAAGCCAAAAGGACCTTAAGAAATGATGGCACCCATGTAAACATAGCAAGTATTATTACAGATTTCAGACTTAGTGAAAATATCAGGACATGGCAAAAACAGATTCAACATGGCATGTTCGTGAGCTCGAACCACTCACTACAGAGCAATACATGGCATGGCAAGGCAACCAACAGTAAGAAGGCATGATTATGAAGCTAAGCATGGCAAGAGCAAGGTCATAGCATTCACGGATCAACTACAACGACCTCGTGAAAATTGAATCTCATGCAAACAATCTGTCAGGAAACATTTTCAAGCAACTTTGGAGCAAGAAATGAACATGTTCCAGCAGGCTAAAATTGCAAACAAGGGCATGAATGGATAGAGCAAGACATGTATATCAAATCATGTTTATAGAGCATCTCCAGATTATGCATAGAATGATTAGTAGAAGCATGTTAACATGGCATCAAAATATAACAGAATCTGTCTAGCAAAACAACAACAGCAACTACCCTACTTTACAAGCTCAATGCACTCACTACAAGCATCACAAAAATACAAGGTCAACACCTCTGGAAAGATGGCATGGCCTAGTCCAACATTCATGTAGAGCTCACACTCATAGGATGCACACATAAATCATGGCAAAAATGACAAAAGAGCTCGAACTGATAAGATTCTGCAACTAACGATCTGAAGCTATCTTCCAACAGCATTTCGGGCGTCAAGATGAGCTCAAATGCAAATGATGGAATGGAATGAAATGATTTACTCGTCGAGGCGAACATTTTGACATATTATACGCGCAAAACGGAGCTACGAGTGCAGAGATGTGACACGACGAAAATGCATGAAAATTAATGGAATTCGGGACTTAGGAGAATTTCGGGGGAAACAACTCGCAGACGGATTTCGATGCTCGACGCGGATCTCGCCGGAGTTGGAGGAGAGATGGCGGAGACGGACGAGGGAGAGGCCGGAGGAGGGGAGTCGCCGGATCTGCCGGCCCTCGCGGATCCCAAGACCGGGGCCGGCATGGCTGAGAGAGGCGCGGGAGGAGGCGGCTGGCGGGGCGGCCAAGCGGTGAGCGAGCGCGAGCGGCGCCCAACACGGGCGCTGGGCGCTGCCGGGAGGCGGGCACCGGCGAAGCGCGAGCTTCAGGCGCCCATGCGGGCGGCGGCGTCGTTCCGGTGGGCGCGAGGCGACGACGGCGGCGCGCGGCGAGGCAGGCGCGCAGCGGCGGCGAGGCGGCGGCGCGGCTTCGGGCGAAGCGGCGCGGGGAGCGGGACGGAGGAGGCGGCGGCGGTTGCGGGCTGGCAGCAGCCAGTCGTTCGCCCGGCATGGCGGATCTGGGCCCAGCGGCCGGCGCGCGGCTGGGCGCAGGGAGGTGAGGTGGCGGCTCGTGAGTGGAGGAGGGGGCGGCGGCGCTGACGTGTCGCGACCCGATTGGTCGGGCGACGTGGCGGCGAGGTGGACACGTCCGGCGGTCGGACGTGTCCGGCGAGCGGACGAATTTTAGGGTATGACTGCGGAATTGGGGAGGTCTATATAGAGGTAGAGGGAGCTAGGAGTGTCCAAATGAGGTGCGGTTTTCGGCCACGCGATCGTGATCGAACGACCGAGAGCATGGAGAGGAGTTTGGTGGGTTTTGGGCCAGTTTGGAAGGGGTGTTGGGCTGCAACAAAAGAGGCTTTACGGTTACCCGGTTAACCGTTGGAGTACCAAACGAGCTCCAAATGGCACGAAACTTGACAGCGGTTCTACGGTGCTATACCAAGGTCGCTGGCAAACCTCGGCCATTCCGAGAAAGTTTAATACCCGCACACAACAGAGAGAAGAAGGGGCGTCGGAGGACATAGGAGCGCCGGATTGCAAAAGCGGACAACGGGGAAAATGCTCGGATGCATGAGACGAACATGTATGCAAAATGAGATGCACATGATGACATGATAAAATGCAAATGATGACATGGCAAATGCAACACGCAAGCAAATGACATGGCAACGACGGCGAATAAGCGCGCGGACATCCGCGCGCCGGATCTGAGGCGTTACACTACTGCTAAGTTTGTGTCTATAGCGCGGTTTTTAATAGCTCGCTACTACTATATAGCACTAGCGCAGTTTTTTGAACCGCGCTGCTGCTAAGATTCTGTGTATAGCCTTTTCCCTAGTAGTGAACGTACCGATTGACAAAGGGAATTGTATACGGGATTGATTGAATCCTCGACATCCTGGTTCATCCGATGAGATCATCGAGGAGCATGTGGGAGCCAACATGGGTATCCAGATCCCGCTGTTGGTTATTGACCAAGAGGCGTCTCGGTCATGTTCAAGATGTCTCCGAACCCGTAGGGTCTACACATAAGGTTCGGTGGCGCTAGGGTTGAGGAGATATTAGTATGCAATAACCGAAAGTTTTTTGGAGACCCGGATGAGATCCCGGACGTCACAAGGAGTTCCGGAATGGTCCGGAGGTAAAGATTCATATACAGGAAGTCAAGTTTCGGCCATCGGGAAAGTTTCGGGGTCACCGGTATTGTACCGGGACCACCAGAAGGGTCCCGGGGGTCCACCTATCTCGGAGGTCCCCATGGGATGAAGTGGGGAGGGGAACCAGCCCCTGGTGGGCTGGTGCGCCACCCTAGGGCCTCCCCCTGCGCCTAGGGCAGGAAACCCTAGAGGTGGGGGCGCCCCCCTTGGCTTGGGGGGCAAGCCACCCCCTTGGCCGCTGCCCCCCCCCCCTTGGAGATCCCATCTCCTAGGGCCGGCGCCCCCCAGGGGGCCTATATAAAGAGGGGGGAGGGAGGGCAGCCACACCCCAAGTCTCTGGCGCCTCCCTCTCCCCTGCAACACCTCTCCCTCTCGCAAGTGCTTGGCAAAGCCCTGCCGAGATCGCTGCTGCATCCACCACCACGCCATCGTGCTGCTGGATCTTCATCAACCTCTCCTTCCCCCTTGGTGGATCAAGAAGGAGGAAACGTCTTCCCAACCGTACGTGTGTTGAACGCGGAGGTGCCGTCCGTTCGGCGCTAGGATCTCCGGTGATTTGGATCACGACGAGTACGACTCCCTCAACCCCGTTCTCTTGAACGCTTCTGCACGCGGTCTACAAGGGTATGTAGATGCACTCCTCTCTCTCGTTGCTAGATGACTCCATAGATTGATCTTGGTGAAGCGTAGAAAATTTTATTTTCTGCAACATTCCCCAACAATTATGTATCAGGGAAAGAATTCACAAGGTGATTAAATATGAAGGACACTGTTGGATAATAATCCAACAATGGATCTGGCGATCCACAACGGAGCTGGTGTGAGTATCGGTACTCAATTAGAGGAGAAGGAATGTAAAGGCATCGAATTATAGAAACATCTGAATAATTCGATGCTTAAATGCAAAGAAATTATGATTTCCAGATTGGTGTATCAGAATCAGATGCTCTGATTAAAGATGAGTAAGTTTAATGGACTTAGAGGCACAACCGATCATAACTCGATTGGCCAAGAACCAACTCATACTTGGAATGGCGTCTGAGCCGGAAGAAAAAATTGTAGGTATCAACTGTTGATTGAGTGTGTCCGCACACCTGATGAATCAATAGGGTCAGAATGACAATGACAAAGGATGTCAACGAAGATTACCAGTCATATGATTAACCATAACGCGGGAAGGCAAGAACTTTAGTAGCAAGAGGCGGCTGAGGTTTTTTTGAAGATCGATTAGCCTTTCAAAGAATTTGTGAAACATACGAACAACTGGGGATGAAAGGATACTCGGTAAGTGCAAGGAATTATCCGTACGGGTATTCATGTGGCAAGGAACTGCAAGGCAGTGGCACAAAGGATTCTCGAAACAATAGAGAGAATTTCAAGGTATCTGGTAGTAACAAGATCAATGGGGAGTGATAGTATGAATGGAAAGTGTACGTAGTTAATCATAGGGACTTATCGGTGGTAGGGAATTGCAAAGGCGATGAGCACAAAGGTCTCGGGAAAACATCGAAGAGTATGTTCGGAATCTTCTAGTGAAGCAGGCGATCATCCGGAATGAAGGGGCTCTCTAGAAGGAAGTAGTTACGAGAACCTAGAGTTAGAGTTAGCAAAATCATTTAACCTGAATAAAAGGGAGATCAGAATCCTAGGTAAGGACGAGGAATAAAAGATCCTAATACCACCCATTTGTGATGTGGGCCCGTAAGCCACATAACAATGTTAGTAAAAGTTTTCCAAGGACTAGACTCAATTTCGTCCAAGGAGTTGGAAGGGGGATTCCTACAGGCAGTCTGCTCTGATACCAACTTGTGAGCCCCCGATTCAATCGTACACTAATCATACACGCAAATGTGTACAATCAAGATCAGGGACTCACGAGAAGATATCACAACACAACTCTAGAAACAAATTAAAATAATACAAGCTTTATATTACAAGCCAGGGGCCTCGAGGGCTCGAATACAGAAGCTCGAATACAACGAGTCAGCGGAAGCAACAATATCTGAGTACAAACACAAGTTAAACAAGTTTTCCTTAAGAAGGCTAGCACAAAAATATCAATGATCGAAAAGGCAAGGTCTCCTGCATGGGAGCCTCCTAACTACTCCTAGTCGTCGGCGTCCATCACGTAGTAGTAGGAACCCTCGGGGTAGTAGTAGTCGTCGGCGGTGGCGTCTAGATCCTGGGCTCCACCATCTGGTTGCAGCATCCGAGAAGAAAGGAAAGAGGTGGAAAAAGGGGAGCAAAGCAACCATGAGTACTCATCCAAAGTACTCGCAAGCAAGGATCTAAACTGCATATGCATCAGTATCAATGAAATGGGTAGTATCTGTGGACTAAACTGCAGAATGCCAGAATAGAGGGAAAGCCTAACCTATCGAAGACTAGCATCTTCTTGAAGCCACCATCTTGCAGCATTTAGAAGAGTACAGAATAGCATATTATATTTCACAAGTATGTTGTAACATTAGCACCCAGAGATCCTTTCTCGACTCCCTGCGAGAAAGCAAATCCCGGATCCACATATCCATAACATGCCTCAGCATTCAGTATCCAGTTCTAGTTGTATCGATCGGGATACAACTCTGAGCGTCCGTTACCAGGGATACAGCTATTCGAATATATCAATCTTCCCTGCAGGGGTGCACAAACTTACCCAACACGCTCAATCAACTCCCGCCGGACGGCCTCGGCCGATCAACATGTCGTAGTCCTACCTAGGCTCATCAGAGAGGTCACACGCCGACCTACATCCTAAATGCGAAGGGGTCATGGGCCAATCGTCCTTTGCAATCCTGCGCGTTGCGAGGATGGCCGGGATCAGTCCTGGCTACCTCCTTATAAAGGCAGGTGCTTACGCGGACCACCCGGGCGCGTGCCGCTCAACTGTGGCATCTGATGAGCTTTCGGGAGAAACGAACGACGTAGAGTGCCCATACTTATTCCCGCGTGGTGGTTAGTGCAAAAAAGGCCAGAGGCCTACTCGGATCAAATATCTAAATCATTAGTGTCTTGGTAGCGTGCAGTAACAATCAATGATTCGCGATATGTGGTCCCGTCTCTCATGGACTTGTGACAAGGGCTAAGAATGCTCGGCCGCGTCGTGTTGAAAACTTGCGGGTATCCTCTATATCAACCCGACTTCACATCACTCCGGGTACCCCCTCGGGGCCGACCCGATGTCATCATGGTTCTGTGGTAAGTCAAACTAATCGTGTGTTCGAAACAGCAAGGGGGATGTAACCGTCAAGGTGGACTTGGAGGAATCACCCTTGATGATCCACACTTGAGGGGTTGCACGACAGAGTCGTTATCGGGAGTGGTGAAGGAGGAATCACCCTCGATGACCATAACCGAATAGCTACACTACAGGGTTAACATCAGAAGTGCTGACGAGGTATCACCCATGACACTAGATAATAACTCTACAGAGTCGTACAACTAAGGGGGTGATGTGTGGTGTCGGGGGCCTGGACGTTGATCACGTTGATCGAGTCATCAGCAGGACATCTGGGACAAGGTAGGGGGTCACTGATGGATCTCAAACCAACCTATACTAAGCAGTTTAGAATAAGCATGTAAGGTATGAAAGAAGGTAACAAAAATAGGCTATGCATCAGAGTAGGATCATACAAGAAGCAGTAGCATTTCTAATGCAAGCATAAAAGAGAAGGGAACGGGCGATATCGGAATGATCAATGGGGGTTTGCTTGCCTGGAAGCTCTGCGACATAGGAACGATCGTCGGTGACGTAGTCGATCACAGGGGCAACATTGGTCTCGGGGTCTACCGGAGAGAAGAAGGGGGAAAACAATAAATATAAAGAAAACAAAGCATCACAATGAAAGACTTAGCAATACGTCGTGCTAGGGGTGACATATCGCTGTGCTACAAGTTGCAAACAGAAAGGGAAAACATCCGGAGAGGTTTTCCCGACGTTTGGTATTTTCCGGACAGACAAAAGAGAGGGGATGGTTCCATGTTCAACATGCTAGGGGCATGTGACAGATGAACAGACCAATTTGGATCGGAGTCCGTGTTCCCCCAGGATAAGTGCTGCAAGACGAATCCATGGCGTGTCCGACCCAAATTTCAGAGGGACTTGTCTGCCATTAGAAGGAGCCCTCGACCGGAATCTCCATTAAATCGCATCATATCGCAACTTCTGAAGAGTCGTCCAGGATCGCCTCAGCCGAGTTCACCGGAAGAAAATCCGCAGCCCAAGCGTACTACACCTGAGCCGGAAGAACATCCCCTGCCGAACATGCTACCCAAGAGGTATGTACTAGCTTTTGCCAAATTATTCTGTAAAATTTTCATCTACAATCATAAAAAGTAATGTTCTTCTTGGTCTGGTCAGAAAGTACTGCACCTTTTTTCTGCAATCTTTGTATTTGTTCTGCTTGAAAAAATCTAGGACTGATCTGTCTGCCATTGTTCAGATCACATCTTCCTTTGCTAGAACACGTGAGCTGATTCCAACTTTGGCCTCAAGTTGCTCCCGTCAATGACAAGTGTAGTTTTATGGGGTTCACAATTGACTTTTTCAACTATAATACAATATTCAGTGCATGAGACAAATAACTCATGTTGGATCGACACCTCCATATCAGATAGCTATATTCAGCGCAAGTTATTGATGTATTTCTTCAACTACCTCTCATTTACTGCATGTTGATTTTCTCATGAACTGCTTGCTGCAAATATAGGGAGGAGTGGGAGTGCGGTGTTCATGAAATTGAGTATCTCTGAAGAATTTGGTTTGACACTTATTTTCCTCAACCTGTTATTCTCCAACTAACTTACAACAAGCAGATTTCTCTTTTTTGTTTCTCTAAAATGAAACAATATATGAACTTCAAACTTTGCAGATCGAACGAACATTAGAACATCAATGTGTGAAAAAACTTTCAGATTTTTTAGTCTGATATAAATATAAAAAATGAGATTTTGTTTGAATAAAATTATTATTTTAAGCACTTAAAATGCATGAAAAAATCTGAAAGTTTTTTTCCCAGATTGTAGTTAGAATGTATTGTTGTTTTGCAAAATTTGAAGTTTATATGTTGCGTCGTTTGTGAGAAACAAAAAAGACAAATGCGTCTGCACGGATCGCGATGCAGAAATGGATGGCAAAGATAAGGGGTACCGTGTAGCCTGAGCTACAGAAAACTACACTCTTTAATCATTTCTATTGCAGCTAAGTGTTCAAGTGCAATCTCTAGCCAAGTTCGCTTTGTTGTTGTGTTGAATTTTGAGGAAAGGCGGCCAAGCAGCTCGTGGCATCTGTGTCACACCTGCTCCGCCGCTGCCTTGACCCGCCGATAACGTCGCCGGTTGAGCCGCAAGGGTGCAAGATCATCGTGGGGCCCATTGCATGGGCTCCGAGTATGCTTGATTGCCATGTTGGAGGCGAAGGTGCTAGCTTGGTGGCGTGTTTGCATTTGTGGATGCATGAATAATTGTCAAGGAGGCCGAAGCCAGCGCTATTATAGTTGGACTGAAGGAATTGTATAACGTATTCTGAGGCTCCTTGGTGGTGGAGATCGACTACGCAGTGGGGAAATGAACTAGGGGCTGATTCTGTAAGCAGATCATTGTCCTACCCAATTATTGTTGATATTAAATCTACGCTGAGTAATTTTTAGGCATTATCACACCAGAACTGTCAAGAGGGACAAACAATGGGCTGGCTCATGAACTAGCCAATGATGCTAAAGCTCATGGAGACCTTGCGGTTGCGTATGGTGTCCCGGACCAACTCCATGATCAGCTCTGGAAGGAAAACAATGCAGGCTTGACGTCGGCCTAAGTTGTAATCCTCAAAAAAGATATTGCTTGCAGATAGGTTATACATAAACATGCACGATGTAGGTATGTTAATTTTAATTTTGAATATTGAGATCTATTCAGATGCTTTCCTTACTCTTATGGCTAAAAAAATCCAGCAGACAATGACTGAAATTTGTTAGTTTTACTCAACTTGCTACTGCTTGATCAGTACTCAATCAGGCTGAGGATGACCATGATAGCTAGTGTTGAGTAGGTATATGCATTGAATTTTCCGTTGTGCCAAAACTAACACATTAGAATCTTCCAATTTGGTGCTACCATATTTCAAAGTAAATACACTATGATGCAAAGGAATCTTATTATGTAGCCATATGTAATCTCAGTTTGTCTCGCTTCTGGGAGCATCGGTCGCCGGTGTCGCTGAGAGAGTCTTTGATTCCTGATGGATCAGGGATCGACGACGCAGAGGGATCGGAGATTGCAGGTTCGAGGTCGCCATCGGGATCGGTGGCCCCAGAGTTTGTCGGCAGCAAGCCTGTGTTGACGCCAGCCGGTTTGAGGATGGCCCGGCCACCGCGTATGGGGGCTTGGCGAGGACCCCTGCCGCCGCGCCGGGTGACGCCGCCACCGGTGCTGGGGCAGTTCTTGGACGCGGCCAGGCGGAGCCCCACCTCGGCAAATCGGCAGTGTACGCCGGCGACGGAAACTTCGCCGGGATCTGAGGTCGTTCGGGAGCCGGGTTCGGGGCCGAGATCACCGGGAATTCAAACTCATGTGGCCTCGGGCTTTGGGCCCATGCATGCAACGACGGAGATGTGCCAGGCAGTGTTTTCCTGGGCCTTTCTGAAGCCGCGTATGCGGGCGATCTGGGCAGGTTTCCCTAATCAGCAGACCGCGATCACAGCAACTCCATCGCTCAATTCATCGTCGCCCTCGTCCGTCGCCGAACCTCTGCACACCGCACTGTCGCCGACTCCAACTCCGGCTCCATCCCCAAGCGCCGGGGTCGTTGCCCGCTCCTACGCGGCGGTCGCGGCGACACTTCAGTGCCCCATGGCGGGCGTTCCTCCGACGGCGCGTGGCGCCGTAGCCTCGGGAGGGCCAAGCCCTTGTGCCCCTCCGATCGTGGGGCCGACTCCCGCTCCTTCGCGTCCTTCGACTCAGGCGCCGGGATACTCCGGTCCTCCACATCAGGAGGGGGTCCGGCGCCAGTCTACAGCTATGGCCCACCACTGCAGCAGCCCCCTGGATATGGCCAGGGAGGGCAGTACGCCTTGACGTACGGTACGGTCCTCATCGGAGGGCAACCGTCCATGTACGGGGTTCCGCCACCCGGGGTATCCGCCCCTCCGCTATTCCATCCTGGTGGGGTTGTGGCTCAGCCGGCTCAAAAACGCAAAAAAAAGAAGCCGCCTCAGCAGCAGCAACACCATGCGGGTGGAGATTTGCAACATGGTTTTCATCACCCCCCGCAGCATGTGCCAGTTCAACAACAATTTCAGCAGCAATCCGTACCGCAGCAGCACATGCAATCATATCAGCACGGGCAATATCAACAGGTTGTACAGAATACGCCACAACGGTCTGCTACTGTCGATGTCACACCGTTGGCTGCTCCAGTGTCTGATGTGCAGGTGGATACGGCGCCCAAGTACAAGGCTAAGAAAGGGGTACGTTGCTGGAAGTGTGCGGTTGATACGCATGCAGCGAAGGATTGCACTGTGCAACACTATTGTTATATTTGTGACAAAATTGCTCATCCAACGATACAGTGTCCGGTTCTCAAACTCCCTAAACCCAATGCTTTTGTTTCGGGAGTTGGTGCTGAGGAGACGTACTTTGTCCAGTTGCCTGATTGCGTGGTGAAAAATCACTTAGCACCAACACAGTCTCCGAGCGCCCGAGTTCAGGTTACCGGTTTAATGGTACCGTCTAGTATTGTTGAGAGCCAGATTGCCAGGAGATGACCGGTACATGATCAATGGAAGTGGGAGGCTATTCAACACGGGCATGATGCATACCTTGTTAGCTTTCCGTCTTTCGAGGACTTGGACAGGGTGGATGGTATACAGATGACCGTTCCGTCTGTTAATTCTCAGATGACCGTTACCGCATGGAGGTCTCAGGAGGTCCCACATAAGCTAGAGCTCCAGAAGATTTGGCTCCATGTCGAGGGGGTTCCCCATACAGTGCGCCATTTTTGGGGCTTATGGGCCGTGGGTACTTTGATGGGCAAGACCTTGGACGTGGATCTTATTAGCCTGCGTCGCCGTGGAGTTGTTCGTATTCTCGTGGGTATGACTAACTATCAGATTTTGTCAAAGGACAAGGACAACGCTGGGCCTTTTGTTGCTTCAGATGTGGTGATTAAGCTCAAGGGCTACACGTTCATGTTCAGGAGAGAGCCGGCAGGATACATTCCGGACCCTGACTTTGTCCCGTTCATTTGGAGACGCAAATGATGCTGGCGATGATAGCGGCGCTAAGGAGAAGGATGATGAGATGGACACTTCAGAACACACTGGAAATCCGTCGAACCATCCGTCGTCTAGTTTAGCCCCGAAGGATAACACTCATGTGACTCAAGTTCAACGCCACGAACTGTCGAGTGCTGGCTCTGGTGGTGCAACGAGAGGTGGTCCTGTGCTTTGGGCGGTCACTCCGTTTAACTCTTCGCCGCAGACGCCAAGAGGCATGGAGCTTGTCGCGAATCTTAGAGTCAACTCCACTTCGAGTAGTTCTCTCGAAAGATCGCCGCGGGATCATACATAGGAGTCATCCTCAACTCCTTCACCGTGCGCTTTGTTTGCATCGCAGCTTGCGCCGCATTCTCAGCCGGCATCATCGCAGTCCGCTGCCCTCCAGTCGGTGCAAGCCACCGGCGGCTCGGCGGGGCGCCCGGAATCTTCTTCAGTGCACCTACAACCTCCTGCGAAGGTGGCGTCGCAGCCGCCGCCGCTGACGCGGACGGCGGCAGCCAAGCCGGCTGTCTTCAAGCCGGTGCAGGCCGCTGGAGGCATAGCGGGACGTCCGGTCACGCCTGTGATGAGCCGGCAACCCATGGCTTCGATTGAGGCGGACAAGCAGGTAGCTCACGTCGAGCTAGACATGCATGCAGCTCACGTAGAGCTAGACATGCATGCTTCTAGTGGGCTTGGACGTGTAGGCATACCCCAGGGTGTGCAGCCATGCATAGTTGAACCTACGGCTGCTGTTCAGTCTCAGTCGGAGCCGGACGTGTCCACTGTTGCTCTTGGGTCTCAGGCAAAGCCGGACGTGGTCGCCTCACCCATGCCTGCAGTCAGGCCATCTTTGGCAGCGACGCCACGTGTACCGGCGGTCGAGATTGTCGGGGAGGGGGTTGCTACTCCACCCTCATCCCCTCCTCCGGCAGCAGTGCATGCGCGTCATCCTTCACCGGGGGTGACATCCACACGCCGAAGTGCTCGTCATGCGGTGGCCGATGATGGAAAGACGGACACCGACGAGGACTCTTTGACCAAGGCTATGCGGCGTAAAGCCGTGCAGAACCTTGACAGCCAAGGTACTTCGTCATCGCCCAAATCATTTTTATCTTTTTCTACTACATCCATTGTTGCTAAGTTAAATAATGTGGGTGTTAGTCTAGGAAATAATGACAATGATATTTCTGTTTCCGCAAACACTTTGAGACATTTGGAATATGACCGACTGAAGGTTACTCCACAAGTTTCTAGCAAATCTTTTATCTCACATCTAGATGAGGAGGAGCTGCATGCCACATCAGATGGTCAGCTACTCGCTCATGTAGTAGGGGAGGTTTCGGACATGGGTTTGTAGGAACCCGGGCTTAGTTCATTGATTGAGCTTACAGCTTCCGGTCGTAAATCCAAGTCTGATCGGTCGAAAAAAGGTCGTAAACCCTCTAAAAGGGCGAAATTTTCTAAATCTCCTATTGTTTCCTCATGAATGGCATGTTCTTTAATAGCAGAGGTCTTGGTGACTTGGCTAAACATCTATTCATTGCGGAATGTAATAGGGATTGCAATTTAGATTTTTTGGCTTTATCTAAAACGGGAAGACGTGATTTCTCAGTAAGTCTGCTTAACCGCCTTTCTGGTGGGATAGATTATAACTGGATTTCACGACCATCTCGAGGTCGTTCTGGGGGCATTTTACTCGGCATTAACACAGAGGCTATGGATGTTTTAGCTAGTTCGGAAGGCGAGTTTCATATTAAACTCCATATCCGAAACAAAGCTGACAACTTCACATGGACCCTCGTCGCCGTGTATGGGGCAGCCCAGGATGAACTCAAGGCCGTTTTTCACCGTGAACTGGTTAATCTAGCGAAAGATAATCCCTACCCCATTCTTATTGGTGGGGATTTTAATTTGCTACGATTTCCAAGTGAGAAAGCCGAGGTATGTTTGATAATCACTGGCCTTTCCTTTTCAACGCTGTCATAGACAGTCTAGATTTGCGAGAGGTTTCAATGATTGGAAGACAGTTCACTTGGGCGAACAGTCTTCCGGAGCTGACATATGAGAAACTAGATCGCGTTTTAATGGATACCGACTGGGAATCCAAATTCCCTATGGTTTCTGTTCGCGCTCTTCCTCGTATAGAGGCTATCTTAGACCATGCATCCATCCTCTTAACCACTGGATCGCCATGTCCACAACACCGACGCAACACTACAAGAAATATGTCAACTTATGACCTTCTGTCAGTGACCCTGGAAGAATTGGTCATAGATTTATGACCATTTGAGACCAATTGGTCAAAAGCTGTTCGAGGGGCTCCAAACCCTAAACCATTGCGACCATTTTGGTCAGAAAGGTCATAATTTCCTTACATGAACTGGTCATAAAGCTAACAGCGCTAGTCCGTTGCCTTATTTCTAGTTGTTAACGACCAATATAGATGGTCATAGCCTTGTAAATTGTGGTGGGTTGCTATGACTAGGCGCCACCTCATCAGTTTTGCCTATGTGTCATGTCCATGTGGCAGTTTTTGCCCTAGGTTGTGAAGCAACCTATATTTCTGTCATTCCCAAAATTCCCAAAAAAAAAGTCTCATAAATTCTTTGGGTCATATCTTCGTCAAATATGTAAAAACCTTCCTTGCCTACTTCAAAAATAATTCAAAAATATTCATTTTCCTATTCATTCGAGTAACAGTTTGTGAAGGAAGTACCACTTTGGCATGTCCAAATAGTATCCATTTTCTACAGTGCTTTCCTATGCCCAAATAACCATCCTCCACCAAATTCCAGCTCAATCCATTCATTATTTTGAGCCGAGCTTCAACATTCATATTTATGTCCAGTGTGGTGGTTTGCAAAGCAAGTACCACCTAGGCTCCTCTTTTTGAGCTGAAAATTTGTGAAAACGGTCTTCTTAGTAACTCATCATCCTCAGCCAAAACTCACGCTAATTAGCCATGTACATTTCCCGTACCGCTAATCAAACACTTGGCTGCTAATTCATGTTTGAGCATCGATTGGTCTCCTCGTGAGAATCTTATGTTGTAATTTTCTTCCTAGCACCAACCTCGGGAGTGCCCAACCCACTAGACATGCCTAGGCGCCCGAACACATGGCAACGCCACGGTCACGCAGCGATGACCACACGTGAGCATCTTGAGTTCTGGCGCTCTAGAGTTGGGGCCCTCGGCCACCGCCCAAACCTCGACGTATCGCCACCAAACCATGTATTTATGATTAAATAGGTCCTTATGTAACTAGAAATGATTTTTGGAAAAATAAATAGCAAACTATGAGGCATTTGCAGTTCAAATTTGACCCGCTTCAAATGAATCGGTGAAATTTGTCTTTTTCACGAGAGGTGGATCAAAATTTTTTACATCAGACCATTTTGTCAATTGTGCATTAAATATGGCATAGTATTTTATAAAAATGATTTGGTCCAATTTTGCAACAATTATTTGGTAGTTCCTTCACAAAAAAACCTCCTTCCGGGCACTCGAAGAATGGAAAATGGTTTTTTCGTCCAACGAAAATGAAAACTTCCTTAGGCAACATTGTTTGCTATTCCAATATGCACCCTTGTGCACAATATGAGATCATTTGAAGAAACTATGCCATGAATGTGGCCATAAGATTGATCATTTGGCTTGAAAGCCATTGATCTCCACACTTGATAGCTCGTTTCTGAGAACACTTTTTTTAAAATAATTGCCGTATTACAAGTTTGTTATTTTTCCTGGAAACTTGTCCACATATAATGACACAATGCGAAGGTTTCCCAATTTTTTGATTTTTTTTTTGAATTTTTTATGCCCGTTTCAAAATGCGGTCAAAACGGCGGGAATGACCGTTCCTAGCTAGTGGTGGAATCTTGGAATTTTTTTGGTGTTTCTATGATTAAATAGATACTTATGTAACTAGAAATGATTTTTGGAAAAAATAAAGAGCAAACTATGCGGCAGCTACAGTTCAAATTTGACCCGCTTCCAACTGAATCGGCGGCAATTTGTCTTTTTCACGAGAGGTGGATCAAAACTTTTTTCACCCAAAAATTTGGTCAATTGTGCATTAAATATGTCCTAGTATTTTAAAAAAATGATTTGGTCCAATTTTGCAACAATTATTTGGTAGTTCCTTCACAAAAAAACCTCCTTTCGGGCACTCGGAAAATGAAAAATGGTTTTTTCGTCCAAAGAAAATGAAAACTTCTTTAGGCAACATTGTTTGCCATTCTAATATGCACCCTTGTGCACAATATGAGATCATTTGAACAAACTATGCCATGAATGTGGCCATAAGATTGATCATTTGGCTTGAAAGCCATGAATCTTCACGCTTGATAGCTCGTTTCTGAGAACACTTTTTTATAATAATTGCCGTATTACAAGTTTGTTATTTTTCCTGGGGACTTGGCCACATATAATGACACAATGCGAAGGTTTCTCATTTTTTTTGATTTTTTTGAATTTTTTATGCCCATTTCAAAATGCGGTCAAAACGGCGGGCTTGACCGTTCCTATCTAGTAGTTGAATCTTGGAATTTATTTGGTGTTTCTCTGATTATATAGATACTTATTTACCTAGAAATGATTTTTGGAAAAAATAAAGAGCAAAATATGAGGCTGCTGCAGTTCAAATTTGACCTGTTTCCAACTGAATCGACGACAATTTGTCTTTTTCACCAGAGGTGGATCAAAACTTTTTTCACCCAACCATTTTGTCAATTGTGCATTATATATGGCCTAGTATTTTAGAAAAATGATTTGGTCCAATTCCGCAACAAATATATTATAGGACCTTCACAAAAAAACTTATTTTGGGCACTCGAAAAATGGAAATTTGATTTTTCGTGCAAAGGAAATAAAAACTCCCTTTGTCAATATTGTTTGCAAATCCATGATGTAAACTTGTGCGAAATATGATATCATTTGAACAAATATTTGATAGGACTTTCACGAAAACACTCATTTTGAGCACTGAAAAATGGAATAAATTTTTTTATCTTGAATCGATCACGACCAATTTATATGGTCATAAGGTCATCAAATGGTTTGCTGCGTTCTGATTGGACCATGAGCATATCACGCGGATCACGCATCAACCACCGTCGGATGCTTCCGGATCCAACGGTCCAAACCCACCCGAGCCGAAACCCTAGGTCTATCCTCATGGACATTTTCCACCCACCCCCCCGCCTCCATTCTTTCTTTCTTTCTCTCCCCCCCCCCCTCAGATCCTCTCCCCTCTCCCCCGATGCAGATCCCCCTCGCCCCCCTCGTCGCCGCCACCCACCCCTCATCCCCCTCAGAACCTCGCCGCCACCCACCTGCGCCGCCGCCCTCACTCTCCCCTCGTCTCCCTCGTCCTCGACCAACCTCGCCACCCCTACTCAGGCCTAACCCCTACCCCGCGGCCATGGCCATGGCCCCGCCGCTAGGGTTTCTCACCCAGCCTTCCCTCGCCGTCGCCCGCGCAGGAGGAAGGAGCCCAAGGCTCTACGGCCAGATCCACCCACTCACCCCACCCTCACCCTCCGCCGTGGCGAATCCACCTCCAGATCGAGAAGGGGAGGCAGCGTACGTCGCATCCACGCACCAGATCGAGCAGCGGCGCTCCCAGATCGATCCATCTCCGTCGTCCTCGCGGTTGACGCCCATGTCCTCCCCAAGGACGGCCGTCTCCGTGCTCCACCACCACCCTTCCCTCCTCCCTCACCGCATCTCACATGGCGCTGGGATCTTCCAGATCGAGCGCCGGCAGGGTAGGCGCCTCCGCCGCCCAAGTCCAAGACCCCACCATATTCCTCCACGAGCTGCAGCCCATCCTCGCCAACCACCTGCAGACCCAGACCGCCACCACCGGCAATGCATGCGTCGTGGCCTGCGGCGCCGCCGCCGCCAAGGACCACCTCTTCAAGGTACGCACACAACGCGCCCACCATCCTTGCCATTTCAGAGAGAGCATATGCATCAGTCAGTATGGACGCATCTATAATTTCGTCTGAACATTGTTCCTGCTCTCTGTCTGTCTGTCTCAGGGCTCGCAGGAGCAGCTGGGCATGGTCACCATCACCATGGAGGAGATCCTCCGGTTCGCGTCGTCCGTCGGCGGCGCCGTCAGGGTGTCGTCGTACCAGGTGGTGCAGGACACCCACGTCTTTGATGTGCTTTCTGCTTGAGCCGTCAGGGTTTATATCGGTCTTCCTTTGTAGGTTCATGTCAAGTCAGTTGAGGATTTCGCGCGGCTGGGCTGTTCCAATGAGAACCAGGACAAGCAGCAGCCCACCAAAGCTTCTTCCACCCAGCAGTATCTTCATGAGTCGCAAAACTCTTGACATGCTTATGCTATAGTTGATTTTCCTAGGTTGTAGTTTGTTCCATATCATGTTAGGTTGTATTGTATAATCTGCATTATAAGTGTGGTTTCTAATGTGCTTATGCTAGATTAATGCATCAACCTGACATGTTACAAACCTTGAGCCAGAACCAATGACATCTCATTTTAAATGGTAATCATTGTTGTTAAAATGCTCTTGCTTGATTTCATACAAGTATGTGCCCCAACTGTTGTATAGTTGTATCCATACTTCGAGCATATTATTGTCTAGCCTCTTTTGTGATAATATCAACTAGCTTGTAGGATACTTACTCCATGGTGATAATATCGGCGTGATGGATAAATCTTATGTTGGACCCTGTCATTTGTTCTCAAGAGGCCAAGTGGTTTTCTGCAAAAAGCATAGAGAAGTATTGTAAATTCACAGGAAATAACAAAATTGTTTAAAGTTTATTTGGGCTGGATCTGTATATATACTATTTTCTTAAAACACAAACCTGTACATTCACAGCAGAATAGATGATACATTTTTTTGGATCTATAAATGCAGAAGTAGTGCTCTGATTTAGTTCTCATCAAAATCAACAGCCCTCTCTTGTGTTCCTGTTATGAGAATTGTTCCTTGAAGTATATTCACCGGGCCGCTCTCTTGTATCGTTTGAGTGCGCCAATTAGTTCGGCCAGCCTCTATGATTTATTTTGATAGCTTCTGGTTGTTATAGGTTTTGGTTATACATGCACATTTGGGTCTTAATTCCTGCCTATTTTCTCTGAAAAACTAAGACATGTTTGAGCGGACAACTTCAACAGATGTTTATTATACTATTGAGTTGAATTCATGTCTTGCTAGTGCAAGATGCTATAGTCTAGATACATAATGCAAAGTATGTTGTATTTACACACTTACGTCCAAGCTATGATGCAACATGGGCGAGTTGAGGTGGGGGACAGAGAGTCATGTCGTATTTTTCTTCATTTACTTTGTCAATTGTCCTTTGTTTGTTGTTCCTTGAGATAGCTAGTATTAACTGGTTGCTTGCTTCATACCATGCTATCTATGGGTTATTACTTATTAGTATTGTTCATCCCGACCATGAGCTTGAATGGTGTAGGAGTACAACAACACCAGGTTAATTTGTAGAAGTGAGGTTACTGAATTTTTTCTATGCCATGGTACAATAATAATTCGAATGGTAGCCAGTTGACACGAGCTGTTTGGCCCAATTCCTGGTCTCTATTAGGGGGTAAAATTTATTACTTTCTGTATAGATTTGTTAGCAATGGATGAACTGATCAGGGAAACAGTTCTGATCCGATCTGAAGTTCTGAATTGGTCCAGCACATCTGAATTTGGAGTGCTTTCTGTACTGCAGTTAGTGCCTTAGTGCTATATGTTAGTGCCAGGCTGTTTGGCAGTTTTCTGCTTCTCTGCTGGTAGCTTAATTATAAGAATACAATTCTCACTAAATGTACTTTGCATTCTTACTGTATCTACTGTTGCCACAATCATTCTTGTACCAACTTATTTATCATAGCTAAACAATAAACTGTAGAGGCAATTTTGCAGCCTGTCAATGCCACCAGGATAACAATGACCCTTGCCCTGTTAATTTATAGTACTTCTGCTCTGCTCTGCTCCTCAAGGTACCCTCATCATTGATTTCTTCCCTTCAACTCTCTGATGCTGCTTTCCTTCCTCGTGCAGCACGCCTGATGCTCCCTCGGTGCAGGCACCCGATGCCAGGCAGGCTGTGGATGCCCCAGACCTCAAGGCCGGCTGTGCTACTCTAGCTGCTCCTGCCCCGGCCATGCTCAACTTCGCTCCTGGTTAGTTGCCGCAGGTGAGACACTTGCCTCCATGCTTGGATGATTCTACCTGCTCACTTAGTATCATACTTGAATCTATGCATACATGGTAAATATAATTTGGTGGCTGTAGTTTTTGAAGTTTTACTTTGTGTTCTTATAGTTTCTTGGCTGTAGAAATGACTGATGCACAAATTATTGAGAATAGAGAAGCAGCCTCAAGCTGATGTTGCAACAGCTGGAAACGATGTGTCTAAATTATTGAGAATATGTTCTTTGATTCAGTGTTGATGCACAAAAACCTTCTCTGCGATATATTAACTGGTCATATTCTACTTCTGTAGCTATACCTTCTCTGCGAGCCCATGACTGCTCAAACAAAAAGAAAGAGGCTCTCAACTATTTGTTTATCTTGGTCCCTTTGATCAACGTAGTTTTACTGAAACTGTAGTTGGTACTTCCTTAGTGTTTAGTACATGGTACATATAGAGCTGTGTACAGCAATTACAAGAGGCATTCTCTTGTTGATGTCATTGTCTCAATACCTTTGCACATGTAAAATATGTTGACAAAGTGTTAAGTTGGATTACCGCCTCATGTTGATGGCATTGTCTCTAAACATTTAATAATGTTTCTTTTGGTGATCTGGATCAGGATCTAATGTAGTTTAGGCTCTTTTCTTTGTGACGGAAGATCAGAAGAGGCCTGGAGATGCGCACCACCGTTTTAGTTGATGTTGCACCATGTTTTGGTGCTTGTGTATCTGTTTTTGCTTGTAAGCACACTTGTATGTGCTTGTGTATCTGTTTTTGCTTGTTTTAGTTGATGTTGGACGTGCGGATTGTATGCGCTGTTGTGTGTATTTGGCTGAATGATTTCTAAATTTAATCATTTAATCAAGAGAATTATTGAGTGTTTGCTGTTCAAGTGTGTAAACTGGAAATTAGTGAATAAAAAGACCAAATGGTCTATTGGACCAAATAATATATGGGCTCTAAAAAGGCTACGGCCCAAATAATAGTGGACTGGAACATTGTTTACTTCTGGGAAACTTGAACAAAAAGGCTTAACGAAATGGTCTGCAAAAGGGCCATGGCCTAGAAAATTAAAAGGCCGAATTGTTGGGCTTGGCCCATGAAGTCGACCAAAAATTCATAGGAAAAAATATATAAAAAAGGCTGAATTGTTGGGCTCGGCCCATGTAGAAAATTGAATTGGACCGGGCTGAATCTTGTGCCATGTCAGATTGCCACGCTGGATGCCTACGTGGCCTGGGGAGGTTGCTAGTGACCAAAACGCCACAGTAGGAATATTTTGGTCATAAACGTTTACGACCATTCTAGAAGAAAGGTCGCTATAGTCAGTTTACGACGGCCAGCTTTTGACCTTCTGTTTTTGGTCACAAAAAGGTCATAAATGGAAATTTGTGACCTTTCAGTGACCAATAGTGGTGGCCATAAGTTGACATATTTCTTGTAGTGCAAGTTCAAGTTTGATCTAGGTTGGTTACATCGAGATGGATTCTATGAAATGGTCAAGGAGGTGTG
The DNA here is from genome assembly GCA_021437245.1 of Aegilops speltoides. Taxonomy (NCBI): domain Eukaryota; kingdom Viridiplantae; phylum Streptophyta; class Magnoliopsida; order Poales; family Poaceae; genus Aegilops; species Aegilops speltoides. The sequence goes on from CM038142.1 coordinate 236,824,681, forward strand.
GGATAAACCGGTTGCCGGGCCTACCCCAATACACAAATGGAACAACAAAATGTGTGCATTACGTAAGTTCCTTCGTGGTTGGGCTAGGCACACTGCGGGTATCCTCAAAAAAGAGAAGCTTTGTCTGTCATCCATTATTGATGATTTAGAAGCTTTGGTAGAGATTAGAGCTCTCTCTAACCTCGAATTAGAGATCAAGAGTCAATCAAATGCCAAGTTAGCTCACATGTTGCGCGAGGAGGAACTCAAGTGGTACCAACATTCAAACTCTCAGTTTATCCTCAAAGGTGATTCGAATATGAGATATTTCCATGGTGTCGCCAATGGTAGACACCGGAAGAAACTTATTCATTCCCTACAACAGGAGGAGGGCATGATTGAAGGGCATGAGCAACTTAAGTCTTATATCACTAGTTATTATAAAAATCTATTCGGGACTCCTTAGGAAGGAAACTTCTTGATGGATGAGTCTCGAACAGATGACATCCCCCAGGTTTCTGATGCGGAAAATAGCCTTCTAACAGCTCCATTTTCTGAGGAGGAAGTTAGAAAGGCAGTTTTCCTAATGGAGCATAACAAAGCACCGGGTCCAGATGGTTTTCCCGCTGAGTTCTACCAGAACTTTTGGGAGGTTATCAAACATGATCTCCTACTCTTGTTTGGCTGCCTTCATGTTGGTCAACTAGAGTTGTTTCGCTTAAACTTCGGTGAAATTATATTAATACCTAAAGTTAATGAGGCTGAAAGGATACAACAATATCGTCCAATATGCCTCCTTAATGTTAGCTTTAAAATCTTCACTAAGGTAGCGACTATTAGGCTCAATTCGGTTGCTGAACATGTGGTTCGTCCTTCTCAAGCTACTTTTATGCAAGGAAGGAACATCCTAGATGGGGTTGTTGTCCTTCACGAAACAGTTCATGAATTGCATTGAAAAAAACTGAATGGGGTGGTTCTTAAAATTGACTTTGAAAAGGCTTATGGCAAAGTCAAGTGGTCTTTTCTTCAACAGACTCTCAGAATGAAAGGATTTTCTGCAGAGTGGCGCGCAATGATCCATAGTTTTGTGGCTGGAGGTAGTGTTGCCATTAAAGTCAATGATGACGTTGGCAACTATTTCCAACCAAAGAAAGGATTGCGACAAGGTGACTCAATATCGCCCATGCTATTCAATATAGTGGTGGATATGTTAGCGGTCATGATTGAGCGTGCCAAGGTTGATGGCCAAATTGATGGGGTAGTGAATCATCTAGTGGATGGTGGTATTTCTATCCTTCAATATGCCGATGATACGATTCTTTTTATGGATCATGACCTCAAGAAAGCAAGAAATCTGAAATTAATTTTATCAGCATTCGAGCAACTCTCAGGGCTTAAGATAAATTTCCATAAAAGTGAATTGTTTTGTTTTGGCGAGGCTCAAGATGAGGCCCATCTGTATGCCGACCTGTTCGGATGCGGGTTGGGCCAGTTTCCGATCACTTATTTGGGTATACCAATACATTATCGAAGACTCACAAATGCCGAATGGAAACACGTCGAGGAGAGACTACAAAAAAGGCTTAGCAGTTGGAAAGGTAAACTGCTATCTCTGGGTGGGAGGTTGGTCCTCATAAATTCAGTACTAAGTAACATAGTACTGTATATGATTTCCTTCTTCCAATTGCCAAAAGGAGTTTTACATAGATTGGATTACTTCCGATCAAGATTCTTTTGGCAAGGAGATAGCGAGAGAAAGAAATATCGGCTGGCTAAATGGAGTGTGGTTTGCCGTCCCAAGGACCAAGGCGGGTTGGGAATTCATGACCTTGAGGTTAAGAATAGAGCCCTCCTTGGCAAATGGTTATTTAAGTTGTTGACCGAAGATGGTGTATGGCAAACCCTCCTGAGGAGAAAATATGTGGGTTCAAAGGCGATATCCCAGGTATACTGGAAGCTTGGGGACTCTCATTTTTGGGCGAGATTAATGGCAACGAAGAAATATTTCTTCCGCTATGGGTCCTTCTCAATTAAGAATGGCTCGGAAATTAGATTCTGGGAGGATAAGTGGTTAGGTAATGCTACTCTCCGGGAACAATATTGATGCGGAGCATCCCACGTTCATCCCCATGTACACTCCGACTACTCTCCGAACCCCAAGAGGACTTATGACGAGACCTCAACTATACGCCATTGGACACAAGGTGAACTTGCTCCTCTCCGAATCGTCACTTTCCATATGTGAGACATGGCTACTACCTCAAACGTGTGTGCTATGCATGTCCAGGAACCAAGAGGAAGGCCATGAAACAGCTACGAGCATTGGACAAGACGGCGAGGACACCAAGCGCGAGGAGCAAGTGGAGAAGTTGCCCAACCGGAGACGGGCGGTACTACCGCCCCGACAAGCAGTACTACCGCTTAGTGCGACAAGCGGCACTACCGCTCTACATCCGTCGCCCTACCGCCGAACCCGACAAACTCATGTGATCGAACGGCTCCAGAGCGGTACTACCGCCCATCACAGCGGTACTACCGCTTAAGCTCTGCAAGCGGTACTACCGCCCAAGGGCCGGTACTACCGCCCTGCTTGTGTGCAGCGTATCCGGGCCGAGGCCCATGTACCTTTTTCGCCCCTCTTTTACCCCTTTGAAGGGTTAGACTATATATACCCCTCCACCTCCTCCTAGTTAGGGTTAGCATTGGATTAGCTCATGTTTGTGTGAGAGCCTTTGCTCATCCACTTGGATACTTCTCCTCGGAGTTCACGACCTCTTCGGAGAAGATCCCCCAAGCGGATTCAAGACCCCTTTCTAGGGAAGAACATCAAGGCCTCCTCTCGGAGAAGAACGGTTCCTTTGTATCCTTACCTTTGTTGACTTTGGATCTCGTGTATCTCTTATGTGTGTGGTGATCTAGCACTTGTGTGATCGATTCCTTGTTGATTTAGTGATTCTCTCTCTCGTTTTCCCTCGTGTTTTCCCTTTGTGCTTCCGCGTGTTCTTCGTGATTCCCCGTAGGATCAACTCCAAACGTGAAAGATCGTCGCTATAGGGTTCCACCCTACATCATCTTTGGTATCATGAGCCACGTTGATCACGTTTTTGGAGCCCCTACCCCGTGTTTTCTAGCTTGATTTTGTTGTTTTCGTCCTAAATCCGAAAATCCCCACCAAAAATTGCCCCAAATTTTTTTTGTGATTTGTTGGTTTGATGATGTTTTGTTGATTTTGATCCGTGGATTTTTCTTGGTTTCAAGTGGATCTAGCATTCCTCCAAGTTTCCCCTCTTTTCATCCACAAAATCCATCGAATTTTGACCCCGAAATCATCCATTTCCGCCCCAAGATCGCGCAACGATTCGAGCAGTTGAGAAAATCCCGACACGAGCGGTACTACCGCCCTCCAAGCGGTACTACCGCTGAGAACCTCAAGCGGTACTACCGCCCCGCGAACGGTACTACCGCCAGGCCCTGTTCCAGCCGAAACAGTCGAAAAATCCCGACACGAGCGGTACTACAGCCCTTCCGAGCGGTACTACCGCCCATGCCAGTTTCAGCGTTCCGAGTTTCACCGTTTTGCCCATAACTAATTCATCCGGAGTCCGTTTTTGACGTTCTTTAGCTCGTTTTGAAGCTATTGACATCCCCCATCCCAGAAAAATACTACCAACATCATTTGACTCCATCACATTTGGTGAATTTTGGCATCTTTGCCTAGCGCTCCCACCACAACATCCGCATAACCACCACCGACTTCCGCAACCTAACCCATTTTGTTCCTTATAGCATTAGTGGTTGTTTGAGTTGTGATTTGAGTCTCCTAAGGTGTTTAGGCTACTTAGGGACGGTTGCTTCTTCATCAACCACCACCACCACCACCACTTCCACATAACCTTGCCCACCATACACTTCTGACAACCCAACTTAACCCAATTGTTGTTTGAGCTTTTTTTGAGTTGTGGCTTGTGTCTCCTAAGGTGTTTCGGCTACTTAGGGACCGTGTGCTTCCAACTCTTACACCGTGTATAGCCCATCATCCCACTTCCGCATTGCCAAGTGCAAACCACCACCGCTTTTCGCTAACACCATTTTGACATTTGACGTGTGAGATTTTGAGTTCGCGGTTTTTCCGTTTCCTAAGGTGTTTCGGCTACTTAGGGACGAGTCTCCATCATCTTGGTATCTATATCAAGAATGCCGCTACTCATCATCACCGGACGGTAACCTCCATATCATCTTGGTATCGTGGTATCCCTCCATTGTATATTCCCCTTGCCATTGCATTGTTAACCCCTAGCCCATTTTGCGTTACTTGCCTATCGAGACTAGCCATTTGAGTATCGCCGGCAACGTTACTTGTGCACATTAGTGATCATACTTCCCATAGCATACATACCATATCATCGTGGTGCATATATTGGTATCATATCTTGTGTCACAAGTTTGTTCCCGCATATACACAATTGCTATCTTCGTTTGTGCATTGTGCAAAAGTGGCCATATAAAAAAACAGAAATAAAGCTTTTAAGCAAAAGAAAGAGAGCAAAGAAGCTTGTAAGCAAGTGCCATAGCATCATACCACATTGCATATAAGATTGTCATATCCTATCATCTTGGATCATCTTGAGAAGAACACCGGGAACCATACATACATAGCATACTTGGGATAGAAAGTTTATCCATTTTGCATCTTATAGGTTGTGCACAAGTGTCGTATCCGCCAATAGAGAAATCGTGCTAGCGTCTCTCTTGAGTTGTGCAACATGAGCGTTTTCCGTGGATTCCACATTTTGTGCTCACTTCTTGGTTGCACGGCCCCATTTATCTATCCGTGTGTGCGTTTCCGTGTGCCACATATTGCTATTGGTGCATTTGTTTCACTTGCGAATTTGTGAATCTTTTTCAACATTATTGGCTCTTGCTATCATTTTGCATCAAATTTTTGTGCCACTATCCTCACCGAGCTCCACTATAAGCTTTACTTGTGTAGGTGTGAGAACCGACAAGGATTGGTACCAATAGTGCAATTTCATTGTCCGCATTTGAGTGAACTTGATTCATTGTCAACATCGGCAAGGTACATTGGTATAAGTTCTTCTCTTTCTCCCACTCATATTTGCTCGAGTCTTGTGATGGATAGGCAAGGCATTTCCTCTCCGGTCTACGACAACAACGACGGCGTGAACAACTACATCAACAAAGCGTCCATCTTCGATCTACAACGACAAATACAAGGCGCACAATCAAGATTGCGAGAGCGCATCGAGAACATCTCCATCGACATTCGTCACTCCGAAGCAAGGAAAAGGGACTACATCGACAAGAAGCTTTCCGCACATAAAGAGGAGCAAGATGCAAGGATGGAGGAGATTAGAGCCTTGATCAAGTCTTCTTCCCCTTCGTCATCTTCAAAGCGGCGACATTCAAGCCACAAGTCTTCGGAGCGCCAAAACGATGCAAGTGCAAATTGTCCTCGTCCACATCTACATGGAGTCCACCATCACGTTCATGATCAACATCTCCATGAAGGGCAAGTCACCTCCAAGCATCATGTGCACGACGACGACGAACGACATCTACTACGAGCTCAAGCACGACAACAACATCATCATCATCTAGATGCTCCACAAGAGCAAGTGCACAAGTCCCAACAAGCCCTACTTCACGCCAAGTCCAAGCTTCAAGAGCACAAAAGAAGACCGCGAGACGACCACCACCAAGATGGGGCTACGGCTACATCAACCACTTCGGCATCTTCGCCAAGTGTTCTCAAGGCATCTTCGCCTTTGGACGTACGGCATCTTCGTCTACTTCCCACGTGTACGCCTACATCGACTTCATCAAGTCCAAGGCGACTACCTACGAGCGAGGGTGACACTTCCATCTTTGGAAGCCCCTCAAGGAATATGGCCGAGCATGGGAAATTCCCTTCGGTCATGGAGACAGGCTACAAGGTGCCACATCATATGGGCCTCCAACACCAAGACGGTGACAAGACGGTCGAGCAAGGGCCATCCCCTTCGACCAAGGCGACGAGCGAGAACCTCTTCAACAACATGAAGACGGCGCCCACAATGGACTCATACTCCGAGTCAAGCTACGCGACCCCGCATGGAGACATTTGCACCTACATCTCTCCGACACCCACATATGTTGAGATGCCCCAAGTGCCATGTGAGGAGAACCACCACCCCATGAGTGACATGAGTGACTCCACCATACGTGACATTGAGAGCATTTTCTATGAGAGGATGAGTGTGACCACCACTAGCCCCACACTTGAGAGCATGCCACACATCCTATGTGAGGTTGAGCGCCATTTGAGTGACTCCACCAACCATATGAGTGAGAGCATCCTTGAGGGAGGGAGTGAGCCACAACACATAGTGAGTGAGGTAGTTGACACGGCATGTGAGGCCACTATGATTTCTAACGACTTAACCTCTACTCCTAGTGTGTTTTCTTCTTTGGTGCTAGGTCTCCTACATGACGACATGCCTATCCTCGATGAGTCCATCCCTCCAATGGAGACACCGATGGCCATGGTGGACGATGATGCACCCCCCACATGGTTCCATCAAGATGAAGATGACAATGAGACGATCTTCAACACCTCACCTACAACACATGAGCGACGCTCCAAAGGTAACATAGGTGATGATACTTCTCTTGTCCCACTAGTGGACTATCTTGACATCGATTGCTCCCATGATGTTGACACACCTATTCCCATGCTTCATGCTAGTGAGACTTCTTCATGCCTTGACTTACCTATTTATGATGAATATGAAGATGAGCATGTTGAGTTGCCTAGTTGTGATGCTATGCTCCATAGGATATCATGTGAAAATTCTTTTGGTCACTTCATGTTTGACAATCCATTGAACTTGTCATATGCTATGAGTGAGATCTCCCATATTGAATCATTTCAATCTCAACATAGTAACTATTCATGCCTCGTTAAAATAAATCCCATTTGCACTTATGGCATAGATGACGAGATGATGGTCATTGGCTTTTGCTTCTCTTGTGATGATATTGCCATGCTTCCTTTACATGATTTGCGCAATTCGTCTACTATGTCATGCCATGATCACATTGTTCCTAATATGCATTGTTTTGTATGTTGTCAATATTCTCCACGTGATGTTTCTACTCTTGCTCATGAGGAGACCCCCATAGTTTCCTCATACATATTAGGAGATCTTGATGCATTCCATACTTTGCATGATTCCCACGATTGCGTGCACCTTATGCATTCCATGAATAACAATGCTCTAGATATTTCTCATGATGCATTACACAATTTGAGTCTCCATTATGTGATACATAATAACAAACCTCTCATGATGGATGACATGTTTCTATATCACGCATCTCATTTATTTGAGCATTGGCTATTTAGTGCTAACCAACATAAGCATGTGCGCATCATGATGGATGATGTGTACATATACCACACACACACAATTTTCCCTTTGTCTTTATTTTGTGTAGGTACTCACGTATACTTGTCAACCTCTCAATTCCAAGAGTTGACGAAACGAGCTCTCGAGAGAAACGACGACTTGGGATCCCGTGGACTATCCTTACCACCGTTCCCTTCGCGCAAGGACTACGCGCATCTCTTTTACTTGGCTCTCACACGTCTATGGGCTATTTACCACTTGTCACCTTATACCCATACTATTGTGTTCACTTTGCATGTTATGCTTGCTTCTATGCCTTTGGCATGCAATTGTGACCCTTGCTTGCATCTACCCATGATTGACCATTATGATACTCTTTGCATGCTTGGTGGAGATCCTTGTTGCTTTTGCCATGTTTATCATGTGCCCCATGCTATTGATGCTTGTTGTGTTGGGAGAGTCATGATGACCCATTGCTATTTACATATGGCTTCTCACCAATACATTCATGCTATTTTCCTCATATCTTGCTTTCATGCTTGTGCTATGTCATGTGAATTATTCTTGCACACTATTTGCACCAATGACATGCTTGCGATGATTCCTCCTAGTATGTTGCATCTTCGCACTACTAGCTTGCTTGACTTGATCACTATGATTGCTTGCAATGTTGCATGACCCATGTTCCACTATTACTTGCTTTCTTGGGTTGATGACATATATGCTCATGCCTCTCACTTGATTTGTCATGATCATTGTCTCTTGTCTCCATTAGTTGCATCTCTCATATCACCTTGTATTGAGTGCCAACTTGCTATGCTTATTGATCTTGGAGACTTGGACACTATACTTGTGATGCATGCTTGTTTGATTAAGCCTCTTGTATTTGGTTGTTATCGCATCATATGCTTACATACCATGCCAAATTCCCTTGTCCTTTCTTATGATGAGCATGATGCATGCACTTGTTGGGTATCTTACCACACGAATGATAGGTTTTGCACTTCCGCTAACCTCATTTGTTTTTTCGAGTGTTTGTCATGTTCTTTCGTTTTGAAGGATTCACAAGGCATTACCGTCATGAGACATATTGGTTATGTGAAGGCATACATGATGTGCAACTCCAACATCTTCCGGAACATTCATTAAGTGAACTCCTTCTCTTTGAGCCATCCTCAAATACGCATATTGGATGGGTCACTCTTTCATTGTTGTTTCCTTCTTGTTGTCTACATGTTACATCTATTGGATGGAGGAGCAACATTGGAGAATGGCTACATGGACCTTCACATTGAGGAGCGCTCGCACTTATTGGATGCACCTTCGGAACTCCACTCTTGCCACAACATCGAGCATTGGTATACCAACACCTCCATATTTGTTGATTGTAGTCCCACATGTCATGCTCGTTGGACATATCATACTCACCGCAAGTTTGCACCCTATGCATGGATTGACTCACATTATGATTGCCATGCTGCATCTTGTATTACCATGTCATCCATGATATATGAGCTTGTTCACTTCCTTAGCAAATTTGTTGTGATCTTCCTTAATGTCATATTCATACATCATGATCATATTGCCCATCATCAATTGCATGACAACATAATCACATTGAGCACCTATTACCATGTTCATGCTCTTGATAAACCGTGTCTCTATGACACCATTTTGCACAATGGTAGAATTTGTCGCTTTGTGCACCATGCTAATTATCCCATGAATGCTTTGCATATCATTCTAGATCATCTTGATAAGCATCATGTGTCTTGTCACGAACAATCTTGCCGCACGGACTCATATTTACTTCATGGACACTTTGTGTGCACTAACCATTGTATTTCTGAGTGTCGCTTGTGTTTGCTCTTTTTGCATGTCTACCACTCGGGCGACACCTTGGAGTACTTGGATTGCGCCAATGTCTTCAACTCCGTCCAACTACAAGTTCGTCCCCAACAACCGTTTCCATGGTGATGAGGATCACGATCCGAGGTCGGATCTTTCCCAAGGGGGGGTAGATGATGCGGAGCATCCCACGTTCATCCCCATGTACACTCCAACTACTCTCCGAACCCCAAGAGGACTTATGACGAGACCTCAACTATACGCCATTGGACACAAGGTGAACTCGCTCCTCTCCGAATCGTCACTTTCCATATGTGAGACATGGATACTACCTCAAACGTGTGTGCTATGCATGTCCAGGAACCAAGAGGAAGGCCATGAAACAGCTACGAGCATTGGACAAGACAGCGAGGACACCAAGCGCGAGGAGCAAGTGGAGAAGTTGCCCAACCAGAGGCAGGCGGTACTACCGCCCCGACAAGCGGTACTACCGCTTAGTGCGACAAGCGGCACTACCGCTCTACATCCGTCGCCCTACCGCCGAACCCGACAAACTCATGTGATCGAACGGCCCCAGAGCGGTACTACCGCCCATCACAGCGGTACTACCGCTTAAGCTCTGCAAGCGGTACTACCGCCCGAGGGCCGGTACTACTGCCCTGCCTGTGTGCAGTGTATCCGGGCCGAGGCCCATGTACCTTTTTCGCCCCTCTTTTACCCCTTTGAAGGGTTAGACTATATATACCCCTCCACCTCCTCCTAGTTAGGGTTAGCATTGGATTAGCTCATGTTTGTGTGAGAGCCTTTGCTCATCCACTTGGATACTTCTCCTCGGAGTTCACGACCTCTTCGGAGAAGATCCCCCAAGCGGATTCAAGACCCCTTTCTAGGGAAGAACATCAAGGCCTCCTCTCGGAGAAGAACGGTTCCTTTGTATCCTTACCTTTGTTGACTTTGGATCTCGTGTATCTCTTATATGTGTGTGGTGATCTAGCACTTGTGTGATCGAATCCTTGTTGGTTTAGTGATTCTCTCTCTCGTTTTCCCCCGTGTTTTCCCTTTGTGCTTCCGCGTGTTCTTCGTGATTTCTCGTAGGATCCACTCCAAACGTGAAAGATCGTTGCTATAGGGTTCCACCCTACATCAAATATCCAGCTCTAAACAATATTGTAGGTCACAAGGGTGATACTATTGCCAAGGTTTTGGAATCATTTCCGCCCAATGTGACGTTCAGAAGGGATTTAATTGGACCTAGACTTCAATCGTGGAACATATTACTTCAACGATTATCCATGGTACAGTTGTCACAGGGGTCCGATTTATTTCGTTGGAACCTACATGGGAATGGGAAATTCTCAGTGGAGTCTATGTATAGAGCTTTGATCCACCGACGTGCGCTTGATATTAATAAGAAGATCGGAAGATGAAGATACCTCTTAAGAATAAAATCTTTGCATGGTATCTTCGTCATGAGTCATTCTTACTAAAGATAACCTTATTAAGAGGAATTGGCATGGAAATGCATAATGTGTATTTTATGCATGATGAGACAATAAAACATTTGTTCTTCAATGTAAATTGGCTCGTTCTATATGGTCGATCATCCAAATAGCTTCGGCTTGTACCCTCCTTGTAGTGTTGCTAATATATTTGGCAACCGGTTACATGGGATTGATCACAAGTTCGAAGTCTACTTAGGGTGGGAGCACTTGCCGTGATTTGGTCGCTTTGGCTATGTAGAAATGATAAGATTTTTAACGATAAAAGTACTTCGCTTATGCAGGTTATCTCTGAGATGTCTTGGGGCGCTTGTTTATGGTCCTCTCTACAACGAGTGGAGAATCGAGACCTGTTTATGGAGGTGTGTACACGATTGGAGGTTACGGCGAGGGATACTTTTACCCAACATGGGTGGCAGCATGATCTTAGGATTGGGCCACCGACGGCTTAGGTGCTATACAAATATACTTTTTTCTTTGTATTTCGCCTTCCTTTTTTATTTTATTTTTCGCTTGTCGTGAGGATATTGTTGGCTATGTGCATCTCAGTTATGCAGAGGCCGGGTGTTACTTAAACCTTTTAAGTAATAAAGCGCCCCTTTTCGAAAAATGTATATAAACTATGATAGGAGTAGGCCCATATAGATGTGTATCCATTTTTGCCTTCTACTTATGACAATGGGGATGTGCTGGACTAAGTGGCCGTTGCTATTGAAGCAAAGGAGCGGAACTCGCAATTTTTCAATCAGTGGAGGTTATCCTTCATATGGATTTTATTATTAGATACTTGCAGATGTGCGTCACTTCCTTGGATCATGTTTGATTCTTAAAATTTTAGATGTTTCATGTAACCATCAATTATACTACTGGCAATCCTTCTACATTATTTTTATCTGCTCTAAAAAATTATGTCGGTTTATAAGCATCATATGTTTTAATGTATAAGTAAGATTATGAGTTGATCCAGTGCCGAAAACAATTCAGTTGAACATGTTTGTTCTAGCAGTTTTAGGCAACAATTCATCTGGTTGGATGGTTAGAGGGACTGTGGTATCTATTTCAGGATTTCCGGCGATGCACTTTCAGTGGGAGGAGACGTTCCCGTCGACGACGAGGCGTCTACTGTGACTTCGTAAATTTCAAGATGACATGCCGGCTCAGTCTCTCGGAGGTGCTCATAGGGGTAGGGTGTGCATGTGTGCGTTCATAGGGATGAGTGTATGTGCGTATGTGTGAGCGCTTGCGTCTGTACTGATGTTAAAAAATGTATTTGCACCAATACAATATCTATGCCACTAGCTTGCTTCTCGCACCTTGCATTCTCCCGTTGCAACGCACGGGCATTTTTTGCTAGTTTATATTAATTTTCAAAGTTTAAAACAATTTTCTAAAATTTCTAGACTATTATTAATTCGAAAAATCAATGACTAAATGGCTAGATACACCTAGAAAAGTGTACCCAGCCAGTGGCTGTGTGAGGCCGACAGGTGGGGTCATTGACTAAGTTGACCAAGTCAACATTTGACTGGCCAAGTGTGAATAGTGTAGGCGGGTCCCACGTGTCATTGACTAGAGTTAGATTAAGGACGCCGATAACTGGCGAACGTTCGGGTTTACTGGAGTCCGGTCCGAACTAGTTGTCCGGAGCGGGAGCATCACGTGCCGAACAAAAGTGTTCAGGCAGTCAATCATACGGCCCGAACGCCTGCACAAGCCCCGATAACCAGGCGGTGACCCCGGTCCTACCAGATGCTGGATCCAACTAGCCGTCCCCTACCTCTCTCGATCCAAGGATCTATTTCCCCCTGCCTGCCACTCCATCATTCCCCTTCCCCCCGCCCCTCCATTGTTGCGCTGCCCCTACCCAGTGGAAGTTGCTATGGCAAGATCTGACGAGAAGTAGGCCAGATCTGAGGTAATTGCAGGTTAGCTGTGGCCACCAACGAGCCTTCCCTTGCCCCCTCTCTCCTAATCTGCCCCTCGTCTCCGTTAGTGCCATACAAATCTTGCCATGTTACTCATCCATGGAGCTTTTGTTTGTGCCATCGACTACTTACCCTGGTTTGCAAAAAAGAGCATGCATGATGAATACAACGAAAAATCTAGTTCGTACTGCTACACAAAACTGTTGCCAATTCTGTTTTGGTGTTCATGCCATCTTCCTAATTGTTTAGTGAAAAGGTAGAATGTACTACACATAGGCCGAGTTCTATAAGAAGTGCTGGCACATTATTAAGGGGGATCTACTACCGATGTTTCATGATCTGTTCTCTGGACAGCTTCAATTATTCCACTTGAACTTTGGGACTATCACACTACTTCCTAAGAAGACGGATGCGGTCAGAATTGAGCAATTCAGGCCAATCTGTCTCCTTAATGTTAGTTTCAAAATTTTCACCAAGGTTGGGACTAACAGGCTCACACAGATTATGCGATTCTCGTGGTGCAATGATCCCAAACCGCTTTCATGCCGGACAGAAATATCCTTGAAGGGGTGGTAGTCCTGCATGAAACGCTCCATGAAATCCACACCAAAAAATTAGATGGAGTGATTTTCAAAGTGGATTTCGAGAAAGCGTATGATAAGGTCAAATGGCCATTTCTCCAATAGTCTTTGCGTATGAAAGGTTTTGATGAAGCTTTGGCGCGAGCAGTTCAATCATTTACAAAAAAGGTAGTGTGGAATTAGAGTTAATGATGACATTGGTCACTACTTCCAGACACATAAAGGCCTAAGACAAGGAGACCCGATGTCCCCTATCTTGTTTAACATTGTGGTGGATATGTTGGCAGTCTTGATAGGAAGGGCTAAGGAAAATGGTCAAGTAGGTGGTTTGGTGCCTCATCTTATTGATGGAGGTGTCTCTATCCTACAATACGCTGATGATACAATCATCTTTATGGAGCATGACTTGGCTAAGGCAAGGAATATGAAGCTGGTGTTATGCCTATTTGAACAATTGACCGGGTTAAAGATAAACTTTCATAAGAGCGAGCTGTTCTGTTTTGGTAGGGCCAAAGATGAACAGGATGCTTATAGGCAATTGTTTGGATGTGAGTTGGGAGAGCTACCATTCTCATACTTGGGGATTCCTATCCACCATCATAGGCTAACGAATAGAGAATGGAAGTGCATCGAGGACCGATTTGAGAAGAAAATGAGCTGCTGGAAGGGCAAGCTCATGTCATATGGAGGCCGATTAATCCTAATTAATTCGGTGCTCACAAGTATGCCGATGTTTCTTCTTTCGTTCTTTGTGGTACCAGTTGGTGTTAGGAAGAGACTGGACTTCTATAGATCGCGGTTCTTTTGGCAGGGTGATGAGCTTAAAAGAAAATATAGGCTTGCTAAGTGGGATATCATCTGTAGACCGAAAGACCAAGGGGATCTAGGTATTGAGAATCTCGAAATTAAGAATAAATGCCTTCTTAGCAAGTGGCTGTGGAAGCTTTAAATCGGAGAATGATGCTATGTGGGCTCAGATCCTTCGGCAAGTACCTCCACCAAAAACTTTGTCACAGTCACAAGAAGGTCGACCGACTCGCCCTTCTGGAAGGGTCTCATGAAGGTCAAGCAGGCATTTTTTAATAGGACAAAGTTTGTTGTTGGAAACGGCACGAGTACACGTTTCTGGGAAGATACTTGGCTCGGTGACACACCCTTAGCCATCCAATATCCCTCTTTGTACCGCATTGTTCAACGACGTGAGGTGTTCGTTGCATCGGTCTTTCAATCTATCCCCTTAATATACAGTTCGAGACGAGTGCTAGCGGGCAATTGTTGGGAAGAATGGCTCCGTCTAGTTAGGAGGCGATGGAAGTCCACTTTCTCAACAACCCGATGAATTACGCTGGAAGTTGACTAAGTCTGGAGCATTCACGGTTAAATCAATGTATATTGATGTTATTAATTCGAACTCCATTCCTATGTCCAAACATGTTTGGGATGTCAAAGTTCCTTTGAAAATAAAAGTGTTTATGTGGTTTGTCCATAAACAAGTAATTTTAACTAAGGATAACTTGATAAAGCGTAATTGGACAGGACCTACTAGGTGTAGTTTCTGCGATCGGGATGAGACTATTAAACACCTCTTTTTTGATTGCCCACCGGCCAAGGTACTTTGGCGACGGTCCACATTACTTTCAATATCAAACCCCCCCCCCTGTTTATCGTTATTTGGGACATGGCTTCATGGGATTGAGCCTAACTTAGCGAGACATATTCGGGTTGGGGCTTATGCTTTGCTGTGGACTATCTGGAATTGTAGAAATGATTTGGTCTTTAACAGAATATCATGTATACATTTTTTGCAGGTTTTATTCCGGACTACGGCACTAATACGTTCGTGGTCGCCACTCACCCAGACGGAGACCAGGGAGCATTTGGTTCTTGGGTCATCATTTGGAGATGGTAGCTCGGGATATCTTCAACCGGTTTGGATGGCGGTCATGTAATAGGATAGGCATTTAGCATTCCTATCTAATTTACCCAGCAGATTGTGGCATCTTGATTTGGCTAGTTGTTGTTTCTAGCCTCTTTTGGCTCTGTGTGAGCTTTTTATGCTTTTCTAGAACCTTTGGAACCATGTTGGAACTACTTTATTTTGTTAATAAGAGGGCCATATGCATCGTTCCGATGCAGAGGCCGGGGTTCTCCCCCTTTTCGAAAAAAAGGAGAAAAAAAGTAGCAGCCTTACTGTATTGTTGCCATGTGAATGAATGTGGTTACTAGAGAGGCAACTGATGATGGTTGTTAGCATATAAATGATGCTGGAAGAACTTGCTAGGGGAAGCAAAAAAGTTTGAGTTGAAACTAGGTGTGCACTGATGGAGATAGCCATGTTTGTGATGCTAATGTTGCCATGTACAAGTGTTGATGTTGCCATGTGTGGACAACTGAAATTTCCATGTGTGTGCTGCTAACATTGCCATGATCTAGTCAACTGTTGCCATGTGTGGACAAACTGATATTGCCGTGTGTGCGTTCCTAATATTGCCATGATATAGTGAATACTGCCATGTGTGGACAACTGGCATTGTCATGTGTGTGATGCTAATGTTGCCATGTGTGTGCTGCTAACATTGTCGTGATCTAGTCAACTGTTGCCATGTGTGGACAAACTGGTATTGGCGTGTGTGCGTTGCTAATATTGCCATGATATAGTGAATACTGCCATGTGTGGACAACTGGCATTGTCATGTGTGTGATGCTAATGTTGCCATGTGTGTGCTGCTAACATTGCCATGATCTAGTCAACTGTTGCCATGTGTGGACAAACTGATATTGTCGTGTGTGCTGCTAACATTGTCGTGAGCTAGTCAAATGTATCCATGTGTGGACAACTGATGTTGCCATTTGTGTGCTGCTAATATTGCCATGTGTGTGATGTTAACATTGCCATGATCTAGTCAAATGTTTCCATGTGTGGACAACTGATGTTGCCATGTGTGTGCTGCTAACATTGCCGTGAGCTAGTCAAATGTTGCCATGTGTGGACAACTGATGTTGCCATCTGTGTGCTGCTAATATTGCCATGATATAGTGAATGTTGCCATATGTGGACTACTGAAGGTGCCATGTGTGTGCTGCTAATACTGCCACGTTGTACTAGAAACATAGAAAAATGTTTTAACGATATGTTTTAGCATGTATTTGAAGGGGGGAAACAAAAAGGCATTCATTAGGAGGATGGACCAAACAAATGGAGGGAACCCCTGGTTCTATGGCTCACTGCAAATGACACCATGGGGTGTGCAGGATTATGAGGATATAAACTCAAGTGGACCTTTGCTACCACTACTACATCAGTACATGGACAAAGGTACTTGATATGCATAAAAATACATTAACAAAAGAATTTAGAAAAGAGAACTTCTGTATGCACAAAAATCTGATTCGCTATAAATAAAATGCAGGTGGTTTGTACGCATCCACATCCGCCATGGGGTACGGGACAAACATACAAGGAATGCCTAGTGGAAGCACACAAGCAATACAATAGCAGCGGTTCCCAATAGCACTGTGTGGTGAGTTTGGAATTTTAAAGAACAATGCATGTTGTAAGTAGAAAAAAGGTAGGGTCACAGGCAAGAAAACTTACGGTTTTAAGAAAAATGCAGGAACAGATGATGATGCCGTCGGGAGGACAATGGTGACAGCAATGCCTACATCATCGTACGCAGGTGAACGGTCTATAACATACCTAACTTTCCATAGGAATGTGGATGCACTTGACATATTTGTGGGAAAAAAGTAGAAGCTATATTACAATGTATTTTCCAAAAAAGAGAGAATACAATGGAGTACATTAATGGAAGTTCCCATGTGTTGGATGTACGACTTGTCATGGGCATAAATATAAGAATAATGAGAAATGTGAATTATGTACTTGTAAATTGCAGGGCCTTGTACTTCGCACCAAGGGGCAGCGACCGCCAGGACTACTTCACTTTCACACGAACAACACCCCTATCAGTCAAGCAAACAAGGATCGCTTGTTATCAGCATGGCAGGCACGTCAAGTACAACTGGATATGACACTGTTGAGACTGAAGTAAGCAACCCAGGATCTGATGATGGAAACTCTGATACAGAGAGAGGGGACGAACCTGATAGTGAAGATTAGTAAGAGCCGATTGAGGACGAGATGCAGTCTACAATGGCGCCGCCAGCAGCACCGTATGAGCGGATGAGATTTGCCACATTTGAAGATGCAAGGGAGTACTATCAGCGTTATGCAAAATACCATGGTTTTGCTATATATACAGATCATTGCAGAACGCTTAAGTCAATTGGAGAGTACAACCGAGCAGGGATGAGGTGTCACAAGTCTAGGAGAGACAAAGCAAAAAAACGGGGTGAAGGTCCAGCAGTCCCGGAACACAGACGAGATGTTTTGGTGAGAACAAATTGTCCTGCCCGAATGAAGCTGGACTTGGAAGGGGCCTGGTGGGTGGTAACAAAATATATTGGGCACCACAACCATGACATGATAAAGAAATTTGACCTTGTGAAGTTTCTGAGCGCTCACCATGGGTTCACCCCGCAAGAGGAACAATTCGTGAAGTTGATGCATGACTGCAACCTCCAGCCTAGGAGAATGGTGCACATCCTCTCAATGATTCACAGCAAAAGCAGCAAGCTAAGCAGCCTGCCATACCTGCCTTCAGATGTGGTAAACCTGGTAGCAAAGTATCGCAGGGAAAGTCAATTATCAGACATGGACGACACAATTGCATATTTCATGCATAAGGAGAAAGAAGATCCAGATTTCTTCTACAGAATAAAACTGGATGATGAGGACCGCGTTGTGAACATGTACTGGATAGATGGTGCAGTGCGCAGGTCGTACAAGCACTTTCGTGACTGTGTGTCGTTCGATGCGACGTATCTAACTAACATGTACAAGATGCCGTGATGTCCATTCATTGGGATAAACAACCACAACCAGTCGCTGCAGTTTGCATGCGGTTTTGTTCGCAACGAGGATACGAGCAGCTATTTTTGGCTGTTCAAAACATTTATAGAATGCATGGGTGCTACGTCTCGAGCTTGCGTTGGTTTTCCCCGAAGAGAGGATGATGCAGCACAGTAGCGTAAGTATTTCCCTCAGTTTTTGAGAACCAAGGTATCAATCCAGTAGGAGGTCACGCAGAAGTCCTCGTACACGCACAAAGCGATAGCTACTCGCAACCAACGCGATTAGGGGTTGTCAATCCCTTCACGGTCACTTACGAGAGTGAGATCTGGTACAGATAATATTTTTGGTATTTTTGATATAAAGATGCAAAGTAGAAAGTAAAGGCAAAGCAAGTAAATAAATTGATGGAGATTAATATGATGAGAATAGACCCGGGGGCCATAGGTTTCACTAGTGGCTTCTCTCAAGAGCATAAGTATTCTACGGTGGGTGAACAAATTACTGTTGAGCAATTGACAGAATTGAGCATAGTTATGAGGTTATCTAGGTATGATCATGTATATAGGCATCACGTCCTGACAAGTAGACCAAACGATTACGCATCTACTACTATTACTCCACTCATCGACCACTATCCAAAGATGCATCTAGAGTATTAAGTTGAAAACAGAGTAACGCCTTAAGCAAGATGACATGATGTAGAGGAATAAATTCATGCAATATGATAAATACCCCCATCTTGTTATCCTCGATGGCAACAATACAATACGTGCCTTGCAACCCTTTACATCCTTTGGTAAGGACACCGCAAGATTGAACCCAAAGCCATGCACTTCTCCCATTGCAAGAACTACCAATCTAGTTGGCCAAACCAAACGGATAATTCGAAGAGACTTGCAAAGATAACTCAATCATACATAAAAGAATTCAGAGAAGATTCAAATATTATTCATAGATAAGCTGGATCATAGACCCACAATTCATCGGTCTCAACAAACACACCGCAAAAAGAAGATTACATCGAATAGATCTCCACGAGAGAGGGGGAGGACACTGTATTGAGATCCAAAAAGAGAGAAGAAGCCATCTAGCTACTAGCTATGGACCCGAAGGTCTGAACTAAACTACTCACACTTCATCGGAGGGGCTATGGTGTTGATGTAGAAGCCCTCCGTGGTGGATGCCCCCTCCGGCGGAGCTCCGGAACAGGCCCCAAGATGGGATCTCGTGGATACAGAAGGTTGCGGCGGTGGAATTAGGTTTTTGGCTTTGTCTCTGGTCTATTGGGGGTACGTAGGAATATATAGGAGGAAGGAGTACGTCGGTGGAGCGTCAGGGGGCCCAAGAGGTAGGGGGCTCCCTCCACCCTCGTGACCGCCTCTGGCGCTTCTTGGAGTAGGGTCCAAGTCTCCTGGATCACGTTCGGTGAGAAGATCACGTTCCCGAAGGTTTCATTCCGTTTGGACTCTGTTGATATTCTGTTTCTTCGAAATACTGAAAAAGGCAAAAAACAGCAATTCTGGGCTGGGCCTCCGGTTAATAGCTTAGTCCCAAAAAAATATAAAAGTGGAAAATAAAGCCCATTATAGTCGAAAACAATAGATAAAGTAGCATGGAGCAATCAAAAATTATAGATACGTTGGAGACGTATCAGGCATCCCCAAGCTTAATTCCTGCTCGTCCTCGAGTAGGTAAATGATAAAAAGAGAATTTTTGATGTGGAGTGATACTTTGGCATAATTTCAATGTAAATCTTCTTAATCATGGTATGAATATTCAGATCCGAAAGATTCAAGACAAAAGTTCATATTGGCATAGAAATAATAATACTTCAAGCATACTAATCAAAGTAATCATGTGTTCTCAAAATAGCATGGCAAAAGAAAGTTCATCCCTACAAAATCATATAGTTAGGCTATGCTTCATTTTCGTCACACAAAGATGTTCCCAACTTCTATACCCCCGATGACAAGCCAAGCAATTGTTTCATACTTAAATAATCTCAAACTTTTTCAACCTTCACGCAATACATGAGCGTGAGCCATGGATATAGCACTATGGGTGGAATAGAATATGATGATGGGGATTGTGTGGAGAAGACAAAAAAGGAAAAAGTCTCACATCAACGAGGCTAATCAATGAGCTATGGAGATGCCCATCGATTGATGTTAATGCAAGGAGTAGGGATTGCCATGCAACGGATGCACTAGAGCTATGAATGCTCAACAAAAGAAAACTAGTGGGTGTGCATCCAACTTGCTTTCTCATGAAGACCTAGGGCATTTTGAGGAAGCCCATCGTAGGAATATACAAGCCAAGTTCTATAATGAAAAATTCCCACTAGTATGAACAAGACAACTTATGAGACTCACTATATGAAAAACAAGGTGCTACTTTGAAGCACAATATATGAGACTCACTACATGAAGAACAAGGTGCTACTTTGAAGCACAAGTGTGGAAAAAGATATAGTAGCATTGCCCTTTTTATACTATTTTTTTGGGCCTTTTTTGGCCTTTTTTTGGGGCAATGCTCTAATAATGATGATCATCACACTTCTATTGATTACAACATAAGGATTACAACTCGATACTAGAACAAGATATGACTATATATAAATGCCTCCGGCGGTGTACCGGGATGGTGCAATGAATCAAGAGTGACATGTATGAAAAGTAATGCATGGTGGCTTTGCCACAAATACGATGTCAACTACATGATCATGCAATGGCAATATGACAAAAGTAATGTATGTCATGAATATGATGATGGAAGTTGCATGGCAATATATCTCGGAATGGCTATGGAAATGCCATGATAGGTAGGTATGGTGGCTGTTTTGAGGAAGATATAAGGAGGTTTATGGGTGATAGAGCGTATCGTATCACGGGGTTTGGATGCACCGTGAAGTTTGCACCAACTCTCAAGGTGAGAAAGGGCAATGCAGTGCATCAAGAGGCTAGCAAAGGCGGAAAGGTGAGAGTGCGTATAATCCATGGACTCAACATTAGTCAAAAGAACTCATATAGTTATTGCAAAAATTTAGAAGTCATCAAAAACCAAGTACTACGCGCATGCTCCTAGGGGGATAGATTGGTAGGAAAAGACCATCGCTCGTCCCCGACCGCCACTCATAAGGATGCACAAGCCAGGTACACTTCATGTTTCAAATTTGTTACACAACTTTAACCATACGTGCATGCTACGGGACTTGCAAACTTCAACACAAGCATTTCTCAAATTCACAATTACTCAACTAGCACGACTTTGATATTATCACCTCCATATCTCAAAACAATTATCAAGCATCAAACTTTTCTTAGTATTCAACGCACTCAAAAGAAAGTTTCACATATCTTGAATACCAAGTATATTAATATTAAGCAAATTACCATGCTATTAACGACTCTCAAAATAATACAAGTGAAGCATGAGAGTTCATCTATAGTTTATTTAAAACAAATCCACCACCGTGCTCTAAAAGATATAAGTGAAGCACTAGAGCAAAAGACAAACTACTCCGAAAGATATAAGTGAAGATCAATGAGTAGTCGAAAAATTATGCAACTATGTGAAGACTCTCCCATTTAATAATTTCAGATCTTGATACTTTATTAAAACAGCAAGCAAAGCTAAAGAAAACTACAATGCAAGGATAGCACAACTCATGTGAAGAAGCAAAAACTTAGGCTCAACCGATACTAACCGATAGTTGTTGAAGAAGAAAGGTGGGATGCCTACTGGGGCATCCCCAAGCTTAGATGCTTGAGACTTCTTGAAATATTATCTTTGGGTGCCTGGGGCATCCCCAAGCTTGAGCTTTTGTGTCTCCTTAATTCCTCTCATATCATGGTTTCTCTTTTTATCAAAAGCTTCATTCACAACAAACTCAACAAGAACTCGTGAGATAGGTTAGTATAAACCAATGCAAAACCTTATCATTTTCTACTGTAAGAAATCACTAAAATTATTATTCACCATTTAATACTAAATGCCTCTGCATATTTAATACTCCTATCCTCAAATAGAATCATTAAACAAACAAACATATGCAAACAACGCAAACATAACAGCAATCTGTCAAAACAGTACAGTCTGTAAAGAATGCAAGAGTATCAATACTTCCCTGACTCCAAAAATTATGAACTAAAATTCCCACTGTAATAAATTTATCATAGCTTAATATTCAAAAAGCTTCAACGTTAGACCATTCTCTGAATTTTCTAGGGAATTTTTGAAACAGCGGTAAATTTTCTGTTTTCAAACAGCAACAAGTATACTAGCAAAATAAGCATGGTAAAGGCTATACTTGACTTTTTTATTGAAACTAAAGATGCAAAACACTAATCTAAACAACAGAAATCAAAAACTAACAAAATAAAATGACGCTCCAAGCAAAACACGTATCATGTGGTGAATAAAAATATAGCTCCAAGTAAAGTTACCGATGAACGAAGACGAAAGAGGGGATGCCTTCCGGGGCATCCCCAAGCTTAGTTGCTTCGTTGTCCTTGAATACTACCTTGGGGTGCCTTGGGCATCCCCAAGCTTAGGCTCTTTCCACTCCTTATTCCATACTCCATCGAATCTTTACCCAAAACTTGAAGACTTCAACCACACAAAACTCAAAACAAAACTCGTAAACTCCGTTAGTATAAGAAAATAAAACCACCACTTAGGTACTGTAATGAACTCATTCTAAATTCATATTGGTGTGATATCTACTGTATTCTAACTTCTCTATGGTTCATACCACTTAATACTAGCCATAGATGCATCAAAATAAGCAAACAACACATAGAAAACAGAATCTGTCAAAAACAGAACAGTCTGTAGTAATCTGTATCAAACGTATACTTCTGGAACCCCAATAAATATGAAATAAATTGGTGGACCTGAGTAATTTGTCTAGTAATCATCTGCAAAAAGAATCAACTAAATAGCACTCTCCAGTAAAAAGTTCTAGCTAATCTCGTGAGCGCTAAAGTTTCTGTTTTTTACAGCATGATCATAAAGACTTCACCCAAGTCTTCCCAAAGGTTCTACTTGGCACAAACACTAACTAAAACATAAAACCACAGCTAAACAGAATCTATATGGATCATTTATTCCTAAACAGAACCAAAAAGCAAGAAACTAAAATAAAATTGGGTTGCCTCCCAACAAGCGCTATCGTTTAACGCCCCTAGCTAGGCATTGATAATTTTAATGATGCTCACATAAAAGACAAGAATTGAAGCACAAAGAGAGCATCATAAAACATGGGACAAACACACTTAAGTCTAACATACTTCCTATGCATAGGCATATTATAGGCAAACAAATTATCGTAGCAAGCAAAAACTAGCATATGCAAGGAAGCGGAAAGCAACAATAGCAATCTTAACATAACGAGAGGTAATTTAGTAACATGAAAATTTCTATAACCATATTTTCCTATCTCATAATAATTACATGTAGGATCATAAGAAATTCAATGATATAGCTATCACATAACATGTTCTTAACACGATCCACATGCATGCAAAGTTAACACTCTTCCAAAATAGTGGGATTATCATTAACTAAAGTCATGACCTCTCCAAACCCACTTTTATCAAAAAATTCATAAGATTGAATATTCTCCAAATATGTGGGATCTAAAGTTGACACTCTTCCAAACCAACTTTCAATATTATTGCAAACAATATTATCAATCTCATATTCATCATGGGGATTAAATAAATTTTCAAGATCATAAGAAAAATCACCCCAATCATGGTCATTGCCACAAATAGTGGACACAACAAAACTAGCATCCCCAAGCTTAGGGTTTTGCATATTATTAGCATAATTGACATCAAGAGGATTTATAGTAAAATCATTGCAATCATGCTTTTCATCGAAGGAACTATCAAGTATGGGCGCAATAGCAATGATCTCATGTTTAATATAAGGAACTATAGCAAATTCATCTTCATGAATATTGGCATCATGGCCACAAGGATAGCAAGCATCATGTTCATCAAGGGATATTTCAATCAAATCATCGGAATCATCATTATCTATAGATTCATGCATATCATTACTTCCTTCCAAAGCAGCGGTCATTCTCTCAATAAATTCTTTGTCACAGACATTATGAGCATAGTTTTCATAGCAATATTTAAGTATGTCAAAATTTTCAGACTCGTAGAGAGTTATATCATACTTTTCAATCAAAGAAGCAACTTCATAAGCACCCTTAAAAGCAACAAATTCTTCAATTTGTTTGATATCATAGTAACTGTAAACACCCTTTGCATAAGAAGATAATATTTCATTTTCATTAAACTCACATTGGTAGGGAAGGTGTTTTTTAGGGTTTTCAGAACTACAAGTAAAATCATATTCCCAACATAAATTCCAAGCATAGCATTGCAAACGTTGAATTTGACTCCATAATAGTTTCCCTTTTTCAGATATACGGTGTCGCACATAACAAGCATGCTCATCTAAAGATTTTCCCTCAACTAAGCTAGTTGGGGTTTCAGCACGAGCACATAGAGATCGAAGATGATCCAAGTAGAACACTTTAAGTGGATCCATATGAATAGATTTTCAGTGAGCGAAGATGCAAGCATATAGAAGGCACAAGGAAACACAAACAAAGATACATACGGGAAGAAGGCGAACGAAAAAGAGAGGGCGAATAAAACGGCAAGGGTGAAGTGGGGGAGAGGAAAACGAGAGGCAAATGGCAAATAATGTAATGCGAGAGATAGGGATTGTGATGGGTACTTGGTATGGTTGACTTGCTTGCGTGAGCCTCCCCGACAACGGCGCTAGAAATCCTTCTTGCTACGTCTCAAGCTTGCGTTGGTTTTCCCCGAAGAGGAGAGATGCAGCACAGTAGCGTAAGTATTTCCCTCAGTTTTTGAGAACCAAGGTATCAATCTAGTAGGAGGTCACGCGCAAGTCCCTCGTACCTGCACAAAACGATAGCTACTAGCAACCAACGCGATTAGGGGTTGTCAATCCTTCACGGTCACTTACGAGTGAGATCGATAGAGATAATATTTTGGTATTTTTGGTATAAAGATGCAAAGTAGAAAGTAAAGGCAAAGCAAGTAAATAAAGTGATGGAGATTAATGTGATGAGAATAGACCCGGGGCCATAGGTTTCACTAGTGGCTTCTCTCAAGAGCATAAGTATTCTACGGTGGGTGAACAAATTCTTGTTGAGCAATTGATGAATTGAGCATAGTTATGAGGTTATCTAGGTATGATCATGTATATAGGCACCACGTCCGAGACAAGTAGACCAAACGATTACGCATCTACTACTATTACTCCACTCATCGACCGCTATCCAGCATGCATCTAGAGTATTAAGTTAAAAAGCAGTAACGCCTTAACCAAGATGACATGATGTAGAGGAATAAATTCATGCAATATGATAAATACCCCATCTTGTTATCCTCGATGGAAACAATACAATACGTGCCTTGCAACCCTTTCTGTCATTGGGTAAGGACACCGCAAGATTAAACCCAAATCCATGCACTTCTCCCATTGCAAGAACTACCAATCTAGTTGGCCAAACCAAACGGATAATTCGAAGAGACTTGCAAAGATAACTCAATCATACATAAAAGAATTCAGAGAAGATTCAAATATTATTCATAGATAAGCTGGATCATAAACCCACAATTCATCGGTCTCAACAAACACACCGCAAAAAGAAGATTACATCGAATAGATCTCCACGAGAGAGGGGGAGGACATTGTATTGAGATACAAAAAGAGAGAAGAAGCCATCTAGCTACTAGCTATGGACCCGAAGGTCTGAAGTAAACTACTCACACTTCATCGGAGGGGCTATGGTGTTGATGTAGAAGCCCTCCGTGGTGGATGCCCCCTCCGGCGGAGCTCCAGAACAGGCCCCAAGATGGGATCTCGTGGATACAGAAGGTTGCGGCGGTGGAATTAGGTTTTTGGCTCCGTCTCTGGTCTATTGGGGGTACGTAGGTATATATAGGAGGAAGGATTACGTCGGTGGAGCATCAGGGGGCCCACGAGGTAGGGGGGCTCCCTCCACCCTCGTGACCGCCTCTGGTGCTTCTTGGAGTAGGGTCCAAGTCTCCTGGATCATGTTCGGTGAGAAGATCATGTTCCCGAAGGTTTCATTCCGTTTGGACTCTGTTTGATATTCTGTTTCTTCGAAATACTAAAAAAGGCAAAAAACAGCAATTCTGGGCTAGGCCTCCGTTTAATAGGTTAGTCCCAAAAATAATATAAAAGTGGAAAATAAAGCCCATTATAGTCCAAAACAATAGATAATGTAGCATGGAGCAATCAAAAATTATAGATACGTTGGAGACGTATCAATGGGCGGCCTCGCGGCAATGAACATGATAATAGACCAGGATTTCGGGATGCGTGGAGGCATTGAGGACGTGTTCCCAGCAACAATACACAGGCACTGCAGGTGGCATATCATAAAAAAGGCGGAAGAGACATTAGGACCCTTCTTTGCTGAAAGGCCGGACCTCCACAAAGCATTTGAGTTATGTGTTGACCACAGCTTAACCCCAGAAGAGTTCGAAACAAGCTGGAAGGCAATGATAGAAAAGTACCAAGTCCACGACAATGAGACCCTACAGAACCTTTGGAATAAGAGAAAATTCTGGGTGCCAGCTTATTTTATGCAGTGTTTCTACCCCTTCCTGCAGACTACCCAACGCAGTGAGGGGTTTAACGCTGTTATAAAAAGGTATGTGAACCCTAGCAATTCAATTCTCAGATTTTTCAAGAAGTGCAGCGATACAACAAAAAATTCTAGGCGGAGCTACA